>JAAVUE010000018.1:0-389834 GCA_014898975.1 Fusarium nodosum
CCCCCCCCCTGTCCTACAAGAAGACACTTTCACCTTGATCCGACTCGCCAAGTTACTCACTCCTTGACATTGCCAATATTAAAGTGTTCTTAAACCGAAGGACTTAGATCTCGGGTATTTTGTTTTGACCAGATACTGCTGAATCCAATGATATGGCATTCCTCCGCCTTCAGCCTGTTTCATCATAGTCAGATATAGTCACATCACTGTACACATTAAGGCACCCATAACTATAAAAAGATAATCAGCATTGAACGAATTCGAAATTAGTTACTAACTTACCACCAGCAACTGCACTTGCAGCCATCCCGTTCATAACACCACCAACGATCTCCTTGGTATACTCTTGAACCCTCTGCCGGTCCCTCCGACTTTTCTCAGCATCTTTCCGGGCTTTTAGAAGAGCCTTGTGATGTGTTTTGGTACGACGTGCAACAAGCTGTTGCTGCTGCGGGTGATTTGTAAGGCGGGCTACCTCCTTTTGAAGCGCATCACAAGACTCTTGCACGTCTCGCAACATCATCTCCTTGTTTTGAACTTCAGCTTCGAACTGGCTTTGCAGGTTGAAAATTCGCTGCTTCAATGATTTTGTTTCTGTTTGATGTAGATCTACCATGGTCTTGACCAACGCTTGGCGACCCTGCTCCGTTTGTTGGATTTCTTTATCCACCTCAGCCTTCAGCTCTTGTAATTGAAGACAATACTCCTTATCCGAGCCTGTCGACGTTCTTTCTAGCTCGGTATTCAGTCTTTCGAGATGATTGTCATGTTCCAGGCGAGCTTTGTATAAGTACTCGGCGGCCGCTATTCCGGCAGTTGTTTCCCCAAGATTCTTTTTCTCATCAACGACCTCGCGTTGTAATTGGAGCACGCCCGGCGACTGGCCCTCTACTTTTTGGGTCAGGCCATCCACAATCCGTCGTGCTGAGCCTGCTTTACTGTAGCCTCTTTCGTAGTGTCGAAACATTGTTGCTCCTTTAGTGACAAGATCACCGAAAAAGTCATGATTTGTCAACAGTTCAAGTTCTCGCTCTTGAAGCATAGTCTTTTCAATAGCACCTGGATATTCAGGCCACATGGTGGTAACGATGACGAGATTGCTATTGAAAGCAAATCCAGAAATGGCTTTCAGGATTGTCAAGCTCCTTAAGTTTGACCCCGCCATTCGATTGTTTGTGATAGGATATAATGTTATAATACCGCTGATCCGTACACCATTTGCATACGACGCACCGAGATATGTTGCTAATATCTCTAGCGTATCAATGTCAGAGCGAGTTGTGTCGTTAAAACCAGGAGTATCTATGAGAAAAATGCGTTGACCATGGCTGTTATACTGGAAAACACCAACGGAGTTAGTACCTATTAATTAGTAAAATATTCTGCTAAATAAAAACCTTGATTTGTGAAATCGTGAGCGTGGGATAGACGCTGCTTTATTACTCACATGAATAAAGTCCATGGCCTACAGCGGCGCTTTGACCTGTGCAATCTGAGATAAATGTGCTCTTGCCAGCTCCTGTCAGGCCCATGACAATAAAGAACTTGTCTCCTGGCTCAGGCTGGTTAAGGCCAAGAAATGTCTTGAAAGACTCAGCTTGATCGAATAGCAAGTCAGCACCAAGGTTAGGGGCGCTCATGTTGGATGCTCCAATGGTCGATGAATAAATTATTAAGAATTGATAGTCGAAAATCTCGACACAGAAAAGTCGAATAGGAAAGATCTTGACCAAAATGAAGGATGAATTGACCTCTGTCGCTGGACAGCCCTGACTAAGAGTGCCTTAAGAGTGCCTTGGTAATAAGTCAAACTTTGAGGGGTTTTGCTGATGGCTGTGCAGTTGGCACTTTGTCCACTAATGTGATCTGCAGTGTATGACTCAACCAAGTACCTATGCAAATGCACGGTTGATCACAAGCCTAGAATGGCCAGCCCGCACTTGGTGACCTTCTGGCAAAAAGGTCAAGTCATGCTTGAAAATGAGATAGTAGGTGCTTTCTAAGTCTGGAGAACTCAAATCCCTTCACTTATTTCGCTAGTATTGCATTTACTAAAATCTATATCTTGCCAGGTCTTGTAAACTCTACCGGCGCTCGGGTAAGCAAGAGAAGCCAGCTTCATCCATTGGCTGCAAGGAAATCAATAGCCGCAAGGCGCAGTAATGGTGATGGTGTGTAATATCTGGCCCGCTTCTTGACAAACAGCTGGCTGATAACCCTGCATCTATGCACATAAGCAAAGTGTTCCCCACATCGGTGTCATATATTTAACCCAACCTAGCCTCTCAGTTAAAAAGGTCACAAATACCTTTTCAACAGATGAACGTCCTGTCCTTCCTAAATGATCACGGCATCAAGTAGTCCACAAGAGATCCGAAACGCTAGTAACAATTCAACTCGGAATCTACAAAGCTCGCTAGGCTCAAAACATGACAGGCACTGATAATGAACTCCATTCAGTGGCCGCGGGTTCCATAAACTCAGTTCCTAAGAGCTTTCGTAGCGGTCATGCCCCACGGTAAGGAATTTGTCTGGTAATCTCATCATATTGCATTGCTAATTTCTAAAGACAAAACGATGCCTTTATTGCCTTGATGGGGATAACTGGTTCAGGAAAGAGCTCATTTATATCGAAGTGCACTGACAAATCTCCTACAATTGGTCACGACATGATATCATGTGCGTTCTCAGGTAGCGTTTGAGTCTTGTAGGGAAATCGCACTAATGCGTTGTAGGCACATCTATTGTCGACGTCTACCCCTACGAGGTGACGCCCGATTTTACTGTGTATCTTATTGACACACCTGGATTCGATGACACTGGCAGAAGTGACACCGAAGTCCTCAGCGAGATTGCTGCTTGGCTGACAGACTCCTATAAGCACGAAATTCGCCTTCATGGCATAATCTATCTCCACCGAATCTCTGATGTTCGCATGCAAGGCTCAGCTAAGAAGAACTTGGTCACGTTCAAAGAGCTTTGTGGTGAGGATGCCCTCAAGAAGGTGGTTTTGGCAAGCACTATGTGGGATGTAGTTCCTGCGGAGAAGGCTACAAAGCGGGAGCAAGAGCTTAAAGACACTCCAGAGTTTTGGGGCTGGATGCTCTCAAAAGGCAGTTCAGTTCATCGATACAACAATACGGCTGAATCCGCTAGGGAGATAATACTGTCGCTGACCTGTCACAACGCACCTATAGCGACTGATCTACAAAAACAGATGGTTGACGAAGGGAAACGTCTTGACGAGACTTCGGCCGGCCAAGGGCTCAAGAACGAGCTTCTCAAAGAGCGACAGAAATTGACACAAGAACGTCAAGAGCTTCTCACTCTAATTGAAGCAGCAAAGAAGAAACACGACATTGATACAGAAGAGGCTCTGCAGGAAGAGAGTGACAGATACGCTGTCTTGATAAAAAGAGCAGAAGACAGTGCCAAAGCTTTAAGGACAAGCATGATAAACCTAATTTCTAAACGAGATTCGCGCATTGCAGAAATGACCAAAGAAATAAGAGAGGTCCAGAACGAATACGAAATGAACTTTCGACTGATGAAATTGGACGAGTTAAGGGTAGAAAGAGGTAGGATTGAGTTAGAAAACCAGCGAAAACTTAGGCATCAAGAAAAGTCGAGATCCAAGTCATCGACCAGTACTCCAGACGCTAACCCAGAGCTACCTGGGCAACGTCCAGAGAAAGGGGAGGGAAGTGTGCCTGCTACCAAGATCGAAGTATCTGTGTCTATAAGCAAGTCATTTTACATTTTGCAAAGCCCCATATGCTGGAGTTGGTAAGTTACCTCGAAGTCGTACCGAACTAGGCACGAGCTAATTACACAATGCAAAGTAACGAAGTAGAGCTCCAGGAGTTCCGAGACGAGAAGCGAATGGAGCTGGGATGCTTAAGTACCACGAGCGACCAAAGGACAGCATGGATTGTTCGTTATGAAAATAATGATTGGAGTAAGATCTTGATAAACTTGATGCTATGAGAGAGACTGACAGCAAAAAGGATGGTCTACGGCCTTTGAGAGACATTATCCTGGCCTGACCAAACATATCAAGTCTTATGGCCTCAATGCCGTTGACCTGTGTGCACTTGGTCCTGATGAACGTTTCTACACCGGATGGAAGGAGTTTGTTATCTACAGCTGTTCATCCAAATTTACCAAGAGGATAAAGAGTATCACAAGCAATAACTCGTTCGGTTCAGTCATAGCGGTGTCTTTTGGATACGACAGCTCGTTCATTGTTTCTTACGGATTTGAAAGTGGCCACCTCGGCTGGACACATGACCTCCAGGGTCACTATCCAAGTCTCAATCGCTTTCTGAAAGACCAGAAAAAGCTTGGAAACAAGATCAGTATACATGTAAGCTCTGAATGATACTGCAGTAGTGTTCTTAGCACTTATATCCTTCCAGGCAGCGACGCTTGATCCCTTTAGTAAGACAGATTACCTAGTTGTCTTCACCGATAATGACGGTAGGGAGAGCAGCAGACTTAAGTACAAAATGCACTGCTCTAATAGGAACACCCGCCAGGCAGTGCAGGATTGGTGGGAGGTAACTAAGGGGCGTCGACCACCTCGTGAATCACGCAGTTGAGAGTTGTGCTATTGATCTATGATATAAAGCAGCGATGATTTATCGTCGATATTGTCCTTCTGAAACACTTGGTGTGTGAACAAGGTTGGACACCCAATCAAGATAGTGTCTGTCAAGATGTTTGGCCCTTTCACATGCCTTCTGGCCTCTCTATAAAGACTACGTGTCGCCTATAGGTCTTACGCTTGACTGCATACCATTTTCGTCCAAGATTGGCTACTTGAATGTGCCTCAGTTCGCAGTAGAAGATTATCCCTCCAGAAGAGGCTTGTTGTAGCTGAGACATATGATACTCAACGATTCTCGCCATCCGTTTGAGATGGAAGTCTATGTGTCCTATTGTTAGCCATTTGGGTACATTAAGTAGATCATGTTATGTTCACAGGCATTGCGTACGCTAGGTAATCAAATCGGTTTGAGAGACCTTCAGACAAAAAGGATACTAGAGCTCAGGTGTCCCTAACATGTATGACAACTAAAATAAGGCTTTTCTGTAGGTATAGCATAGCCTTCTCTGGCGAGCTGAAGCGTATGCTAGTCATCGATCTGTTAGGTTGATTATGTGTATGAAAGTGCCAGACCCGCGCACGTTTGATTTTAGGAGACCGACAGTCTTGGAGAGCTACAAGGACCTCCGACGGTCCAGTCCCGGACGTATGAGATAATAAGCTGGCGAAAGGAAAACCAGTAGATAGAGTTTGTTGTTGCTTCAAGTGATCTCTGAAATGCAACATTCAGGGGCGACTAGAAGCTCACTATCATCACTTTCGGAGTCA
The DNA here is from genome assembly GCA_014898975.1 of Fusarium nodosum. Lineage (NCBI taxonomy): Eukaryota > Fungi > Ascomycota > Sordariomycetes > Hypocreales > Nectriaceae > Fusarium > Fusarium nodosum. The sequence goes on from JAAVUE010000018.1 coordinate 5,378, forward strand.
GCATGCTCCCCTGCTAACAAGATGAGTATAAATCATGTCATGCCTATCACTTCGTCTGATTAGAAACATTGGTAGGTTCAGCCACTAGAATTGTCTCCTGAAAACGCCACAGAACGAATACTGTTGGATTCAACAAGTTGTGATATTACAATGGAATCATTGATCAATTTCAATCTTTTCATTCATGAACCAGGTTGTTGGGTGCACATCTATGATTTGGAACTACATGATGACCGTGTCAACTCATCAGATTCGGTAGCACATTTCTTGCTGACTCAGATCGTCTGAGTATCTAATGAGACTGCAAAAGCGGTAAATTCCCAGCTGAACCAGTAAGCAGCCAGCTTCCAAGTGGCTTAGCCGTAGCTGATATCTTTTCACGCTACTGATTCTTATGAGTCGATACGGTATAGAACAAGCACATGTACGTGGACTGGATGTCCTGTAAATTACAGATCACTGCCTTCTCCAAATGAACTGACGAGACCACAGTTCAGCAGAGCCACACGCGTGGCAGTGACATCGATATGGCCAAGAGCCTCAGCCTTGCCATCCGTCAGCGCGTTCATGCCTTCGAGCGAAAGTTCAATGCCCGATTTGGCGCCAGTGACTGCAAGAAAAGCGCGAGCTCTGTTCTTATACTCGAGCATGATGCACGAGCCACATGACGCAGAGTCTGGTCCAATGATTTTCTCTACGCCCATTATGCGTGGGCTGAAACTGGACATTGTTTTTCCCTCGGGGTTTATATAGTCTGGGACCATTCCTGTGCCGTCCTTATAGCATACAAGCTGGTTGATCGGTGTCGAACCTTTATCGTAAGTACGGTTGTACGTGACTAAAATGTCAATTATTATTGATAGAGCAGCTAAGCGGAGGAACGATATGCACTGACCTGAGATAGCCCAAGTCGACGAGAAAAGAGTGACAATGCTCAACAGTATAGACAAGTGGTACATCTTGATTTTCAATGATTCTGCTGTGACGAGGGAGGTGACAGGAACACTACAAGAACATTGAGGATAGGGAAAAGAACGAGGAGAGTATCTATACAATAGCCAAGGCGGATAAAAATGCCGCACAGAGCCAGCTGTTAAAAATGACGTGGCTAGGTTAGGTGTTGGTTGTTAGTTGTTAGTTGTTGGATGTTATATGTTACGTTGTTGGAGTCCATTCTTATAGACAGTGTAATGAACTGAGAGCTACTCTAGGTGTTATAACCGAATAGAATAATTCAGGTCTTTAATGGAGGCGAGTCAGATTACAATTATGTGTCACTTCAGGCAACACGAGGCTGAGTATCAGGTTACTGGCCCCCGCCTAACCCATACATAGAGCTAATAAAGTGTAAAAAATGCAGTAGCAATAGGGCTTAGCACTGCGGCTAATGTAACGCTAGTAAATGGACTACACTGCAGTTAAGTTAATTCAGGCGAATCTACAGTCATGGCAGTTTAGCCAATTACAAAACGCTCACATAATACTATCTTACACTACTAAAAGGCCAACGTCCCCGATTTGAGACAAATGCAAAATACTAAACATCATCCCAGATTATCAACAATAACTCTCAACTACGACCAGCTTGAAACAAGACCATGGGAGACGTCGAAAACGGGGCCGTCGCTGCACTTGGTGCCCTTCTTGGTTATGTCGGCGCCGAGGCTGCGACTATTGCGCCATTTGAGCATTTGCTCTGGCCGCAACGACATTTGGATAATCTCTCGTGGCGATCAGCAGCCGTGGCAGTATTGCTGATGCCCATGGGCGGACCATTACACAAGGCGGCCCTGGAGACATTTGATACACTGCACAGTCATGGTCTCTTTCGTGGTGCTTACCGTGGGCACATGCTGGGTACTGCATTTTTCAAGGACGTAGGATGGACTTACACAATGCACGACATGGGAGTCAAAGGGGCACCAAAAGCTGTCCGGAACTGTATCTGGACGAGGGCCATGAGTCTGTTGAGCCCGCCTCAGTTTGGCGATGAACCCAAGCTCGTGCAAGCAGATCAGAAAAAACAGAAAGAGACGCCGCGTCAGACGTTAGTCAGAGCGTGGATTTCCTGCTACCATCTGACATTCAGCCGAGCGACCGAGGAAGATAGGGCTTCAGCACTGCCATTCGTGCGCGAGAGCGTCAGAATGCCTGGGCCCCAGGTGTACCTATCAGTCCTGGCCACCGAGTCTTCAGCTATCGTCCTCGCAATTATACTAATAGCGATATGGAAGACACCCTGGGCAATCCTTTGGCTCGCGCCCTTGATACTACGTCTGCTCAGCACCCTCTTCGCCATACACCGTGAGCCACTCCAATCTACTCAACTCACACCCCAAGACCATCCTTGCGACTTCGAAATACACTGCCCCGAGTCCAACGGGGACTTCATAGTTCTTACTGGCCCACCGCCCCTCATACAACAGTTTATGCGACACTACGGTCATCCGTGCCGGAGCCGCCCGAAGGAGATCCTTCAGCTGACCGTGATAGTCGCACTAGGATGCGTCTTTCCGCTGGGCTTATTGGCCTCAACCCTTTTCATGCCTTTGCACCTGCAGTTCGTCTGGTTTGGATATCAGATATTTTTAGTCGCAGGACTACATGTTGCGCGGTATTGCCAGTTCTCAAGACAGCTGTCTATAGAGGCAGCTATCGCGGACGCATTTACACAAGGCGACAGGTTTAATTCCTGTGGTGAGAGCTCCTTACTTTTTGGTCAGGGACGGTCGGATTATGGAACTCTCAGGGTTGACTTGAAAGTTACGTCTTATATCAAGTATGCAGAAGGGAAAGAAGCAGTACAAGACTTACTCATGAACACCGAAAAGGATGCTGAAGAAGCTATTGAGACTAAGCAACAGTGGAGATATTCGAGCAAAACGACGAATGTATACTAAGTATGTATTATAACAAAGGGCATAGAGTTGTGCATGAGTTTAATACATCAACAGTGATATATGCTACTGTGGAAGATTCTGAGGAGATCTAAATCATGATTCTTCATACTGAAAGTGATATGATGCTTATGTTGGAAAGGAATCACCTGTTAGACTTGGGATCATTTATTCTGCTAATAATCTTATCGTTATGTAGTCAGGCAATAAATTTCAACTAACAATATAAAAGGATTTGAGATTTCTGGCTAACTGTAGTCCCTCATTATCTGGACGCAGTATCTTCTCAAGATGCAGACGTGTCGAGCAGTGATTGGACCTGGTTTATGCATAGCCTCAGCCTTCGTGCTTACTAAACATCACTGTGCTGAATCGGGCTCGGGACGTCAGCAGGTCTTCAAGATGCCAGTGAGAGGGGTGGAGTTGTTGCTGGACTCTGGACCTCATTTTTCTGTTCTGGACATTTCGGTTATGTACCAACACGTCTCTTGAACATTACAGGCAACTTACACGTAAATAAAGGACACTCCTTCACAGCTTGACATGACCCGCTCTAGAAAGAGAAAAGACTCAGCGAGTCAGTGGAGTGATGACTGTCTTTGGCCTCGTCGGCTGCTCCATGTAGCTTCAATGACATCCTATCCCTGGACTTCGGGTAACAAGTACGGATCTTACAAAGAACCCTATTACAACGCTATTTCTTATACCTGGGGACGATTCCGATACAAGGAGCATCAGCCAGAATATGAGAAAACACGTCCCCTCGAAGTCAACGGCGTTAATTGGCCACTTCCGCGGGTGCATCCGTCTCATTTCACCGCCGAGGAAATGAACGAACTTCTCAAAACTGCTACATGTCCAGATGACCAAGAAGAGTATGCAGTTGAATTTATATGGCTCGATGTTGCCTGTATTGATCAGACAAAGCCCCACACGCCAGAATACTACAGTGAGGTCGGCAGGCAAGCCAGGATTTTTCAAGGCGCGACGGAGGTGGTGGTATGGCTGACGACTATCGACAGTAAGCAAATGATACAGTGGTGGAGGAGAATGAGCAGCATCAAGGCTCCTCTCAAACAAGTTCTAGTTGGGAGTGATGAAGACTATGACGTCGATGTCTGGTTGAAACGAGTTCTAGTGGAGTTTCAAGAACTAAGAAAAGACCCATGGTTCACTTCTTTATGGACACTACAGGAGGCGTTTCTCTCCCCATATGCTATTATTCTACTGAGGGACGGCCGATCTTTCTTCAGATGCGTCGGCGATGTCTCTTCCGGAGGATACCTGTCCCATCTAATCACCATGTGTCAGAAGATGTACAGCTTCCTCGACCAGTTTCAAAGATCTGTGTCACGAAAGGCTACGTTTGACCAAACACTATTTGACGCCGTCAAAGCCGAGATTGAAGCATTTGGATTCCTTGAAGGGTTCAGCGAAGGAACATCTGTACTAAGGTCACTCGAACTCGGCTTCGATACTGAATCATCATGGATGGGCAATCCGTTAATGCTTTTACAAGCTTCGCACCGGCGAACGTGCTATGAGAAGACAGACCGAGTAAGAGGTATCATGCAGGTTTTTGGGCTTCAACTAGGAGAATCAGCACCTGATCATATCCCCGGGAAGACCTACAGTCTGTCTGAACTCGAAGATCAACTAGCATCCGAATTGCTCCGAATTTATCCTATTTCTAGTCAATTATCCATCCAAGACCGGTCTTGCCCTCCTCGAGGGGCCTGGAGAGTCAACTCGAAGATGACCATGATGCCATTCTCCGAGCTCCTGTGGCGGCAGATGATAAATCAGGATGGATCATCAGTTGACGAACGAAGCCTTGTGGCAGCCTCAAATGGTGCGACGCTCGAGGCCGCAAAGTTTGATGATGTGCTCATGGCTGGCTTTCATGGCAGTTTCTCCAAGATTAGCACGTTTTTCAAGGTAATGGAGAAATGCATTGGATCTGATACTATAGAGCTTGAATTGGAACACAAGTACAAGGACGCGATACAGGGATCGTTTCCGGAAGAAGTCTTATCGCGGACTCAAAAGCTCTCATGGTTGGCAGGGCAGTCCGGAAGCCGCAATATCGGCATTCTGTTCCTTGCGCTTGTCGGGCCACCACCCAATGCGCCCAAGCTTGCAAATGTGTGGTGCAGATGGTGTATCGGGTTAGTCTTGTGTCAGGAACCCGATCGAGGAGATGTTTTCGAAAAGGTCGGGGTGCTTACCTGGGACCTAGAGGCTATTCGGCAAGTAGGAAAGGAGAGGAGACCTCGGTCTATTGATGGAGTGCCAAATGCATCCAAGTACTTACTTATAGAGGGTCCTGGCTGGATCCCGTTAAGTGGATACTTCGGATGACAGGTTTCAATATATTTCAAGTATGCGAAAGGTTTTTATATGTGTGTATCGTGATGAATAAATGTGCTCACATTTGCGGCATATGAAAACTCAATCTGTATCTCAAGCGATGACAGCCAATGAGTGGATGATCGCTGAGGCGATTGGGGATATCTCACTTATCATTTTGCGTCAACCAACCCTCTCGGCTGACAGTAAGTGGGCCATAGTAGTCAAGAATTTGATATGGTGATAATATGTCGGACGAAACAGCGTCTCGTAACAGGGGGCAGCGGATTGAGGAGTTTTAAACCTTGTGAATTCACAAGTCTTTCGGTGTAAAAGTATTATTCTCTCATGATATACTCCACCACTTGTCGGTAATCACATGAGCTACTGTGTAGGATTAAAGGAGTTCGAATTTTAACAAGCCCTGTGGATTACATAGCTTCGATTCCTGGACTTTATCCAACAGATTCATCTTTAAGAAATAAAAGAGTTAGAATTAGAAGAGTTGGGGTATTAGCTATATATCAGTTCAAATCCACAGAGATACTATATACACTTGAACGGACAGACCGTGGGTCTACTAAATTCATAAAACAGGACTACTAAATCGAGTGAGAATCATGACTGTCTTTTCCTACTCCACAGGCGCTGTGTATGTCATGGTCGCAGTAACCACAGATGACCCAGTGGTAGCAGCCTCAATGGTTGTCGAGGTGGGTTGTTCGTCCATATCGCAGAAACAGGCCATATCATACCAAATATAATCCGTCTGATGATCGTTGACACTTTCAATGGTGCCGCTGTATGTCCAGCACGACTGGCCCGGAGTAAATGCGAAGAAAGTACAGCTTTCATCATCATGGCAAGCTTTGCGGCAGGACTCCATCGTTTTGGTATTGGGTGGAGCGTCCAGGAAGGTCATGATGGTACCGCCATAGACTCCATGCTTGTTGCAGACCATGTCGGCTGGGGAGGGACTTTTTTCGGAATTCACACAAGCATAGGTTGCGGCAACAGTAGTCGTGGCCTCAGTGGTTGTGGCCACAGTCGGCGTCGTCTCCCTCCCCGGGACGCAGAAACAGCTTAACTCATACCAGCTCGAAGCCCCCATATTACCACTGCTGTCGTACTGGTAGTTTCCAGACCAAAGCTCACAAAGCTGGCCAGGCCAAAAGGCAAAGAAATCACAGTTAGCATGATCAGCACAGGCTTGAAGGCATATATCGAGTGAGTTGGCGGCGATGGACCCTGCACCAGCAGTTCCAACTATATATCCATTGGATCCATCATGGTTGTAACGGGTACCGCACGAGGAATGAGATGGAAAACCGCCGGGGCAGCTATAGGTGAGTTCAGGGCCGGTAGTAGTGGTTGTCGCGGGAGCGGTCTCAGTGGTGGTGGTTAGCTCTCCAGAAGTCACGATACTAGTGGTGGGAGTGATACTGGTTGAAATAGTAGCCAAAGAAGTGTCTGTCGAAGTAGTACCGGTTACCGTTGTCACTGAAGAAGGCTTGCATGGGCCGGCCTGAACACCAACGGCAAGGCCAATGAGGGGAATAAGAATGTTTTGGGCTATCATCCTGAAAGAGTGGCACGCTCGTAAAAGAGCTATAAAGTTGGTGAGTGGGAAAATGAAAGGGATATGATGTGCGTAATGGTAATTAACATATATCGTTATGTTTATATACTCTCCTTATTGAAAGCACCGTCCAAAAGTAAGGTGGAGCAAATTTCCACGACGACAGCTATAGGGAAGCTAGAGGAACACTAAGTCAGGGGTTGAAGATAGTAGGCCAATCAGATCACACTATTTCGTACGATCTCTTTTTCAGCTGTAAATCTATTCAGGGTCCAACCCCAATAGTTAAGCATAATGGAGACTCTGTTAGTTCGAGGCACACTAGTGGCAATAGCTTGCCATTATTCTGTATTATTGGCATGTCTCAGCTATTGGATTCTGTAAGCAAACGTCTTGTTTTACCATTAACCTCCTATTTGCGAATTTAACCTGTCTTCATGTAAAGAGAACAGTAGGTTTCATAACACTATTTAGAAGAAGAAAACTTACCCGTAAGGCAAATGGCAGCTAGATTTCCCTCGAAAAGCAATGACATATATTCACAGGGCAGCGACTACGATGCTTGCTGGATTTACTACAAGGAGAATCAGGAGGATGACCTCTGATTATCAAGTCTTTCCTGGTATTCATAGACAAACTGTTGAATTTGGAACTTTCCAGACCAGAGTAAGGAAGAAATTGAGCTACTATAGTTTGAATGGACATTCGTTTACTTTCAACATGGTTTCAATCAGCTTTCATGAATGTGACGCGATATATGTATTTACAAAAGCAGTAAGCATGATGTACCGTCACCAAGACATACAACTCGTGACGATGACTCCAACGCTTTCCGTAGCTTGACTAAGTTTTGATTTATTTGTTGAGTGTCCAGTCATTATCCTGCTGGAGCTTCTCAGTGGTATGGAATCAATTTAGTTACAAAGATAGAATATATAAATAGAAAAAGAACTCTACGGCGTCATGCCGTATTTACACTGCCCTCGTACCCACAGCAATACGCTCGAAGGCTGCGTATTTGATATCATTAGTGGATAGGTTATCCTTGGCAATTATGATACGGAATACCCCAGGACTAAACTGGCGGTTTACCTCAAGCAAGTAAAACTGATTCCAAGTATCGCCAGTATCGACAAAGATGTTGTCTTTACTAATGTATTGCTTGGCAGGAACATTGCATGTCAAACTGCCAGCAGATGGATCGTCGCAAGTGAGTTCGAAGTATTGGCCCGTTGGCGGACCCTGGCAGACTGCGAAAGAGGCAACGACGATGCTGTCGTACATGAGACATAGACGCTTGTTTCCGAGAAGGAGGTGTCGTGTAATGGGGTCGTAGCTTAGAGGGGCCGTCAAGTACGAGGCAAGCCAGGGAGCAGCGGCTTGTGAATTTGTGATCAGGGCATCCTGACCATTGGAGCGAAGAGAAGCTCCGTCAGCCATAGCACCACCTTGAACAAGAAGGTTGAATTCCGTGGAGACTGGCTCCATAGAAGTTGTGGTAGTGGTAGCTTCGGCTGTAGTAGTGGACTCAGCAGCTGTGGTAGTGGTAATAGCCTCAGTTGTTGTGGTAACTTCTTCAGTTGTAGCCGTGGTTTGGATAGAGCTGCTCTCTGACTCGAGTGTGCTTTCAGCAGTGGTGGTAGTTGGCTGAGTTATAGTGGTGCCAGTAGTTTCAGTCGTAGTGCTGTCACTTCCACTTCCTTCAGTCGTGCTCTCAAGGGTTGTGCTTGTTATCTCTTTCGTTGGAGTCGTTTCCATAGTACTTTTGCCCTCAAGTGTAGTCTCCGTACTGATATCGGATGTTGCATCAACCGTAGTGCCCTGAGAATCTGTTGAAACTGTAGGGATTGTGGTCGCAGATTCAAAAGTGACCGTGATGCTTATCAACGGCGTCTTCGTCGCTGTGTCGGTGGTGGTTTCGGGGCCCAATTCCTTGGTGGTCGATGCATAAAATGTTGGTTCAGAAGAAAGGGAGGAGTCGGAAAGGGGGATTGTTGATGAGGAAGAGAAGTCGATGGTGGACGACAGCACGTTGTTCGGCGATGGTCGACATGGTCCTGCAGCCACTGGACCAAAAGCAATGGCCGCAAGGAACAGCTTTGAAGCGACCATTTTGAAAACGAATGGCAAAGGTCAAAATGAGCAGAAACTGAAAAACTTCAGATGGAGAAGCAGAGGTTTCATTTTTCTTAAGTAGAATGCCGTCAATTAATTGTTAAATGAGCATAGGATGTACTATTAGATGCTATCGAGTCTAGCGGCAATAGTCTATTATTGAGGCTGGTCTAGGCACGTTCTGGACTCTGCCGGAATTGCTCCCAAATTGTAGTAAAGAGCGGATGGCTAAAGTGGAGCACTTTTGCTCAAATCTATAAACACGGCTGAGTTGGACAAATAATAAGTGATTGTTCTTGGGATGTGTACTCATAATTGTATACAGAGTAATCACATAGAATCTGAAACTGGCGCATAGACATTCAAGTAACCCAAAAGCGCTCATCCTTAGGTACGCACATGAAGATAAGTTCGCGACCCGATCCAGAAACCCGCGATCTTGCGCTGTGGTGAACAAGTCATTATTAACAGCCTTGTCGCATGTCACTGTGCACTCCTCGACGCTTGTCTGACCTTGTGAGAGGAACTCCTCAAAGTATTAAACTGACGGGCAGAACGGAACCTCATTCGGTATTTCGTCACCTAAACCATTACGGGCGCGACGGCCAAACTGCAATGCGGTAGGTATTGCGGCTAGTTCGTTCATAGCAACGAAGGTGGGTACAACCTCTTCCCAGCAGAGAACGACTCAATGCCGTATTATAAAAGAAACGATGGAGCAGCAGTCAACGTCAAGGTGCGGGGTTAAACCTGATCAGATCATCGGTATGGTGATGTCAACTTACAGTGTGACCGGTGTTCTGGTTCACATCTTTGGTGCCAAACCATAGTGTACCACCTGTAGAAATGTGAGCATTACTTTGGGTATCAGCTAAGTAGACGTTGCTGCACTCTACAGCCAAGGGATGTACCAGAGTGTAGAAGATGGTTCTTGTATTAGCAGAACATCCTAACTATTTTTGGCTAAATACTACATCTCATTCGGAATTCCGAGTAAGCACTATTACACCACTAACTTTACTATAGTTAGTTAGGAACTCCGAACTCCGCGTATAGACCATCCTTTAGAGTTTCAAAATTGACTAATTTAAAGTACAGCACAAACCTTTCCAATTAGACCCAAACCTCGCCAAAATAACATTGCTTTACATGATACAACTCGATTATGGGCTCGCAAATGGAAGATATCTGCCACACCATCACCGGTGGGACGTTACTACGTCAGAGGATTAAAGAGAGGGATTTCATCCTTGCTCCTGGTGTGTACGACGGTTTCTCTGCGCGCATCGCCCTCGAGGTTGGGTTTGATGTCTTGTACATGGTCAGTCTGATGTATTCATTTGTTGCCGAGTTTACCTCTGACAGTGTGTAGACCGGAGCAGGAGTAACAGCATCCGTTCATGGATCCGCTGACCTGGGCATCGCAACACTGAACGACATGCGGCGGAGCGCGGAAATGATCGCTAACTTATCACTATCCACGCCTGTCATTGCTGACGCAGACACTGGTTACGGTGGACCAATCATGGTGGCACGCACGGTTGAGCAATACTCGCGCTCAGGTGTTGCCGCGCTACACATCGAGGATCAAGTGCAGACAAAACGTTGTGGCCACCTCGCTGGCAAACTCCTGGTGGACTTGACTGAGTATCTAGCCCGTATCCGAGCTGCCGTGCAAGCACGCAAAAGGATCGGAAGCGACATCATCATCATCGCTCGAACAGACGCTATCCAGAAGCATGGATATGAGGAAGCGTTGAAGCGACTCCGTGCTGCGCGCGATGCTGGAGCTGATGTCGCTTTTCCTGAAGGTCTTCGCTCGGTAGATGAGGCGCGGCAGATCATCGAAGATCTTGCACCGTGGCCTGTACTGCTGAACATGGTCGAGAATAGCGTCACACCGAAACTGTCAGCTAAAGAAGCAAAAGATTTGGGTTTCAGTATGATGATTGTGCCACTGGCCACCCTGGCTCCGGCTTACACGGCAATCAAGGCTGGGTTGCAAAAGCTGAAGGAAACCGGTTCCGCCAACACGGAGCTTACTCCACAAGCCATATTCCGAGTATGCGGGCTTGACGCATCGGTTAAGATCGATGAGGAGGCTGGAGCTTCCAATTTCCAAGGTGGCGTGGACTGATGCTGATCGATGTATTCAAGCCTGGATGGAATATCGTATCTATAGCTAGTAGCATACGTATCTTGTCTACCCAATATAGTCGATATTCATAGGAAAGTTCCAATCCATATAAACTTCAGGAAAGTTGATTGACCCAAAGGTGTCGCTTCCGGTGGCAGCCGTAGAGTTCCAACACGTACTACCATCTTCCATGTCAGCCTGCACAGCTTCTGGCGCAGTTCTGTCTGTATCGTAGGGACTGCCTTGCCCGTTGTATTCAACTCGCCACCACCAGAGAGAGTCAAATACCACACTCATAAACTATGGCAGTCAGTTGGATTTAGCCCAAGGGGGTTATCATGTTTTGCACGTACTAATCGACTACGTATCTTGAGATCCAGCCCATCATTAGAAGCAGCCATGTTCGACGAGTTGCTACTATTTGACCACAACTGCGAGAGGATCGTCCCGTACCTCTCATCAAGATCGCCGTGTTGTATGGACCGCCTCTTGGCGAATGATATAGCCTTGAATATTGACTGTTCAGCATCCCGCAAGTCAATCTGCTCTCTGAGCGGGCTTCGAACTATTCTTAGTATGCAAAACGCCGCCAGCAAGGCCATACGGGTATAGTAATTTGACGCATAGAAAGCGAAGTCCTGCGTGGCATCTAAGCGGGACACGACATCGAGAACTTCTGTGGCTATTGTCAGGTTTAAGATCAGGCCAGGCCTTTTCAAGTCGTGGCTCTGTAAGAAGAAGTAATAGGCTGATAAGGCGAGGCGGGTGCAACATTGGGTCAGGTAGCCTAGCAAGTCAATCAGATTCCGTCCAACAAGGAATTCTCCTTTGGGTCAGCTCGCACATACATAAGTCGTTGTTGGGAGGAACTGGGAGGACTTCCACTTGCGCACTGAAGACTCTGATCAGCGGTAGTAGAGATTTGCCACCCTGGCCTTCCTCGTTGACGGTATTGCTAAACGCTCTGACGGCATCAATGAGAATCTCATGGCATTTGATGCGATAACGGAACGGGGCTTCGACTATTTCCTCAAGCCTAGCTAGTTTGTAGTCGGTGATAGCAGAATATGGCAGGCCATCGCATAAGCTAGTACTACTTGTGTTGAGCGTTTGATTGCCGACATGTATAAACAAGAGAAACTTACGCTTGGAATACTAAACAACAGTTGAGCCAAAGGTGGACCCTAGAGTCTCTCATATCTTTAGACAGCCAAGTGTGTGTTCGTGCAAAGTCTTGTTCGTGGCCCTGGACGAAAAGCCCGTTCTGGATAGCGAGAGAATGGGCTGTGGCTACATACACGTGGGAAGGGTCCTTCCACATCGTATCTACAGGTAGGGGCCAGAGACAAAGGATCAGAGAAGCTTTTATGATTGGGATCGGGTTTGTAATATGCAACAATGGCTGAAATGTTCCGCCTCTGATCTCTTGGGCAGCTAGACGGTAAATCTTGGCGGCGTGCGCCAAGTGCCTAGCACCTGTGGCAATTATTGTCCAGAAGAGGAGGGAAGACTCTTTAAAGTAACTCTCTGGATTTGTGTCGTTATCATTGAGGATTTCAGGCAGGAGCTGGCTATAGTGGTTAAAGAACCTGGTCAGATCAGCTCGTGATCTACTAAAGGCGCGAGAATACAGCCTACTGAGCAAAGCATTCATTTATCTCTTGTATAGCGATATTTTGACGAATCAACATCTCAGAAAGCGCTGAAGGCGGGTGTGAGTGTACAGTAGGACACAATGAGTCTTCTTCGACTGTAGGCAGTGCTGCACTGCTGGAAGCTCCTACGGTCGTCCGGTCTGGCTGAGCTGGCGAAGCTTGTATAGTGGCCTGCGAAGTGGATTGCCCTCGTCTCGTTGGATTGGTTTCCACCATTCTGCTACATTCTACGCGCATGCGTTTGCAACGTGAACATGATTGTCCAGGGTGCTGATACAGATCGCATCTCAACTGTGAGCTATGGATTAGTTACTTTCAATTGGTCCTGAGCGCAGACAAGTCCTAGACCTTTTGTTGCCGGCAACGAGCACAAGATTTCATTCGACTTGTCATAGGCATGATTGATTTCCTTAAGGTTTCCGTATTCTCCGAACGATTGAGTGATGACTTTGGGGTCAACGGGCGTTATGTACGGAAGTCCGACGCCAAGAGATCTTCGGGCGTCTGAGCGAGCGGGGTTTAAACTTTCCAGCTCAGCGACTCGTCTTTACTGGAAAGAGTTTAGGTTCAACAGGCGGAAACTTTGTGACGTCCTCTTGATGACTTGAATGCTACATGTACAATTTCAGTATAGTACCGCTCGCATAAATTCCTGGCTCTCATTATCGTACCCACGCCCACGTGTCCGTCATCGTAATCTTAGCCAGTTTAGACGACATATCGAAACCCCCTGGGATAATCATCTTCTTCCGTTCCTGGAACTGCTTCCGCAATCATTGCTTTGTCCATGCGCCTATTCTCCAACCCGAGCAAGATTGAGTACGACAAGCTGAGTAAGACAACCAATGATGTAAACCCACACGAGATCCATGCGCCCTTGTGATAGTAAGGACCCTGATCTTTCGGAAAGATGTTAGTGCCTACCAAGGGCCCAAACTGGCCCAGCGTAGCAAAGATTGCCCATCCACCAGCGCGTTTACTCTCAGTACGGTGCACACTAGAGACCCATGGAAGAAGAATGCTGATACTGACAAAGATTTGAACACTAAGAAAGACTCCAATATATCGAGCTGCAACCGCCGAGGAAGCACCAAGAAGGCAGTATCCTACTGTTGATACCGTGGCGGCTGCAGCCACAAACGGACCCCTTATTTTGGCACGGTCGCTAGCAAAAGCGCACAGCAGGATCATAACAAAGCAGAGACCGTATGGAGGGGCAGAAAGGCCATTGCTTGCTTGATGATCGAAATCGCCCATTTCGGAAATGATAGTCGGAACGAAGAGCGGTAACGAGCCGAAGCATACGTTGCAAGAGAAGTACATCAGTCCAGGTACATAGCCTGACACGATAAGTAAGCCATCAGCCTGAAGTTGTAGGATAATAATGGAACCACTTACTACGCCAGTCAAAAAATGCTGAACGCCATTCTACCCAGCTGACCCCTCCAACACCTTGTGAGTCGACAGTTTGTCCCCGCGCAACACACTGCCAAGCCACTTCTTTTTCTCTGTCGGTGAGAAATCTGGCGCTGATAAGATCGTCCGGAAGATACAGCCAGACCAGAACGGCAACGATCCAAACTGGCAGCCCTTCGATAAGAAACAGACATCGCCAGGGCGCAACTGGACCCCGGATCCCCAAAATAGCGTAGCCCAGAACGCCTCCATAAGCATTCGCAAGGGCAGAGCCAGAGAGGAATATACCCTGGCGAAAGCCGACTTTTTCTTTGGGATAGAAAAAGGAAAGGTATAAAGGCACACCTGAAAACATACCTTCAAAGCAACCGAGCAACACCCTAAGGGCAACCAGGCTAGGGTAGTTGGTGACAGCGGCTTGACAAGCTGATATGGTCGAAAATCCAATAGCAGCGCAGAAGACCCAAATATGTGGAGGAAAACGCTTGAACCCAACTGCCGTCCACTGCGAACAGATATCTGTTGTTTATGTTTATCAGTCATGATTATTCGTGTCAGTTTAGCGACTTTTGCTTACATGAGATGTAGAATGCTGTCCCAAGCCAGTCGTAGCGTTTGCCCTCAAGGTTCACAGATTGTGGGAGTCCTGCAAGACGAGCATTGCCCAAGTTGCTGCGGTCCAAGTTGGAAAAAGTGTAGACGAGAAACAGAAGAGGCAGAATATGCCAATCCAGCTTGCGGAGTACAGCCTTTTCCTCAGCTGCTGTAGGGAGAGTCATTCTCTCGCCATTAATAGGGCTTCTTGCGTATGCTACATTCTCAAGGGTGCTTTGCTGGGCCTTTTCTTCAGACATAATTATGAGTTGTTGAGTTGTTCTGAGTATTGATGTATTTTATCAAAGAATAATTCTGACAAGAGAGGTGGGTAGTCTGCACTGGAAGGTTCCATTCAAGCCTGCGTTTTGCATACTTATACAACCAGAAAGCCAGCGTTGACCAATCACTAGGATTTGGCGTAGTTGGCACTGAGGTGCAAGTTTGATTCGGAACTCCGACACTGACTTTATCTCCAGTATACTGTCACATTTGTATCAGGTCAGCTTTGGTTCCCACCATTAGAGTAATAAAATTACCTACCCTGTATGTAGAAAACCAACCTCACTGGGAATGGTGGTCTCGGACCTTTTTGTGGCTGAAAACAGTAGTACGATGACAACGTCACACGGTCGAATCGGCATTAACTACCTTGAAAGCTATGACGTGTTTTGGTAAGTCTTTCGGAGTTCCGATAGAAACCTGGGGTTTTAAGTTTGAACTAAGACGACTCCGACATCTTCAGGCGGATGAAGCAGCCCGGACAGAAAGGCCTGGGACTCATATCGTTGTGCGCCATATAAGACAAATAAAGAGAAATTATATAAGACAGTCTAATAACTCGAAGCAGTGTTTTAACTCAATCCTTTTCCAACATCCTATAGCCCCAGTATGAGTGAGTCAAAATCTAGCCCGACCGTGCAGCTTTCGCAATGGGTATCACAATTGAAGCTGGACGATATACCGGAGCAGGTGCGCACTCGAGCGAAATACCTCATTCTCGACGGGTTGGCGTGCGCCTTTGTCGGATCTCATCTGCCTTGGTCCGAGACAGCAGCACAGACGATCCTCAAACTGGAGCCAACGCAGGGAGACGCGTCGCTTATCGGATGGGGAGGACGAAAGGCTACTGCTCTCACCGCCGCACTTCTCAATGGAACCTTTATTCAGGGCTTTGAGCTGGATGACTGGCACAGCGAAGCTCCGCTTCATTCTAACAGCATCATCTTGCCAGCTCTGATTGCCGCTGCACAAAACTCTCACTCGACAACTTCCGGCAAAGACTTTTTGCTCGCGACTATCGCGGGCTACGAGATAGGGCCACGTGTAGGACGTTCTCTCTGGGGTACACACGTTCTCTCGTCAGGCTGGCATTCTGGAGCAGTCTTTGGTCCTGCTGCTGCCGCCTCCAGTGTCAGCAAGCTTTACGGTCTCAGCGCAGACAAGATCGAAGATGCCTTCGGGATAGCGTGTACCCAAGCTTGCGGACTCATGTCTGCACAGTTCGAAAGCGACGTTAAGCGTATGCACCACGGGATGGCGGCACGGAACGGTCTTATGGCTGCTGTCCTAGCACAAGGCGGCTACGTTGGCATCAAGAAGGTTTTCGAGCGCGAGTATGGGGGATTCTTGAAACAATTCAGTTCTGGAAACGGAAAACAGCCTCAATATCGGTTGGAAGAGTTGACTAGAGAGCTCGGAACCAAGTGGCAGACGAATGGTATTCGGATTAAGCCATATGCTGCCATGGCTGGTACACATCCTAGCATCGATTGCATCCGCCGTCTACAAGAGCAGAATCCTGAAAGGATGAACAAGTTTGACGAGATAACCAAGATTGAAATCCTTCTCGGCGAAGCTGCGTTTCATCACGGAGGCTGGAAAGCTGAGAAACCTCTCACAGCAACTGGTGCCCAGATGAGCAACTCATTTACCACCGCAACGCAGATTGTTCATCGGCAAGTCTTGATGGCACAGTTTACTCCCAATATGCTTAATGATGAGCGCGTCTGGAGACTTGTAAACCTGACTGAGTGTAAGTTGCATATCACTGACGGCGACTCGATCGGCTGTCAAGAAATAAGAGTTGAGTTTGAAGACGGGACCGCCCTGCATCACGCGGTGCCGAATGCGTATGGCGTCGACCCGCCCCTATCTAATGAAGACGTAGTGGGCAAATGGAGAGAACTGACTAAGGACATTGTTGAGAGTGAAGTACTGGACAAGATTGAGGAGATGGTGCTTTCTTTGGAGGACCTGGATGATCTTTCAACACTTTGTGACCTTCTTGGTGAAATCTCAAAAAGTCCGCTAGCCAACTAGAGATATAGGTTGCTTCAACAAGTCTGACAAAATCATTTTAAGGTGTACTGTAATCTTGTTTATAGCCTCTTGGGGGTGATAATGACTAACGCTAATAGTGATTCTTGGGATGCTTAACATCTTAAATGTGAATGACATTGATGTTGGGCCCTGTGTTGTGACACGATTCGCCTCAGTCCTGCTTCTGTTGCGGGAATCTTGCACTGGAGCTGAGGACCGGTCGTTCAAGCATAGTAGTGATCGTGAGAAGCAGCCCATATATCTGCGCATGTATGCAAACCAGTATACAACAAATTGACCTGGAGTAGTCATAGGAAGCGACTACTAAGCTAAAGTAGCCTTGTTCCTTTATCTTGATCTCTTCTACTTTCTATCCATCCTTACACTTTTATGTTATTATAAAAACCCTTGTAGCATTAGATTTAGCCCTCTAAATATTGCTTTATCTTAATCATTTCTCCTCCAGGTCCTTGCCTATCAACAGGTTCAACTCGGACAATTAAAAAAATGCAGGGTACAGGATGTCGGTGAGTAGCACTGCCACTATGGATCGTAGTCGGAAATTAAGTATTCTATCTACGGTATCGGCAAAGGATCCGATTAGTTCAAAGGACGAGCCACAAGGCAAAATGGGGACAACGCGACACTCTGAGCCAATGAGACTAGACAACGCCAAATTCTTCTAGTCAATGCTTTAGAGGATCAAATCCTACGAATCCTTCATAGATCCTTTAGGCCAGCAATCAACTTTACAGCCATAAACCATTACTATATAACAATAGAACGATTCTGCCTAAAGGTATCTAGTCTTTCTTCCTCAAGCAAGCTATTATCTTATCGGCTCATCACAATGCAGTTTTCTCTCGCTACAGTCATTGCCGCTCTATCGGCCACAGCTTCTGGCTGGTCCCGTACGTTACTCCCCATCCTCCCCATTGGATATCCACATCTAACAGCTCCTAGTCACTGCCTATAGCGGCATGGGATGCCGCATCAACGTCAATGCAGCCGACGAACTCTATCGCAAGTTGGAGGCGCCCTTCAGGGGGTGTTTCACATTCGGCCAGGACATGCCCGGCGTTAGCTGCTCCCAAGTCCGACCTGGTGGAGGCGGGCCCCAAGGCTGTTCCGGGGAGCTCTTCCCAAAGTCCATTTTCGTCAACGGCGATTGTAATTTCTACAGCGGACCAAACTGCGAGGGTGCAGATGGGGGTCAAGAAATGGCCATGTCCACCCTTGGCCGCGAAACATGCATCGAAATTGATCCCAACGCGGCTACTATGATTGGATCCTACTTTTGTGTGAGTACTTGCATCTAGTATATATTGTTCTCCTTTTACTAATATCACAACAGTACTCCGATGATTCGCACGTGGACTCAACATAGCGGGTAGATGGCTTTGGACTTTGGGGTGGTATTTGGGAAACAGTTCGCCTAAACCAGACGTGCGTATCCGGGGTAGAATGCACCAGCTACTTGTTAAAGCTGGATAATTAAGCTCAGACTTATCTTGTTATCTTATATGCAATATCTGAAGCTATCTTGATAAGCGACTTCTTCCACCTCTGTCATAGCGCGCTTTCTTTCCATTACCTCATATTGTACTTCGGCTTCTATATACTTGCTGCAGAACATAGTTTAAGAAATCGCGTTAGTACTTCATTGTGTGTTACGGGAGGCTGGAGGATGTTTTGTATTCTCTTCTCGCTCTTAGTTATCACTAAAACCTCGAGAGTAGTGGACCCGTACTACAGTTTCTCATAAGTTTACATCAAGCTGTATTCATATTCTATCAAGTATTTAAATAAGCGAAACAGGGCCGTTAAAATGTATCAATTTGCTAATTGAAGTTTATATCTGGACTACAGTATCGCATAGTTGCCAGGAGATGCTCCTTTTTGTTGGACCGTATTCAAGCTAGAAAATGTTCCTGCTCTATCTCACCTCTTTTTTTATATCCCCTTTCCACTGGCTTGCTCGCATAGGGAGTGGGGGGAAAGTCCGAAGCGAGACATCAGAGATCTGCCTGAGGCTCACCGCTATCACTTAGCCCCAATCCTACTTAAGGCTATAGTTTCTCGTCTTGGAAAGTCCGAGGTGTTATGGATCCCATTGAGAAACCTGAAGGGTCGACGGGACTCTGGATACAACCTCAAAGGTCTGTTTTACGATGAGTTCTTCTCTCAAACTTTGGATGGAGAGAAACTGGCTGATCAGCTATGGGAAGTTGTGGATGGCAAAACTCTCTTTATCCTTGACGGCATGGACGAAGTGTCACAACTACTAGGCGGCAAAGGAGATATGGCCACGTTTCTCGACAGTCTTTTGCGCCAGCCCAGCGTTGTTGTCACGTCCCGGCCAAATGTTAATCTTCCTTCAGGCATCAGAGTTGACCTCGAACTGGAAACTGTTGGCTTCTCCCAGTACCAGGTCCAAGCTTATCTCAAAGTAGACCCAGAATATATACCGAGGGCAAATGAGATACAATCTTTGCTCAAAAAGAATTGGCTGCTCGAGAGCCTTGTTAGGGTTCCCATTCAGCTGGACGCACTTTGTTTCATTTGGGAGACTATGGACCGTGACAAGACACCGCAGACCATGACTGGTATTTACAGTGCGATCGTGCATAAACTATGGATCAAAGACATCGACAGGCTCCAAAATGAGGATTCCAAATGGTATGGGCAGCCTTTGCCGGGGGAAATCGAGGCCAAGGCGAAGAATGAGATTGCGCTTCTTGAATGTCTCGCATTCAATGGCTTATGCAACGACACGATAGACTTCTCCCATGAGGATCGGAGTAAGGCCTTCCAGTATCTCGCCAAAGAGAATTCGGGCTATGCACTTAACCCAACGGTCGATGATGTACTTCCTCAGCTA
This sequence comes from Fusarium nodosum, assembly GCA_014898975.1. NCBI lineage: Eukaryota > Fungi > Ascomycota > Sordariomycetes > Hypocreales > Nectriaceae > Fusarium > Fusarium nodosum. Next base: position 25,323 of record JAAVUE010000018.1, read on the forward strand.
TCGTTCATGCGGTCATCGAATGCAGGACAATTCTCCATGCCGCAGAACTTTCACTTTGTCCACCTCACGTATCAAGAATATTTTGCTGCGAGGTGGTTCAAACGCCATTGGGGAGAAAAGAAGCCGCTCTATATTATCTTACCTGATAGCTTTGAAACAAAAAGCACTGACGAATTCCTCCGACAATACAAGTACACGGCACGATTTAACATCATGTGGCGATTTGTTTGTGGCCTGTGCGATCTGAATCCCTGTGATGGAGGAACGCTTGATGATTTCTTTGATCTATTTGGAAAAGATCCGACTGACCTGTTGAGTGTCTACTCATCCGCTGCGTGGCTGAGGTGGTCAATTCGATCGGCCTACGGACGTGTATAGAAAAACGATTATCCATGTAGCTTGAAATCGAATGCAATCTCCTAGACGAGCCACAGGCACTGTATGAACCCGAATTTTCCGCAGATGTGTTAGATTTGGTCTTTCAGAGAGGCTTTCACAGGAGGAAGCAAATAATTGTGAATGCATTCAGAAACAGGAGTACCAAAACACAGATGGTGCTTGAGTTGTTGGCCCAATGGTTAAAAAACCCTGGAACGTCGCGAGAGTTACGTCTTGACATCCTTTATACACTCGAATATTGTGCCGAGCTGTTCCCGACCGTTCTGATGGAGGCTGTGATGAGTCACATGTATAGCAACGACCTGACCGTGGCAAATCAAGCATCATACGTCTTGGGAATGCAAGAGACCTTTCCTCGAGCAATTGAAGATCAACTCTCACTAGAGCTCCTTAGTCACAATCAGGATCGACAGCGGCAAGCAATGAGGGCGCTCAAACGTCAATCACGGATACCACAAACCATACTTGCATGGCTTGCAGATAATTCGAAAATTGTTAAGATGAAAGGACTCGACGCTTTCAAACAGTGGGAAGATCCTCCAGCATATTTCACTCAGGCTGTGATGAGATTAGTTGGGGGTGAGAATGCCAAAGATATCAGGAAGGCGGCATTAGAGACACTCACCTACTATAAGAATCTGCCTGATCATGTTCTGCCCTTAGTTGCAGCTCAACTCCAAGATTCAGATAGAGATATTAGCGTGGCAGCGTTTGAAGCTCTCAGAGGCTGGCACAGTTTGCCTTACGACGTTCTTCAAGCTATTGTTGTGTTCCTTTGCGAAGACGAGAATTTCAGAGTCTATTCACAGGCGGAGAATAATCGTTATTCTTTAACACCTCCTAAATCTTTCATGCGGGACGCGATCTTCAAAGGAGCAGTAGCGAGGCTTGGGCGTGAAGATGCCATATCTCGAAAACAAGCAGTTAACGTGCTCAAAAGGCTGTCTCCATTTTCCACTGACCAGTGTCGCGTCATCTCAGAACAGCTCAAAATTCAAGGCACGGCCGAGCGAGATCTGGATTTTGGCATCTTTTTCTGTCGATCGGACTGTCGACGAGAGTATGCGATGGCCCTGCTGGAACTGGCTGAGTTGGGGGGCGAGGCTATCAAAGGAATGGCTAAAACGATCCTGTGGAATCTTAGTCCCCTACATCCACAACAACTGGGTCTTGTGGTTAAATGGCTTGGGAGTCCACACGCTTTGGTACATGATATGGCGATGCACATTGTTAAGCTTCATCCGGAACATCAAGAATCAGTCATGAGAACCACAGCATCGGGATTACAGGATCAAAATCGAGAAGTAAAGATCGCTGCGCTGCGCAGGCTAAAGACTCTTGCTGATTTTGATTCCGTTCCCGTTCCAGAAGAGGTCAAACGGCATGTAGCAGCACAGCTGGTGCCTGGCGATCAGTCTATCAACGAAATTACCCTGGGTACATTAGACGCATTCAGCAGTAAGGGCGATTTTCCACAAGATGTTATCATGAAGGTGGCAGAACAGCTGGATGGGGAAGGAGAAGCATTCAAGGTCAAGGCACTAGCACTTTTATCAGGACTGCATCAAAGGTTCCAGGAACCAGTTTTGCGGAAGATATTGTCGCAACTCAACGACTAAAATAGTCGTGTCAAAGAACTTGCGTTGGAGTTGTTGTCATACAACCGAAAAGTCTTGCCCCCTGACTTCCTTCCATCCATCGAGAAACACCTCAGCAATCCTGATGCATATTCCAGAGGTCTCGCACTTCTAGCTCTTCCTCCAGAGTTTGAGGTACCAGAGAGCGCATTAGAAGCCATTCCAGTGCTGCTTGCTTACAGCGGTAGTCGCATGGAATCATTCGGATTGGACACCTTGCTGGAACGACCTCAGTTGCCCCCTAATATCCTTTTAGCGCTAGCAAGGACTCTTAACGGCGGATCTTGCATCGGATTGTTTGCCAGGAATGTTCTATGTTCCCAATCAAAACTTGATGAAAGAATTTTGGCAGAGATAACAAATGCCGCCAGGGGTAGTAGACGAGCCAGGTCGGATGTTTTATTTATTCTGAAGAAGTATCTACCCCTTGATCGAAAGTTCCTGGAGGATGTGGTCAACCTGATAGAGGACGAGAGCTACATTAGGAGACGGGAGGCTATAGATATCCTTGGGGCCGACACGTCTTTGCCCGAAGACATCCTCCTGAAAGTCACTGCAATGATCGGAGACGAAACCTCGGCTGTCAGATACTCAGCGTTCCGCGCTCTAAAGAGCCAATCAGACCTGCCCGACACTATTCTCAAATCTGATAAGTTGTATCGCGTCTGGTTAGCAGAGTCTTCCAGGGCAGATGTTTATTTTTATGTTGAGGATCGACATACCTACCTGAAGATGCCGTTCAACCTAGTAACTGTCCGGCTGGAGGGCAACTCAGATGATCTTGTAAAGGAAGTCCGCCGGTTACAGAAGAAATTTGGATTTTCACATCTTGATCCGGAAGGTGGGGTTGAAAGCGGGTGAAATCATGAGAGACAGGGTTGATACTGAGTCTCGTGTTTATGAAATAGTGTTGGGTATTAACTTGTGCTTTACATCCGTGTGAGAATATTGTTGTTTCTTTGAACTCTACATCTTATGACTCAAAGCTGGAGAGTGAGGGACGAAATCAATGTTAGACTTTGAAAATCACGTAAAACGACCCAAAAGTTGTGCTTTATAGCTCGATCTTGAAACGGATTCTTGATGATTTCCTGCAATTTGGTCTAGCCATAGAGTATGGTTGTAAGAACATAATCTCTCCGCAATCAGCTCAAGGCGACAAATGTTTTGTGGCATAATTACTCTGATGTATGGTATACAAATCCACTGTCGGTGTTCGTGCCTCGGTCTCGGCCTTCGCTATTGCAGAATCGCCAACATGGCCAGGGTTTCATATGCCGATCGCTCTCCACATCCCGATACTACCAGCATAGATCCAACTCACGAGGTTTTTATTCTTTTGTTCTTTGGCACGATCATTATTTCTTCCTATAATTGCTCCATTCGAATTGTCTCTCTCCATACTCAAACATGTCTTGTATAATTCTTTTGCAAAACCGCTCAGTTATAGTTCTCGACGATAATGACAGTATCCAAGTCCTCAACAACTGCGACGTTTTGATCTCAAATGGCGTTGTCAAGCAAGTCGAGAACAGTATCTCTCCTGACAATGATACTGAGATCTTAGACTGTACCGACAAGATTGTTAGTCCAGGCTTTGTCGACACCCACCATCACTTATGGCAAACGCAGCTCAAGGGTTACGGCTTGGACAACTGCTGGTTAGACTACTTCTCAGACGGTGAGCAGACACCATAGTAATTATTCGTGGTAACAGATCTAACAACCTGCAAAGACCTCTTGCAGCCCTTCAACTACTCTCCCGAAGATATTTACTGGGGTCAAGTTTATCACCTCACATTGTGGAAAATTCGGTAAGAGTTTGTTAATAGCACCAGAATTTTGATTCTAACTGCATTGACTAGGGCCATCAGCACCTCAAGCTCTAGAAAGATATTCACTCTTCCCTTCAGCAGACGACGACTATACCATCGTCCTTTCCCTTAGGAACTACATTGACAAAACAGACTTAGACATGATTTCTCAACGACAAATTCCAATAGCTTGCACCCCAGCTACTGAAGCCCAAGGCTCTATGGGGTGGCCTCTTTTGTTCGAACCCGGACTAAATACCGCTCTTGGCGCCGATTGCCACTTCCTAAACTCCTCGAGCCTCATGCAGGCAGCAAGTAACGCCCTTCTCTTATCTCACCTTCAAAAGTCTCTTGAACTCAAGTCTCAAGGTAGGAAGCCCGTTAAGTTCGACGGGACCACCTGTGACGTGTTCAACAAAGCGACAATTGAAGGTGCCAGGGCTGTTGAAATGCAAGATCAGATTGGTTCTATTCAAGTTGGTAAGCGGGCGGATGTCCTAGTCTTTACTAGAACTTCATCACTAGCTTTTGGAACTGCCGCGAGGGAGAATCCGGTCGCCGCCATTGTGGGATACAGCGAGCCTCGCGACATTGAGGCTGTCTTGGTTGGAGGCATATTCCGGAAAAGGGCTGGAACTTTAGTTCCTATTTTGAGAAACGGGGAAACTATAGGACTTGATTCCGTCATGTCAGAACTCCGCCGTAGTCAAGATACAATTCGAAAGAGGCGGGAAGCTTGCAATTTGAATTTGTCAAGAGATCTGGTTACCAAGATTGCAACTCCGAGGTAGTACGTAGACTAACTAGACTAGCTTCTTCCCCACATTCTCTTCCTTCGTCTCATTTCCCCGCGATGCTGCGACACTTTGTACAAGTCTGTTGCTTTGTTTGTGGGGTTAGCGATATTTCTCCATGGAGATATCCAAGTTAAGCAGGACTCTTCTACAGACTATACGCGGAGAACCCCCACTCCTCTTGTTACATGACGCTGAGTACTTTGCCGATCCGCGCGATATAAAAGACGGCTTCTTCTACGGCAATGGCTATGGACGCTTCATCTGTACTCAACTCCACCATACCAATGATGTTGACGCAGGCTTTCGGGGCATTCACCCTGTTCAATTCTCTCTGTCTGACGCAAGCAACACCCGTCGCAGAGAAGCAATGCGGGACTTCTCGTTGGGAACGCAAGCCCAGACTCTTTGTCCTCACAGACATCAGCAATGAGCCTGATGATCAGATGAGTCTGGTTCGTCTCCTCACATACGCCAATGAGATAGACATACAGGGTATTGCAGTAACTACCTCAACATGGATGCCTGACAAGATAGACTATGAGGCCGTCGTGGGTGTTTTGGACGGTTATGAAAAGGTTGTTGATAACCTCAACGCCAATGTCCCTTCTTATGCGCCTTACCCTTCATGTAAACATATACTTGACCAAGTACACAAAGGCCATCCGGTCTATGGACGAAAGTCGCTCAACATGACTCTCAGTGATGGTGCTAAAGCGCTCATCAAGGCAGCTGATGAGTCCAGTGCCCACGATCCTCTTACCGTCTCAGTCTGGGGCGGAAGCGCAATCCTGGCTGAATCTCTTCAACACGTTTCTCGTACAAGAAGTCAAGCCGCCACCGACTCCTTCGTTGAAAAATTGCGCGTCTACGCAATCTCGGACCAGGACGACACAGGTATATGGATCCGGCTCCGCTACCCACAACTCATGTACGTTGTATCGCTCCACGGCTTCAGCGAATACACCGATGCCTCATGGAACGGTATCTCGGGAGAGGAGTATCGTCACTTCGACCAAGGCGGTCCAGATTCAAGTCTCGTGTCCAACGACTGGCTCGAGAAAAACATCCGCTTAGGACCACTGGGCTCGCACTACCTAAACTGGAGTTTCATCATGGAAGGCGACACGCCCGCGTTTCTGCCTCTTGTTCAAAACGGTCTGGGTGATGTGAACAGACCAGATTTTGGAAGTTGGGGCGGCCGGTATACTCTGCTTGACCATTCAGGTCAGTCGAGAGTATACACTGATACAACCGATTACGTTGTTGGTAAGAATGGAAAGAGCTTCACCAGCAAGTTTGCAACGATTTGGCGATGGCGCGAGGATTATCAGTTCGACTTTACAGCCCGTATGAAATGGAGTGTCAACTCCAACTACTCCGAGAATAACCACCAACCTGTCGCCATCGTCAATGGGTCTTGCGGTCCTGCAGCTCTGAAACTCAAGTACAAGCCTGGTCAGAGCATTATTCTCGATGCGTCTGATAGCTGGGATCCAGATGGCGATTCGCTCAAGTACGACTGGTTCCACTACCGAGAGCCTGGTGGGTATGGACGAGGACTAGAGGGTTTTGATCCTGCTCTGAAGATGAAACCTATCTTGACGACTCAGAGTCCTAACGTCAACATCACAAATCTCAATACGGATGGTACTCTTGTCAAGTTGGAGACTGCCAAAAAGCTGAACGATGTAAGTGGAAGATATATGATGAGCTGTACATATACTGACCTTACTTCAGACCCTTCATATTATTCTGGCTCTTCGTGATGTCACCGCACAGCCTCTTGCTACATACCGCAGAGTCATCCTAGAGGCCAGTTAGATTCAGCTTTATCGAATTGAATAACTATATCTCTTCCGGTGCATTATGAAATTCTCTCCTCGGTTGTAACGTTATTATTTGTTAGAAGCCCCTTTTGAATCCCGGAGTCACCAAGATCTACTAGGTAGATTATTTTCAGCTTTCATAAACAACTTTCCTAATGTGTATGCATTTGGAACACTCGCTGTAGAGCCTTGCACAATGTCCGTGTTAGATGTTACGTTCTGTTGGTTGTGCCTTGTCCCAGTCTATCTATGCAGCTGGGCAAATCAGGAAACTCATTGACAGATGGGTGATAAACAGGTATACAAAATTCATTCTACTATCTCGCCTTTTATTGAAGCTTTCTTTATGTAATCCGGGTTAGATGTACTTTACGAGCGTATAGTGCTGTGTGTTTCTGTGAACTTTATTTGTAAGGGACATTTGAGGACTTGTTAGTTATCGCTACACAGTAAAATTAAGATCAAATCATCACACATGATCCTAGTCGATTACTTATCGCACGATCCTAAACTAATTTCATCCAGGCCCGTTAGCCGCATAATGGCCAGGGATACATAGGATGCCGACTCAATGTCCAGCCGAGTCAACCTAATTCCAAGATTCAGTTCAACTATCCGTATATTTGCCGATTTTCCACCCACACAATCTACCCACTTCAAGACTTGACTTCCTTGTCTGCGAAGAGGCCTTATTCAAACTTTTGAAATTTGTTATTTATGTCCTATCTCACATTCACCATTCCTCCAAAGTCGAACCTGAAAGGGATTGGGGAAAGCCATATGACAGAGAACAAACGCGTCGATTATGGATACAAGGTGGCAGTCACATGGGAAACAGATTGAAAGTAAACTCTTCTCAACTACCAAGTGGGTGTGTATGGGAATGGATTTGCTGCGTTTAGAACAGAGGTGATGGAGATAAAAGAGACAAGGAGCGGTATGGCATAAGGAATCTCCTACTTTAACGTCCATATAGCTAGCAATACCACCTAGAAGGCGTAGGGTCAACATACTGGGACGCTGAGTACGACTTATTTGAGCTGGCGATGAATAATGAAGACCCAATTTACTAGTTTAGGCTATAGGAAGTGCGTAAGGACCAAGTCGCACGGTCGCAATACGTAAATGTTAGCGCCCCCGGACCCATCGAGACCTCATCCATCAGTGTGCCGGCAGCGTCGACTTCTCTACAAGGAGCATCATCGACCGACGGATCGGTCGGTGTTGGACCCACCACTGTCGACCCATCCGTTAACGATGATCCCGGATTATCGCGAGGGGATACCGCTGGTGTGACAGCACCGCTTCATCCAAATCAACCGAGTAAAGCCAATCCGCATCGAAAGGCTTCTTCTCGACCTCAACAACAGCCAGCTTTGGCATTATCCTCTTGTTAATCTCGTTGTTCAACTCGATGATCCTATCAACACGCTCCAGTCTTCCACTTTACCAACGGTCCAAAGCATCACTTGAGCACTTACCATTATTCTGTTTCAACTGACTAAGAACCCCAGCGAAAATATGAACATCTTTGGAAGATTAATTCAGGCCTTGTCCGGCAGTGGGATGAATGGCATGAGCAGCGTCTCCGCGAATAGCTACGCGACCGTGCTTGTCACTAGACGCCCACTTATCTAGCTTAGGAAGAAGATAGAATGGTCAGAAATTGACCCTTTCGGGAGGTATCTGAGAAGTGGCGTTGGAGACGATGGAAGCATAATCTCCCTTTCCTTCACGCAGGAAGTCAACACACCATGTCTTGTCGGAGCTCATAGCCTTCCAAGCTTGAGCTGGCTTGTTGGAACAGCGGCTGTAACGCCAATCATGTTTATAAACTTGGTCGTGAGATCAACGTAGAGATATGATCGTACGCGAGAGTGGATACCGTCGGCACCGATGAGAGGATCAGCTTTCTCTTCTGATTCATCAGTGAAGCGTCAAGTGACACTCTTGTCAGTCTCATGGGCGATTTGGTCGAACTTTGTTCCATATTAAACCTTGATTCCCGCCTCGCGAACAAGATCAAGGAGGATGTTGATAAGTTCGAAACGATAAACACGGATACCGGTTTATCCGCACTTTCCCCCGTTCCCAAACTCAAAGACATTAACAAGCTTATCATCCTAAGATAGGAAGTATAGCTCATTGAACTTGCAGCTACAGGGAAGCTTGTGCACAAAGACACCAAGTTTGCTTAGAGCGCGGAGGGAATTTGAGATAGCATGGTGGCGCCTCGGATGTCCAGAGTGGCACTCTGGTGTTTTTACACTATGCTATCGATATCTGGTTCTTCTGTAGAGGATGGCAACAATACGATATGCTCGTTTATCAGTTATTGGTTATCTCAGAAACATCTATAGCGCTCTTTTCATTTTCAAGCGGGCTACTTATGACATTTCTGCGTCTATCTTGTTTAATACGAGGTAACTTGAATATTTATTGTTTAATACGGTAGTTGCGGTCGAGGTTGTATCAGACTTTGTGATTTAGGTGATCGAAGCCTCCCTGTAACTTATCTTTCATGAATTTGGACGAGCTATCGGATTTACAAAATTATGCTTCCTTGGCTCTTTTCAGCTTCAACCTCATATTTCACATAGAGGTCAACAAGTCACGTAGCAGCGAAGACGTCGTGGTTAGTTTACCTAGATTATAGACTATTTGTGTCATGTAGATAGAGCTTGCAAGCACATAGCAGTGGAAGCCGTCTGAGTAAAGGCACCGGCAAGCCTTTGTAGGGTAAACAGCCCCTTCTTCTTTAACTTTTCAAATCAACTTAATATAAAACCATCATGACTTCAATGCTTGCACATGACCTTTTTGCCCTACCCTAGAATAAGGTTACTTGCGCAAGGTTATTAGCAGCGGCGCTGCTGATAACAGTGATGATGATGGTCTGTTCATAGATGTCCAAGTAGCTGTTGCTTCTACCAGATTATTAGACCTATTCTAATCAATGCCTTAGTAGAATGAATGCATGACTCGAGTCCCTAAGTAGCCACGTGCTGGTTAGAACAGATAGGACAGGGGTATCAAGAACCAAATTGTAGTGAAACTTTAGCCTACTATTTCTATAAATGCCTCAAAGTAGGAAGATACAGAGCGTTACAATGTGATACACAGAACACAATCTAACTCGCACCTAGTATACTTAGCCAAGTCGTTGCGGTACCATTCCGGCTTCTGGATATCTTCAGCGGTGAAATCAAGTGCCGAGCCGAGATAACCGTTTTTACGAGTCAGCCTATGGACTGCCGCCCTTTCTCTTGATGTATACGGGATAAATCTGTGGAGTTTACAATTCTACTAATGCCTCAGTGAGGTGTCTAACCACCTGACCGTTAGTTAAGCGAAATGATAAACGACACTTTTTGAGTTTTTCATATAAAGCACGGTCCGAAATTGTGTCACTACCTACGTGGGTCCTGTAGCACTAAAGCTTATTTACTTATTAGGTTTAGGTCTAGCTCTTGAAAAGCTCTAGCCTACCTGTGTGCCGTTCTACAAGTTAAGGTAACCTCAAACTTCTCAATACAGTTTAATAATGAAACCCAATTCAACTGACATCTTACCAGCCTATTGTAGTCAAAACACAATACGCGTGACTTTAATTATGGCTTGCAATTCGTTCAATCCAAGTCCATGTCACGGATACGTATGCCGAGTATAGTGGGTGCTTTAGTCTTTCTAGTCTTAGGAACGTGGAGGCATAAGTCTATGCTTGGACTGATAGATTGTTATTGGTGTAAAATCTAGGAATAGCCAAGCCACTAGCTACATCTGCTATCTTAACAGATTTCCATATAAAGCTTTCAGAATATCCTGTCTCTGTTACCAGTTAGAAATACCACCAACCTACACTACATTACTATTACTCTATCTACAACCTTCTCCAGCTCACTTTCAACAATACCAAAATGGTCCGTCTCTCGATCCTCGCTACCGTCCTGGCTGCCGTCAGCTCTGTCCAGGCTGCGATTTGGTGCCAGTGCCTCTTCCCCGATGGATCTCACTGCTGTGTTGCCAGCGTAAGTCGAATTCCAGGCCCCCGCCCCCTCACATCCTAAACAAGAGAGGGAAAAAAGGATGAGCGGCTAAACTAACTAACTTAACTCTGGCAGGGAGGCGGAAGCTGTGAAGATAAGTGCAGAAATGCTGGCAAGCCCCTTCCTTGGGATGGCGGAGCCCTGCAGCCTAGGAAGCAACTCTGCAATGCTGGCGGAAAGAGTTTTGGAATCAGTTTCATTACTGCTCAGGGACGTACTCAGTGCGACACCAGATCTTAAGAGCTGGATTTGGATTTCATTCTGGTCAGAGTTAGGATGGAGTCAGTACTCTCTATCTAAGCTATCTCACTCAGCCTAGTGGATTTCGCCAGTAGTTACAGACACACATAGGTCTATGTCGCCCGGTGGGGCACTCTCAATGGGGTCTATAAGCTAGAAATATAAACGTTTCCACTGATAAATGCCTTGATCTCGCCGAGTCCGTATGGTTCCTGGTTCTTTCACGGCCTAGTTGTCGTTTGTCTTCTTACTCTCTGTAGTTGTTAGTAGTAGCAAGTTGACTTGCGGCTACTTTCCTCCAAGTGTTCGGTTTCCCATCATTAGCGGCTAAAATTGTTCTTGCTTCTGACTGTATAGGTTAGCAGTTGTTTTTGGACACTGCCAGAGCGAGGGCGAGGCCTGAGAGGCCTGCTCCAACAATGGCAACTGTGGGATAGGTGGATGAAGTTGTGATTAATCAATGAGATATATTTGAACAAGTTGTAAATAATTGATTATGTGGAAAAGGATGCAGTGGTAGAGTTGACGTTTGTATTGTGGATGTGTTTTATAGCTAACACTCACCTCCCCAAGCCGCCCATATATATTAACCTTCAACAAATTCCAAATACTTTCAATTCGCCCTCTAATTATGCGAATCCTCCGACAATTCCCTCGGCGATCGGACTTGTTGCAAAAATCCCTCCTCTTTACATAAACAATCAAGAGATTCATAACTAAGAATGCCACTCAAATCCAACCTATTCAATCATCTCCTCAAAATGTCGGCCGAGTAGACTCATCCGGCCGATACGCCGGTTCGTCTCGGCCGAAAGGATTTGACACTGCCCCCTCGAAGGATTGGCCAACACTACCATATGTGTCACTTTTGCCGCAAGCTTCACTGAAGTGATACTGGTGCTGATTCATCAGCGCCGGTCATCCGCACCGTCGAGGTGTCGGGTCCGGTCGTATCGGCCGATATGCTGAGATGGAATGGAGAGGAGGCTTCCTATAAAGACCGCTGACACAAGTCCAGGTACTTTTATCACAATCAACTCATTATTATCCAGCCACACTCCATTCAATACAATTTAAAATTCAACTGTTTTTACCTTTTGATAGTACCTAGCCATTATCAGCAACCAGGAACTACATCCGCCCACTACAGTTACAATGCACTTGCTCATCATTGGCGCAACAGGCCGAAATGGCTCTTTGACTGTCCGAGAAGCCCTCAGTCGCGGCCACACAGTCACAGCTCTTGTCCGCAGTACGACAACCGCCAAACTTCCCTCTAACTCGGATTTGACTCCTGTTCAAGGAATTCCAACTTCAGAGTCAGACATTACCAAGGCCCTCACAACTCCTCAACCACCTCAGGTTGTCATCACAGCGCTTGCGCAAGTCCGCGTCACCGAATCGCCTTTCGCTGCCCTGCGCCCTGACACCACGCCTGATTTCATGGCTGTCAGCATGACTGCTCTCATCGCAGCCATCAACAAATCAGATTCGCCCATCAAGCCCAAGATTATCGTCAACTCTGCACAGGGAGCTGGCTCTTCGTGGCGCTCTATGAACCTTCTTGGAAAGATGTTATTCAGCCACGGAAGTATGGGAGTTGGGCTCAAGGACCATAATGAAGTTGATCGCCTTGTGAGAGAGAGCGGGTTAGTTTTTGTTCTTTCACGACCGGTTATGCTCGCAGAAGGTGAGGCTCGACCAGTCAAGGTCTGGCCTGATGATGGAAAGGGCTGTGCTTGGATGCCCAAGATCACAAGGGAAAGCGTAGGAAAGTGGCTTGTTGATGCAGCGGAGAGCAATGAGTGGGATGGACATGCACCTGTACTTACCAACTAGAGTCGATGTATGGTTTGGTGGATAATAGTTTCGGAATCAAACACATGGATCAAAACTGCGTCGCTGAATATTCATCAACTTGTTTTTTGTCTACCAAGCCTACTCAAATAGCATAAGGCCAATAATGAAAAGAAAGGAAATAACGCCACCCAGTCCCCGAACTCTATGCAAACTCCCGCATCCCAACAAGGAGCTAAATCCATCTAGCCCACATAAGCTGCAGCATTGTGTCCAAGACAGGAGATCTTGTAAGTTGGTGCAGATAACCATCGAGAAAATGGATCCTGATCTGTCCTACCCCTTGTTGAGGATTACTGTCTAAAGCTCGTTTGAGCCTGTGGTAACTCTGGGAGAGGGAAGCCTGCCAAGACCATATATGAACATTGAATCCATATCCTAGAGCCTTCGTCACAACAGGAATGAAATCACCGTCTCCAGAGACCAGAACGAAGTCGCATGGATCGTGGAACTCTAGAGCATGCTTGACTTGTTCAGTCATATCCACAGCAAGACCAACATCAGCTTCTTTCTCTTGTCCTTGGCGGTTCCGTGGACAGTCATAGCCATGTACGACGTCAAATGCGCGAAGGTGATAAAGCTGAAAACTACGGTGAAGGTCAGCGCCGTAGAACTTGATACAACTCGGAGGAACTATCTGCATTGCGTTGACATTGAACTCTTGCATGATGATGTGGGATAGGATATTGATGTCGTAGTTCCAGGGAGGACAAACCCGAGTATCCCCAGGATAGTACAGCTTCTTGCCTCCAATGGCAAGGTTGGAATCGTCAACGTAGATGCACACATGGGTCCTGGGAGAGGGAGTTGGATGTTGAAAAAACATTGTGGTGGTTGATGGTCTGTGAATCGAATGGTGTCACCTTATGGTTTGAGTATCTGTGATATGCCAAGGGATAGATAGTGTGTGTTTGCGAAGAGTGTTCTGTAGTACAAGTTCTTAAACAGAAATGAGTGGAATGTTGTGTATTTATATACTGGGCTGCTAGTAAGGCATCCTCTACATACATTCAGGGTCTCATTACTGTTGAAAGGACTCTACGTCTTGTACAAAGAAGCTATTGTGAGTTTTATAAATCCTTCAATGGTTACAAATGTCATACAATGCATATTTAAAGACAATGTCTTGAGAAGTCTTTGAGCGTCCATCTGCTGACCCGGCGTCAAAGGCCAGTGGAACAAAAGCTTTCACTTTCGATTGTGGCGACAACTAAGGGTTATTATGTTACTTTCAACAAAGCTGGCGAGCTGTCGATACGGAACGGCCGCTACGGAGAGGAAGGTTTTGTCACCAGTTTTTGCTGTGCATGAACGGTAGTTGTTTGCATAGTTGAATGAAGCGTCCATGTGACTCCCAAACTATACTCCAGTATCTTTCTTTCAAACGGGCTTTCAAAATCCTACTCCATCTATACACATTTTACATAATTGCCGAGCCCGAGATAGAAGAAATCGTCTTGTTCGGGAACTATACTATTGCATAAAGTCACTAAATCCAGTGGTCATATCTCAGCCGAACGGAGACTATACATATGGATCAAATAATAGATTATACTAAAAATAATATACGACTGCTTATAAGATTTTATTGTCCAATACTTTCTCTCATCCTCGAGGAACTCCCACCGTCACATAGTAGAGTATTAATATTAAAATAAGTATAAACACCCCTCCTAATAATTACTCAATACCATTTTCATCCTGCTTGTTCTCATCTTTTTTAAGAACCTAGTAACGTACATAATTGATTCGGCGTTACTCTCCTAAGAGCAGTCAATCTTGTTGTGAGGGGGACCGTACCAGTGACAGCCTAGATATATTAATTAGTATTAATTAAGATAAAACAGCAGTATTGGTTTTACTTACGTCCGTTAAAGATGCCTCCCTGAGCATTGGTCCAGTACTATAATGGCGGTTAGAAAATGAGATATATCGAAAATATGTAGATTACTTACAGCACATGCTGTACCCTCCTCGCGGGGATCCTCAGTGTTTCTCCATGTGCATGCCTCATGGGTATTCCCTAGAACTATCAGTCCCTGTTGTAGATATTTTTGAATGTATACTCACAGCCAGTTCTGTAAAGGTAGTGGAATTCGTTGTTGGCAACCCAAGTTCCATCTCCAGACTGGGCCCAGGCGCTGGTTCCAACAGCGAGGGACAAGGCAGTGGCCAGAGCCGAAAGGGTGGAGGGGAAGTGCATTTTGTATAGGAAGTTTGTAATGAGGCTTATAGAGGTTGAGGTTATAAGTAGGATGAAGATGAGTACACTTGATACATGCACGGGAAAAGGTTGCTTATTTATATTTCTCAAGGAACTATAGTGGCGAGGAGAGGAAAACCCACAACAGTTAGACTCGTGTTTGAGCAGTAATCAACCTACCAAAATGGATATATCGGAGTCCCTTCTTCAAGGATTCTTTACGTTATCTAAAAGGATTTATTTTTTTTTTTTTTCACAGGATCAGTCGTTGACCGAGTCGGAAGGATTCAAAATAAAATAACAGGGTGCCACTTTTTATACAGATAACGCTCACAGCCCATAATAAACTGTCATCCGAGATTATTTCAGCCTAGCACTAAACCTATTAAGCATACATACAAAGTAGAGAGACAAAAGCGCCGAGGATGAAGGGTCTAGCTAAGCTAGATCTATCGGTTGTCACGTCGGGCAGGATTCAGTATCCCTGCACTCTACGCGCGCCGCAGTAAAACCCTCAATGGCACGCTAATTCTAATTGGCCCGGAATATATGTACCTTGCATTATGCATAGCCCGGACCGACCTTGCAAGGCCTAAGGATTCAATCAACTAGTTGAGCCTCGGAGGGATCTTAAACCCTGCGGCCTTTTGCCATTTGCCAGCTGTTATTCTTTTGAACTACGGAATAGAGTCTAGAGTCTGGAAAGGTAACATTCACCGACACAGTCATTAGAATCATACCTTGCAATTCTATCGTCACCTGGTGCAACGTATGATGAGGAAAAGTCTCGCTCACTTGCTTCTTCCCACAAGTCTTCTACGACTCAGCCCCGCTGCATTGTAGAAAAAAAACACAAGGCGGAGGTCCAGGACACCATTGATGTTGACGGGACTACATGTCTCGTATAAAGCAGCAACCAACCACCTCATCCGTCTTCTAGACTAGTGGTTCCAAACGACAAACAATACATATCTGAAGACAATGCTTTGAGAACTCTTTATTCATCCAGCCCCAGTGTCAAAGGCCACAACAATGGCTTCGTCTTCCGCTCGCAGGAACAACAAGGAGCTGTCACGTTCGCGAACTATAACATTACACAAAGTCACCAAGTTGAGTAGCCTTGACCCAGGCCAACAGAGAAAAGCCAGGTTCCAGACACCTTTGTTGGATGATGGCTTATACTAGAACAATATCAGCTCTCCGGCCAGGACCAACTGGGGAAGCCCTGAATTTTAATAAGCTGTTTTACGTCCGGTTCCCTTACCCAAAGCAGCCCATCCAGGTATTCGTGCTCGAATATTCCTGCAAAGTAACCCATTTTATGGCGGTTGAGGACTGTACGAAAAGTGAGGGGTATAAAAGACAATCTCGCCGTGCTACGGCACAGCCTGGAAACAATCACAATGTCAGCTTGCTGGTCCTCAGGGTATCAGACAAATTGACCGCTAGGAGCATGAGAGGCGAAGTTGGTGCAAGGACACATGGCAATATCACAAGTTCAATATTTATACTACCATGCATGGTATCAGCAGAACAACCTTGAAAGAATATGTATATATAAACTCAATTCTATACTTGTAACGCTGACTTCTATATATCACCACTGGAAGCTCTCCTCAAAATATTCTACCCCTCTTACTCCCCTTCTTAACAAGTCATACACCGTCCTCCTAGCATCATCAGCCATCCGCGCAGGCCCACAAGCAACAACCGCAAGACTCTCCCCGTCCACGACATCACTTGCCCTCGTCACCACCGCGGCAGCATCTATCCTTCCTCTTCGAAGCGTAATCTGCGATGGCCACTCCTGCAATTCATCCTCAGGAGTATGCGTCGTTAGATGAATTTCTACACTCAGATTCGCGCTACCCAGCGCGTCTGCTATGTCCGTTTTCAACACGTCGAGCGCAAATGCGGGTTCGCGGACCGCCCAGTGGATTTTGACTGTTCGTGGTGTTGAGGGACTGCTGGTCAAGAGTTGTAGATATGATAGTGGGACGACGATACCGCTACCTCCAACCACGAAGATGACGTGGTCGAATAGGTGAAGAGGTTGAGTATGGCCGTAGGGTCCGTCGACGAGGACACGCTGGAGGGTGTTCTTTGGCCACTCTGCTGAAGCTGTATCTCTTAGTCTCGATGTGAACCCATCATAAGGGCGAATCAAAAATGTCATTGTTCTTGAATCAGAGAACATCTCTTGTGAAACATCTGCATCTGAAGTTTGTTCAGAAGCACCACTATCGAGAAGAGGAACCTGCTCCCCAAGAACCTTTGCTCCCTTCTGTCCTTCGTCCGTCACTGCTGCAACGGTGAAAGGATGACTCTCCCAGCAGCGCGGGCCATTCAAAACGTGGATGTAATAAAACGTCCCCGGGGCTGGTTTGTAAAGACTGTTCGACCATGGAATAACTAGTCTCACGATGTTGGACGTGGGATGGTAAACAGACGTGGCCCAGGTGTCCCACAGCTTGGGGTTGAAGGCTGCGATGCGGAGAGCGCGTATGACACGGTCGGCTACCCAGATGAAGCAGGGCACCCAGAAAAAGACGTCGTATTCTCCTTGAAAGATGGAAACATGTCTGTTCTGTTAGTGTATGCTCTTGAGAGGGGAAGAATGGACTTACGCGAGCATTGTGACAAGGAGGAAAATTGACATGATGATATGGACGACAAGAAATAATTCATACTGTTGACGGCGTATCCAGTAGAAAGATGCCCCGACAAGCAGTGACATGACGATCGTTGCCTAAAACGTTAGTAAAGAAACCAGGATAGAATTGAAGGAGACTCACAAGTTCACCAACCCACCAAAACATGTAGGACCACCAGAAGACATAAGACTCCCATCCGCCCTCTATTGCCCGTCAGTATTTAATCGCTTCATCTCACAGAGCGGGGGCATACCAAGGTAGACCAAGATGGAATAGCCGATTGAGTGAAGAATGGCTTGAGCCGTAGCAATGCGAGCGACCCATCGATGAAAATTATTATATGTTCCAAAGTCCCAACCCGTCAACCACATGAGAAGATTGTTCCTCATTCCAAAAAGCCATATGAGAGGAAAGTTGGCAAACGAGATAATACCGGTTCTATCGGACGCGTAACGAAATATTTGTTTTGCTGTGGATGGGAAGCTACAAGGTATCAGCAACGTCATTTTATCTTGAGAGAAATGTGATCCAGTACTTACTACATATTTATAGGGACAATTCTATAGCCGTGAATACTCAAGACAATGTTGAGAATGAGAAAGGCAAGGAGCGTTAGGGACTGTATCCTTGGAGGGATTGTTCCCCATCCAACTTTCTGAGAACATCGGTCTCCAAATGTGGCCGGGACTGCAATTCGGTTGAGAGTGGAAGTGTATAGACTCCACAGCCGTCCCCCAGATTTGGATGAATGGTTGTGGGCTATTTGTGAGTTGGCGATTTGTTGCATTAGATGGTTCAAGACGCCGATGGCAATAACGAAGATCCAGAAGATGATCATGGCACGGCTGTCAAATATTAGCCGTCTTCTCGTATGAATTGAGATTCTTACCTACCCGTATAGGTCATGGTGTATGTATGTATACGCAACAGATTCCTAGACACAATCAGTCTCATCCTTTGTTTTGATCGACATGGCCTTCTTACCATAGTATCCCACCAGATGCCAAACCAAGTCTCAGAAGGAATGACAACCTCTCCAAAGGTGATGGAGCTTTCCGTCTCATTTCTTTCTAGCCGGTGTATTCTCTCTTTATCCTCGGCAGTATAGTTCGAAATAATGCTAAACGGCGGCAGAACAATATGCGCTTGTTCGACACACGTCTCGTTCAGCGGATCCAGTCCTGCCTTTCTAGCCCCATTGGTACAATAAACATCGAGACACAGGTATAGCGAAATAATGGCTTTTGGGCTATAACAAGTCTTTGTCATGAAATTCGTTTGGTTGCGCAGCATGTCATCGAAGTGCACTGGCTTTAGAGAGGATGCACATGAGTCGTAGCATACTCTCTCGGGAGATCTGTCTGCGGCTTGGGCGGATGGAGCGCATAATGAGAGTATTGTGAGCAAACAGCTCAGAGATGAAAACTTCATGGTGGCTCTGGTGGCCAGAGAGGGAAGGTGAAGAGTGAACTCGTTAGGTCGTAGGCGGAAAGCCGAGGGCCCAGGGGTTGGGTCAGGCTCAGGTCTTGTGAGAGATTTTTATCAGATGATCAGATAAGGATCGGTTAGTCAGAAATCAATCACGTGCTTTGCGGACTTCTAGAAGCCAATCAATGACCTGATCTTGTCCCCTGGTCAGTTGACGGATTGAGCCTAGCATTAAAGGGTCTGTCTGCTCTGGTCTGGTCACAGTAGGAAAGAATAAACAATTTAGAGTGGAAGAAATAATTAATCATTGAACGGATATACATGAATATCGTAATCTAAAACAATCTAAATAATATGTACAGTGCAAACAGACTCTCTATCTTTTTAGTTGCTGAACTTGTACTGGGAGTAAACGCAGCTAACAGGCTTCTTAATCTCAACGACGCGGGCGTTGAAGCTAAGGCACTCCTTCTCATTCCAACCAGGGTGGGAGACACCGGCGGAAACCCAAACGGGCCAGGGGTCAGTCTCCTTAGCGCCGGGGCAGGCCATGAAAGCAGCGTCGTTGTTGCTGAAAACGAGGTTTCCAGACTTGTTAACGTGCCAGCCCTTAGTCTCTGACCTGGTACCGTAGGATCCAGAGTCAGTGTACTGGAGAACACCTTGGCCTATTTGTTTGTTAGCAGGGATTCCCCAATAATAGTAAATTAATTGTAACTTACCCATTCCTGATCGGTCAGTGTAGGCAACTTGCTGGTTCTTGCCAGTGTTATACAGGATAAGCTCCTGGGCCTTGCTCAGACGGAAAGTAGCAGCATCCTCCTTCTTACCACCGGCACACTTGGCGCCCTGCTTGCCCTTGGGCAGCAGGAGCTCGAAGCCGCTCTCGGTGGCGCTGAAGCTGGAAAGGTGGAAGGGGCTGCCAGAGCGGAGGGCGACGAGACCAAAGGTCTTGGGAACGGGGGAGTTCTTGGGCTTGGCCTCGGTGGTGCTGGGGGCAGCGACAGCGAGACCGCTGAGAGAGGCAATGAGAAGAGTCTTGAACTGCATGTTTGTGTTTGGTTGGTTGGTTGGTTGGTTGGTGGTTGATGAATGAAGTGAGTGATGAAGAGATTGGTTGCTCGAGTGTTTGAGATGAGATTGATTTATGATAATGAATTAGAATTTGAGAGGAATATTCCGAATATTATATATTCCTGAATACGAGCTTCAAATCGATCGTCATGACGATCCCCTGCGAAATGAGCGTCTTCCTTGACATCATTTGCATGAAACAACAATGTCCCCACACTAAAAACGGACCACATTTTTGTGCCTCTACCCTTTCACAGCCCCCTATTGATGGTCTAGTCTGGACGAGACCCCGAGATCCAGAATGGTCCATGGAATATTCTTAGATCTTGTCCCGCTCCCGTTCGTTCTGCCGAGGCTGCCGTCTATTTCGCCACTCCCGAGACTTTATCTGACCTGCACAGCCTCTTTTTCTTTCCATCTCTGTCTCTATGGGCTTGTAGCTGAAAGCTGAAAGAATACGAGCAGTAAACACTTCATTCACGTGGCTGGCTCAATACAGACGGATCATCTGCCGGTTGCCGACAGCCGATTCCCATCCCTGCATAGGGAAAAACATTCCATGAACAGGATAAATTCATCAACAATTACCCATGTCCATGGTCCCAATTATATAGTGTCCACCTGACGTAGGCCCAGAATCAATGCAACTAATTCTCCACAACAGCTCAGGAGAGTCCGATCGAACCTGGTTATCGTCTGACTAATATCCGTATATCTGTACTGATTATTAGGCAATGATGATACAAATGCATTCTCATTGTATAAAGACTCTTTATAAAAAATCGGTTCAACTCGGCATAAAAATCCCATCTCGTCTATTCTGCTACCCAAACTCAAAAAGTATACGAGGCGCAAGTCTAGAATGTTGGGAGACCAGCCACGTCACTGCGCCAACTACCGATATTTGACAGCCCAGACTAAAAATAGATTTGTTTATGCGTTTCCAGACCCTCAACAACCTTGGTATTTTCTCTCTTGTCTTTGATATGTCTCAACCTCGACAAACCATTCCATCACATCAATCCACCACTATTCTCTGACCGCTAGTTCTTTACAAATTCTTCAACAGTCTTCTCAAAAGCCTCTGGTTCTCGTCCCAAAAGCTCCTTCAACGTCGATGTCACGCCAGCCGTCTCGCCAGCCCGAATCGCTTCCCACGCGGTAGCCCACGTCGTCGCCTTTTCCTCCGTTCCAAAGTACTCCTTGATCTGCGGCAGATTGATATACTCTTCAACACTAATCTGTTGAATCTCAAAATCCTTGCCTGCAGCGCGCGAAAGGACCTCAACCGTCTCGGCCAACGTAAATGACTTTGTTCCCGTCAAGGTGACAATCTTGTTGATATAGCCAAATGATGACGGCGATTCCGCATATGAAGTGATCAGACGAGCAGTGCCTTCTCCCAATTCATCTCTCTTGACCCAACTCACGCCCGGTCCACTTCCATCGTGCGGAATAAAGATCTTGGAAGGCGGGTTCTTCAAGTCGAGAAAGGAAGTGTAGATAGGAAACGACTCGCTGTAAAGACCCTCACGAACACTCGTAAATGTAAATCCAGAATCCTTCTGCGCAAGTTCCTTCAGGCGCTTCTCACTGTCAAGATGCGCCCCCATGACTTCCGCCTTGGTAGTATCCTCGTCAATCGACGCGAACCCCAAAGACGAGTAAAAGATATGCTTGACTCCAGCTTTGACGGCTGCGTCGATCGCTTTAGTGTGCACTTTCGTCCTGTACTGGTGAACATGGCTGGGATACGAGATGAGGAAGAGCACATCAACGCCGGCAAAAACGGCCTCCAGATCTTCAGCGCTAGACTCATATGAAGCTTGACGAACTGTCGTTCCCTTCTCGGTGTACTTCTTGGGTACCTTTTCGGGATAGCGGTTGATGAGGGTGACTTTGTCGTTGGGAAATTGAGCGAGGAGATGGGTATACGTGCTTGTGCCCAGAGCACCTGAAGCGGGGAAGATTCCGATTTGCGTCATGATGGATACGAGATTTTTGTTCTTGGCTTTGCTGATCGTTTGGATTGATGGTGATGGAAGTCGGAGAGGCAAAACTTGGCGATTTTATCGATCCATCTCGATATTCCGTGGAGTTGTTTCCTTACTAATCCATCAGCTTGACATGACGTAATACAATAAATGATCACTAAAGTACCTGAAGAATAATTGATGGTTTTGAGGCGGCGATTTCTGATGTCCAAGACAGAAGTCTAACAAAGAATAATGATAACAACATTAAAAGAAGGGAATCTATCAATAATAGTACATGTAACCCTTGAAATAAACCACAATAACCTCATCTAGCAACACCATGCAATGGCCAACAGAAAAACACCACGAACAACAACGAGAACCAAAAGGTATCTTTCTTTCCTTCTACCTAGAAGATCGAGTTTAAGATCCTCTGCGGCATAATGCATGTCCCAATGGCGTGGATGAGCCTTGCAGGGTCTAAATTCGAGGCAAGAATCTGGGGCCAGTAATTTGTCACCACGGCGGGGACTCCTCTGGTGTACTCGCGAGTAATCTATAAAAGCGCTAATAACATCGCCGAGGTTATTATCCTGATGGTCTTTAAAAGTGTTGTATAGGACGTGGATCCCGAGAAAGGATGTGGAGAGGAAGGCGGGTAAGTAGATATTTTGTCTCGTTGATATCCTTATCCCCTTTTCACATCATAGGTAGCTTACAGTCCATAGGTACAGTTAGCCAGCTGCTTATCTCTGCGTTTATGTCCATCTCAATTCCCGAATGCACTTTTCCCAATTCTCGGCCCATTTTCTCTGTTCATTCGTCGCCGGTAGACATCCTCGGCGCACGCAGACCATGTGCTCCAACAACTTAAGCGCCTTGGTCGTATTTTCGTTCTCACAGTACGCCGTCACCAGGTTATTCTCTGAATGTAGAGTCTTTTCGTGAGTCTTTCCGAAAGTCGCCCGTTGAATTCTAACAAGTTCCTCCCACTGGCTCACCGCTTTCTTCGTGTCCCGTGTCCTTGTGTATTCTTCTGCAAGATGCACTTGAAGATCGAGGGTTTCCGGATGTTTTCCCCCTAGCGCTTCCTGTTGGATAGGAAGAATCTCTTCCCTCAGAGTGGTCGACTCTTTCGTTAGCCCTGTTTGAGAGTAGGCATGGGCTAGATGGTTCTTGGCAACCAAGAGAGCCGGATCGTCTTTCGCTACTTTTCCACTCGCTGCAGCGATACCGAGCTTGAATACTTGGATGGCTTTATCGTAACTTTTGTTGTAATTGTAGCACTTCCCGAGCTCTGCCAAGAGCGCGAACTTGCTTCCTGGGCTTCGCTTTCCGTTGGCTTTTCTCATTCGCTCAAGACGTTCAATCCCCTTGCCAGGATCACCATTAAAACGACATGCTTTCGAGAGAGCACAGGACACTGCGACAACCATCTCGTCATCCTTGGGAAAATGCTTTTCCTGTATCGACATTGCCTTTTCCGATAGCCGTATCGCCTTGCAAGCTGGTCCAGTTTCTGCATAAGCCTCTGCAAGTCTGGTTTGAATGTGAATCATTTGGCTGGACCTGGGCTGGGATGTCTTGAGCCAAAGCCATGATTGCTTGAGCCAGACAATGGCGCTTCTGATGTATCTCTGTCTCATAAACCAAAGCCCAACCTTGGCTGATAGTTCGAAGCGCTCGTTGAAATCTATCTCCAGGGCCTGACAGTCCTGGAGTACGCGAATGGCGTGCTTTTGGTATTTTTTCCACAGCGAATGATTTGCAAAGTTTTTCTTAGGGATCAGCTTATTCAAATGTCTAGCTGCCTGCTTGATCAGTCGCTTATGGCTGTTGTTTTGCTGCACCCATGCTCGCACAGACAGGTGTACCACGGTAGGCATGCCGTATGACTTATTCCCAAGGTTGGGGTTGAGGAAAAACGAACTGCATAATATGCCTATAGCATCTTCCCATATATCCTTGGCGTCCGAAATGCTGAGAAGAGTTCCCGGGATGCGTTGAGGATGAAATCTCGAAGCAAATTCGAGTATTGCTACGGCATCTCGACCTGCGTCTCGGAGATGTTCGAAAGACTGGACCAGTGTGTTGCATATCGATGTTCGACTTTCTGGCTTTGAACAGAAGTCTGCGTATTCCTTGGTGAGAAAAGCGAGGGCGTGCTCGTCGCCACATTGCAAGGATTTGAGAAGTTTGTCGACTGTGAGCTGCGGACGATCGTTGAAATACCTGGCAGCGTGAGATATAGCTAGCGGTAGGTTGCTGAGCTCGCCCAAAACCCTTTCAGTCTTGGCCATGTCCTTCAGTAACTCCTTATTGATTAGAAGGCTTTCAAATAGCGAAAGTGCTGTTGAAATATCCAGTCCATCCACTTTGATAATCTGATCCACCTGGTTACCGACAGCTGCAGTTGCGACTCTCATAGATCGCGTGAGAAAGAGAACACGGCCTCGTTCGCTTCTGGGAATATCAGGAAGCCTGGCGTAATCAACCACTCCATCGATAATCAAGAACCATCTTCTTTCTTCTTCCTTTTCCAAGTAACGATGAACAATCATTTTTGCATCGAGCTCTTTATGTTCATGATCGTAGGTATCGAATAGGTTCAGTTCCTGGGCGATACGAACATAGGAGTCATCGACTTTGCTAGCGGAAATCCAGAATACAGCATAGTCCGGAGAGTATAGACGGATGCAGTCTGCAAAATAGAGAGCGATTTGGGTCTTTCCAACTCCACCTAATCCCGCTAGTGCTGCTCTTTGGTGACAGTCTTTAGAAAAGGCTGCATAAAGCCTTTCGATGTAATCACGTCGACCGATGAATGACGGAGATAGCTTTGCTGGAGCATGCAGGCATGACTTTGGTGAACTTTGTTGCGCTCTCGGAGATTTGTGACAAGGTTGGTCTCGATGATTCTTTACTGACTCTGGCGTAGGCAGTGGGCTGGACGAAGGTATTTGACCATAGTATCCCTTGCGAGCATTAACATCAGCGTATTTAAGGAATCAGAATACTCACTCCAATTAACTCCTCCAGATCTGGAACAGCGGGTACTAAATGGAGGCTCGGTCAACATATAGTACAATAGTCGATAGGGACAGACGCTACCCACCCTGCTTTAATGCCAAGTTCTCGATACACTTCCGGAGGAGGAGACTTTGCGCTTGGCCGTCAAGATACCTGTACGTCGCTCCTTGAATTTCACCTTTCTTCCTATACTCCTTCATACCAACAGACTTTAGACCATTCTCAACATTGAACCTGAAGTATCGACCTTGATCATAGTGCTGGCGCCATCGACTTATAGAAGCTTCAGCTACTCTCTCAGCATCCGTGGACATTTTTGCAAGCGTAGCCACGAATTTGTCGACGCGGTCGTTTATGTCGTATGTTCCCATGTTCCCTGTCCCGATGGAGATGAAGCACTTGACCAGCGGCTTTATGTTACCTGTCTCTGAGCACCAGATCTCAGTTGCCTCGTCTTCTACCTGCTCAACCGGGTTGTTTGCACCGAAAGTGCCGTCGACGAAGGACATATCTTGGATAGATACTGGATCAAAAAACGTAGTCGCAGCTGATGTTGCACGAGCCGCTTGGGATATAGTTGCATCAATGGAAGTCTTGTGTGTCTCATAACTTCTGAAGCGATGCGTGGTTGCGCTGCTTTTAGAAGTGGCACACACGAATCTTTCCGAGACCGTCAGTCTGGCGTTCACTATATGGTGTTTGTTTGAGTATATTGGATTACAGAGCTACTCACACTTTACACGATGGCTCAGTAGCTTCTAGCATCTTGTCTGTGGGTGATAGACCACGCTCTCGTATGGTCTTATTGATTGCACTCTCCAGTGTCTTTGAATCGAAGCGGGCCTGGGTTTGTCCTCGCAGACTGAATTTCGATTGATGCACCCTTGACTCATTGGAGAAGATAACCCTGATGAGGTTGTTGTAAGAATCGATGCATTCATCCACGTCCATTCCCAATCGTCCGAGCATTATAGCAATGAGTCTGTTTTAGTCAGTGGGAGTAAATGCTGAACAGCGCAGAACTCACCCGCCTGTACTTGTTCCGCCTATCAGGTCAAATACTTCTGAAGGTTTCTGTGGATTCTTCCCGTTCCTCTTCCTCTCAGCGTTGTAACCGTCCATGATCCTCTTGAGGACGTGGAGGGATGACAGACCGCGGACTCCGCCTCCATCGAGCGATAGCAGGCAAATAAATACCTTGCTCGTCCAACAAGCTCACGTTGGGAAGCTTTCCACTCATCTTTAGGAAAAGTAGAAAATTCTTCTTTGGCTTATCCTCCAGCCTTTGTTGATCAATAGAGGTAATGAGGGAGATTTCAACATGTCAGCTTTCAGAACCAGGCTCTGAAGGCGACTGCTTGCTTGTCAGTTGAGTAATTGTCCACTGCAGTTCCTATTGGTTATCAATAACACAGCCAGCAGCGCAGTCATTAGCACCGCCTCATCATTGAAATGAATGAATGAAACATTCCATACTCGCAGATACTTACAAGATATTGACCTCTGACTGGGCAGTGTCGCGGAAGTGGGTGCTTGATCTTGCAAACTACAATACTCAAAACTCAAGCAGCAAAATCCAGGCCGCTGTCAAGACTCGTTAGTTCTTGATGGATTTTCTTTGCGCTGTGCCCTCTTGTAACACACGTAAGCTTTAATGCATTTTACTAATATTAATGTATAAACTATTATTCAACAGACAGTCAAGAGTCACAGTGAAATAAAGGCAGCAGGTTTTAGATAACTTGATATCGTTTCGTTCTGTTTGAGATATATACACATTATTCTCATGTACTTCCGCGTTCTCATCATCTTAGATCATATCGCCATGACCTCCAAAACATTCAGGTATAATTAAAATAGAAAATTTCCTCCACATCAAACAAATAACAACACTGTAGTATGATGACTAGCTTAGACGTGGTCGTCGTGCTCAGTCTTGGGGACGATCTTCATGTCACCAGCACCCATGGTGTCGGCAAAGGTCTGATGAGGTCGCCACTTGGCAGAGGTTCGGGGAGTGGTCTCCTCCATCATCTTGTCAACCTGCTCTAGGGACAGACCCTTGGTCTCAGGAACGAGGAAGTAAGTGTAGACGAAGGCGCAGGTGCAGAGACCACCCCAGATGAAGAAGACGGAGGACTTGAGGTTTCCTCGGTTCTCGCCGACCATGTAGGGGGTGATGACAGCAATGATGGTGTTCCAGAGCCAGTTGGAGGCGGTGGAGAGACCAACACCACGAGATCGGATAGGGATGGGGAAGATCTCGCCGATGACGATCCAGGCACCAGGGCCCCAGGTGGAGGCGAACCAGAAGATGAAGATAGCGATGAAGGCAATCTGGGCGTTGACGGCGCTGATGTTGTTGGCGATCATGCGGTTGGGCTCATCAGCAGTGGGAGCAGAGTGGGTGTGGTTGAAGCCGACAGTGACACCAATGATGGCAACGAGGAACTGGCAGATAAGCATACCAAAGGCACCGACAAGGAGGATAGATCGTCGACCGAATCGCTCAACAGTCCAGAAAGACAGGGGAGTAGAGCAGACGTTGACGAGGGTGAAGACGAGAGAGATGAGGAAGACGTTGTCGATAGCACCAGTGGACTGGAGGAAAGGAGTAGAGTAGTAGAAGATGAAGTTGACACCGGTCCACTGCTGCATCATCTGCATGGAAGTACCAAGGATAGTTCGGCGGAGGTTAGACTTGCCATCCCAGAGGCTGCCCTTGAAGCAGTTGGCCCAAGAGCCGAACCAAGTGGTGGAGGGGATGATTTGGCGCTCGTACTCCTCGTTGGCGACGATCTCGGCAATCTCAGACTGGACGTACTTGGAGTCCTTGGGTTGACCACGGACACGGGAGAGAGCATCAACAGCCTTTTCGATTTGACCGCGCTTGACAAAGTATCGAGGGGAGTCGGGGAGGAAGAAGAGACCAACAGCCAGGATGACAGCCCAGGGGAACTGGATACCGATAGGGATCTGGTAAGACTGCATACCGTCGATGTTCTCGGTTCCGTAGACGATGCAGGCGGCGAGGAGCAGACCGATGGTGATACAGAATTGGTAACCGGCAACGAGAGCACCACGAACACTCTTGGGGCACTAGAGGAGGAAGCTGTTAGTATGGAGAACTAGATAAAAGCGATTGAGCAGTGAGTAGTGAGTATGCAACTTACAATCTCGGACATGTAGAGAATGACAATAGCAGACTCGAAACCGACACCAAGACCAGCAACGAGACGACCGACGACGATGCAGGCAAGAGCGTCACCGTGACCAGTGATCATCTGGATAACAACACCGATAGAGTAGATAATGCAGCCAATGATGACAGTCCACTTGCGGCCAATGCGGTCGGCAAGATCACCAGCGATCAGGGCACCGAAGAAGGTACCACAGGAGAGAATAGAGACGATGAGGGACTGGTGGCTCTCAGAGAGCTTCTCAGCACCCATGCCCTCGACCTGTTGAATAAAGTACTTGGAGCCGTTGACACCGTTGATGTAACCGGAATCATAACCGAAGAAGATACCACCGAAAGAGGCGAAGGCGCACAGGAGGTAGGCCTTCCAGGTGACGGGAGCCTCGATCTGCTCGACATTCTCGGCAGTCTGGAGGGCGACAGAGCCATGTCGCTCGTCGTTGTGGGTGTCTGCAACGCCCATTTTGAAGAGTGGTTGTTGTTGTTTTGTTTCTGGTTGTTTTAGTTCTGGCCAGGCAGAAGAGAGGTGGGGGAGGAGGTGGTTGAAGTAGTTTTTTCTTTTGTGATGGTGAATCACAATAGAGGAAGGAGGGGTAGGAGGAGGGGAGGTAGAAGAGAGAATTGGTTGTGATGTGATGGAACGAAACAGTTGTACGAAGGGGGGCAGACGAGGTCTATTTAATCTCTGACGAGAAAAGAAGAAATGTCGAGTCCCAGAGTCTGATCGTGTGTGTGCGTACAGGTCCAGGTTCAGGATCCAGGTCTAGTCTGATTCTGGTCTGTCTATTACCGATGGCATGAGGAGGAGCATGGGGCAGGCATGGCATGGGCAAGGTTCGGGAGCTGCAGCCAAAAGCATCGCGCATCTCTCTCCATCGCAACAGCTGCTAGACGGTGTTCAACCAACACAGAATTAGGTATTAAAAAAAAAACGCTAAAGCTAAACTCAACTAAGCCAAGATGAACTCAAGTGGTACACTACAAGATTTGATTCGACGCTCACGGTTACAAATTGCCTACTCTGGTACACCCTCTCTGGCCGTTTACGAACAATTCCAGATGCGCTCCCGAAACATTGTCGCTGTCTCTGTCACTGTCTCTGTCACTGTCTCTGTCACTGTCTCTGTCACTGTCTCTGTCACTGTCTCTCTCTGTTCGCTGCCTCGGGTGCATGCAAAAAAGTTGTTAGTGCTAGGCCCGATTTTTTAGCCCCTAGCAATAAGTCCCCGGGGGCCCATGGGGCACGGTAAATGGGGTAGCAGGGGGTGATCAAGGTACCTTGGGGAGGCCATGGGACCTACCTCCAGCTTCCAGACACGCCCCCTGGCTCAAAGTCGGGCAAGCACTTTAGAAAAGTGCGGAGGCGGCCGTACGAGAGAGAAAAAGGTTCAGCTTCGGGGTTTCAGGGGTGTGAAAGTAATAAAACATGGCAAAATGCGATGGCGATGGAGACTTGTAGACAAAAGCGACGGTCATTACCGTTGAATAGCATTCCCATCGATGGCAGGCCGAAGCTGAATAGCTGCAATACAGAAAAATACTATTTTTATTAGAATTATTCACTACATACCACGGTATCGACATAGCAACAGAAATAATGATAATAATAAGAAATATTTGTACAGCAGAGATCATATGCAGTCTCGCCATTCCCAAACAATGAATCACCATCCATCCCGTAAAAAGATGACTCCTTCAATTCAAGATTCATCCTTTCTGTGATTTCAAATTTCTAATTAATTAAAGGAAGAAAAAAACCTGCACTTGCACGCGCCCAGCCTAGAATCTCTTACATCTGGGGAAAATCGCGTCGAGATCCATCTATTGGGAAAGGCGTGGCCCCTCCAGCTCTTTTTTTGCTACGAAGTAAGGCCGAAGCAAATAAATGACCTGGAGTCCAGTACATTCTCATTAGTGGACGTGGAAGGCGTTGGCCCATAACGGTCTGAACCGGGGGAAGAGAGTGGAGGTGGGGGGGAGGAGGAAACAGCCCAGAACGGGACATGCTCCAGAGAAGCGCCGCGAGTATGGCCGGCCGTTTATTTCCCTTTTCTTCTCTTTCGGAGACCGCGCACGGGACTTGGTTGTGTGATTCTATCGAGAGTTCTAGAGCCTAAGACGTCAAATTGATTCAAGTTTTCGAGTCAAGGTTCTGGTCTGACGGTGGACGGACGGATACGGGAACGAACCCAAGCTGACGGTATGGAGAATTATTGTCCTAATCAGTCAATGAATGAATGAATGGATGAACCTTGAACACCACTGGTAAAGTTCTATCTAAATTGGTAACGTGTGCGTTGTTGTGCTGATCTATAGTAGCATTCAGTAAAATGCCATGCCAATTGCAGTAAGCATACATTCATCCCGCATTTCAACCACAAGTCTCAAAAGAAAATGCTGCATTCAGCCAGTCACGAGCAATTCCTTCACTCCAACTTTTTTTTTGGCCGACGCGGGGAAATAAAGACCAGCAAGAAAAGACAAACGACATCCAACGCGTGGAGTGGTAGCGAAGAGAAGAAGAGAGAGAGACCCCTTTGCTGGGTCCTACTAATGGCACATTCTCGGTGATACTTTATGACGGTAGCGCTACGCCCCTGCTCAGCATCCATGGAGATGGGGATGGGGGGCCCATGGGTTGTAATTGACCGAGTTCACCACCGGCACCCGCAACCTAACGGACAGAACAGAAGAAAAAACTCTGGAGACTTGTGGTCTTTGGGGTAATAGTCTCTTCCTCGTTGACCTCTCTTTTGTCCTTGCCTCCGGGGAAACTAGGGAAACCTGGTTGTTCATCATCACCTGTCAAACTCCCCTCGGCCATCTGTCAACACCACACTCTCAGCTGGCCCCCTCCCCCAGAATATACCAAACAGAGTCTCTCCGAGTCAACCACCGAGGAATACTTCTTGTTCTGCACAAGCCCATTCCCCCAGAATCTCTCTTTTACTCCGGATTTTCACCAACGCGGGGGAAGAGAGAGAGAAAGGCCGAGTTGGATTTATTTGACCGAGAATGAAGATGAACATATGTCACTGATGATTGAACTCCTTCCAATTGTGGTTATATCGATGATATCGCGATGTAATCCATCAAATCTACCTACCTACCACGTACATAACTGGTAGGAACTTGAGCCAACAAGCAAATACTGGCTTGACTGTAATGTACGTACCATAAGCCACCATCGTCACGAGAAAGCCGCGAATCGCATCGCATTTCTTGTCATGCATAATTTCCGGGCCGAAACGTCAGGGCCTGGCAATTGAGTCCCAGCCCAAAAGCCAAGGCCCCGCGGCGTCGTTACACACCACTTGTCTTTGTTGCTACTTGTTCCAACAACGCAGTGCAGTTGAATCCTTTTTACTACACACGCGATTACCAGAAATTGGTCTAGCCTCTGGGCGCCTGCACTTACCTTACGGATACTCGGATACTTGCAGAATTCTTGGTAAAACGCCGTTTCCGTAGCTTAGCCGCCTGGTTCAGTCCAGTAAATGGGGACTTGTAGTAGTAACGTCGTTGCAGAAGTTGGGAACCAACGGATACCAAACTGACTAATTAATTACGTGAAGGATATTCCTTCGTGTTCAGCACGGGAGATTAGTAGAAACAGCAGACAAAAAGTAGAGCGTTTCGGAAAAGGGAAAGGGGGAAGCATCGTTGCGCAGAAACTAACCAACTGTAACACATATCATCTTGTACGTGTGACTGTAGACTCATGTGCAGAGTCAGACTATCTCTTTCTCTAAATGTGCCTCTAAAAAATACGATTATCGTTGGCCATGCTTTTTTTTTTCTCTTCAGATCAGCAGAGTTATCAACTGTCACAGATCGGAAATCGCCTTCTCATCCCTTTTCTCGCCACCAGCGCACGTCCTGAACCACGGCCTCGGAATCGATCCATCATAATATCAGATAGTCTGGAAGACTCCGGAGTGGCCATGGTCACGAGGACGATGATGACCGAAAAAAGAACAGACCAGACCATATAGTCTATCCAGTTTTTTTTTTTTTTTTCCTTTACGGATATTCGCTACTGTATTTGAGATAGAGTAATGGTCAAAGTTGTCAAGCCATGACCAAGCAAAGCAGAAATGGGTCCCAGCCTGTGCTTAGCCGAACTGTAGGTAGCCAGATATTCTTTTACAGTGGTCTCTGTCCCCCAGTGGTTCCCTCCCGCCTCTCTCTCTCTCCCCCCAGTGGCGTTTAGACCAACAACTCACACACCCCCAGCTCCCCTTACCTTACCCTTTCAGTTTTTGCTGTGATTGGTTCTCATGTCAAGCTGCTTTGCAGAAAAGGAATCTGGGCCAAGTGGGTCTCGGCCGGACTCACTCTGAAGCCATCGTGTCAGAAAAATACGCCTAAACCGGGGGTGTAACTGTAAGCTGTGTGTACTCGTGACGGATCCTTTCTGAACAAGAAGAAAAAACTCTTCGGCCGAGATTCATCGTCAGCTTTTCGTTACCAACTTATGACAAAAAGAAAAGCAAGCCGTGTTCCGAAAAGACACGCGCTGAAACGGATGACAATTTCCAAATCCAGTATTGTCCTCCCGTCTGTCTTTTTGTCGTTGTCGTTGGCGCCTGTTGATCGGATCTTGGTTTTTTGATGGACGGGGTGGCATCCATTCCAGTATGTCACCAGGCACACATACTGATCTGTATTCGTCAGTATTATTCGCCTCTCGCCTGCAGTCCATATTCTAGATGTAGTCTTTCGTCTATCCGCGACAACCATGATTGTGTCTCAAATGTCTAGATTCAAGCTTACCTTTTTGCTGATCGACCTTGACTCACCTCAATTCGTCACCATCTAATCTGTTCGTTCCCCGCATGTAACAATCGTCAATGAAACGTCCATTTCTGGATAGCAACGTTGAATCTCGGACCGCTCCATTCACAAGGTTCAATGCTAAGAAAATCAATCTATACACATGATCATTCTGGGCTTGATTGACGTTATGTTTATTCAGCCTCAGCATATCTCACCTCTCCGTTGAATGTAAACATCAGAGGCTTTTATTGCCAAGGCGCCAAGATCATCATGTAACGATCACTGCAGTCAGCTTAAGCTGATTGATGAATATGGTTACCCTCTTTTGAATGACTGTCTCGTGATGCTGGTTTTTCTCTTTCTGGATTGGTCAAGGTCCTGGGAGAAACTGTAACCTTGACTTTAAAACGGCGATCACTTCGATACTCAAACTATCGTATGTGTTTATTTCTCGCTTACTGTTGTGCAGTATTTACGTATCAATCGCATCATCAGCACCGACTGTTCAACAATGGCATGATCATATTAACAGCCATTTCTTCAATTACTGCGACGACTAGCCATTATTCAATATACGTTGTTGACGAAAAGACGCGTATCATCATTTAATGCAATCGTGCTGTTAATTGACAGCACGCGACAAATTAATTGTAGTGAACTTACCCTAGATCATAATCATTCACCACCGACTGATAATTGCTTGGATCCAATTTATTAGTGCGCTCACTCCATCATCAAAACTCCATACCCCAGAATCTGACACAAGCGAGAAGCGACTGGACGATCCTTCATGGACCACCCCGACAGGGACTCCAATAAAAATAATAACACCGAGATCTTTCACCTTTTTTTCCCCAGAACCCTTTATCAGACAGATCTGAAATCCTGACCCGACAGTTTGTTCATCCACCGAGATCACGCCGACGTCTGTGTTTCTTTTTTAAAGTTGACGAGCCCCGCGTTGATCAATCAATGGGTCCGAGACGGGACGAGACGAGATGAGTTTTATCTGGAGAGAGATATATGAGTTGATGTTGAAGAGATAACAGATAACCATCGCGATAGTATGGCCTGGTAGATCAAGTCAAACCATTCAGTGATGCCAAACCGACCATCAACATCGTCCATCACTCTCCCTCTCGAAAATGCGCTCATCTTTACTCAAACCGTCGTCAGAGGACCAATTGCTCAACAAGCCTCTTTTACTCCAGACGCGTCCATGCTGGAAAACCATCGTCAGCCGAATTGAGACGCGACATCGGAGAGTGTTTATGCGCGACAACTCCACGCTGAACCGTCGGCCGATAAAATCTGCTTGACAAGTGTCAATATTTCTCAATTACGGGCGTGACTTCTTTTTCGCAAGACATCTCCGGGCGCATTGATCAGTCACTGTGACCTTGACAGTTGCATCCAAGCTTGACTCGCCGATACCACCCTGCGCATTCATGCTACGAACTTTATTAATGCGTTTAACTCGACGAATGCATTGGATTGAGCTGATCAGTCATGTCTTGAAGCTGGGACCTCTGCCGATTGAAACTGGTTGGGACGGGAACATCTACGAGATTGAGACATGTCTTGGATGGGTGCGTCATGACAAGCTCAACTAAGACGATTGCCATGTTCGACAAGTGGATTTTACAGATGCAAGCGGTCGAGATAAAAAATTAATAAAAATGTCCAAATTGTAACAATCAGGCATTTTCATTCAGAGGTAGTACAAAGTATTATTTCCGGCTCGTATTTCAGTGTCTCCACCCCATTTGCAAATTTTCGCCTCTTTTCTTCTCTAAACCTTCCACGTCATTGACGATACACTTGATATCATCATAGTCTAATTCCCATGTGAATTTGCTTCATTGACTTTTCGAACTCATCATCATCGACATATCTTTATCACTACTACATCACCAGCTCACGTCAATTTTACACTCACCACCATCCATCGAAACAATTCCACCATCTCCAACTACACAATGGCTGAACAAATGCAAGCATGGCAAGTCGCCAGCCCAGGAACCTTTGAATCCGTCTTCAAACACCACACCGCGATCCCCAAGCCAACTCCCGAGTCCCTCAAGCCGGGCCAGATCCTCGTCCAGGTCTCTCGCGCCGCCCTCAACCCAGCAGACTACAAGATCATCGAGCTGGGCATCGCCTCGCGCGCAATCACCACCTACCCCAAGATCCCCGGCATGGATCTCAGCGGCCGCGTCGTCGCTGTCGCTTCAGACGTCACAGACGCCAAGGAGGGCGACCACGTCCTCGCGCGCGCATCGCCGCTCAAGGCGTTTGGCTCCCTGTCCCAGTTCACCATCTGCGACAAGGAGGGATACAGCGTTATCCCCAAGGAAATGGACTTAGATCAGGCTGCCGGTGTTGGAACCGCGGGACTCACTGCGTACCAGAGCATTCAGCCATATGTCAAGAGCGGCGACAAGGTGTTTATAAACGGTGGTTCGGGCGGTGTTGGACTTTGGGGTATTCAGATTGCCAAGGCGCTGGGCTGTCATGTTACCGTCTCGTGCTCAACCGGTAAAGCAGATCTATGCAAGAACCTGGGCGCAGACGACATCATTGACTACAAGACGAGCGACGTCATGACTGAACTGCGCAAGCGCGGACAAGTCTTCAGCCTGTGCGCCGACAACGTAGGAAACTCACCTCCCAACCTGTACGGAGCATCAAACGACTACCTGCTCCCTGGAAGTACCTACGTTTTCGTGGGTGGCCACGTCTCAGCCAAGAGTGTCCTCAGTCTGTCCGCTGGTATTGTGCGCCCTGCCTTCTTGGGCGGCGTCAAGGCCAAGTTTGTGAGCTACATGACGGTGAACAAGACCAAGGATCTGAACCAGTTGAGGGATTGGATGGCGGAGGGCAAGGTCAAGACTATTATTGACTCGACGTTTGGGTTCAAGGAGGCGGATAAGGCGTTTGAGAGCTTGAAGAAGGGGTCTAGTGGGGGTAAGATTATCGTCAAGGTTGAGGAGTAGATTGTGTGGAAATATTAAATTGTGATACCTATGGATGAGGCGCATTGTACGGTGGTGTCTACTTAGTATGCTACCTATCTGATAATTTGAGTTGACAAAGGTTATCTGTCGCCTTCTGTGATGTATCTGAAGCAGATGTTGTACTTATCGCAGCCTCTTGACGCCCATTAGCCAATATTGATAGGTAAACCCCAATACGATAAACCTTGGATAAGACACAAGGTGCAATGTGCGGGATCGGACCGGTCCGAATGCGCATCGCACGTCCAGTTGAGTTGGCATCCCGTGTATACGTGGCGCATACTGCCGACACTCAAAGCTTGCGCAGGCCGGGTCGGGCCATTTGATGTACGCCGTACCTGTCCTTGTTCCTGGGTGACGTGAGCCCGGGGCCTTTTACCTCCGAGAGCGATCCTCAGTAGAATGTGTATCTCGAGCTCCAGCCAACGAGTTGCCGGGCCTGTGAAACATCTTGTCGTGGCGCGCGAAGGACCTTCGTCCCAGCCCCGTCAAAAGTCTGATAAGAGATCTTTCCAAATCTCGCCCTTTGCTCACGTCCCCAACCCGGTAACGAACTTCCGAGCAACCCACGCAGCACCGTGTTCCTCATAGTCCTTCTTTGTGACCGCCAACCTCTCAATGTGCGGATGACTCGCCAAATTCGCACCGCCGTGCCACGTCTGCGTAATTGGGTCCGCAGGTCTGGCGACTCTCACTATACAATCGTCCGGAACACGCTGGACAACTTCTTTCTGCACTCGCTGGATAAACCCGTCAAAGAGCGAGTTGCCACCCACGACGACAATGTTGGCCAAGAGACTGGGCCAGAGACCGATGGGGAGCTCGTTGAGGGATTCCTGAACCAATTCAGCCAGGCCGGGTTGCCTAATCCCGACATCTGATGGATTGAAGAGTATTTCAGGAACGGTGAATCTCTCGTTTCGTAACGTCAGAGCGTCTTCTTCGGATTGGTTGGCCATTTTCTTCGCTTTTGAGTGTCGCGAGGGTTCGTAGTCGCATAACCTCCCCTTGAAGTGGGTATGGAAGTCGGGTAGGATGTAATCTTTGGCGATGCCACCTCCGGATAAATAATCAGGTCGTCGATCCCCTCTCGTGCCCTTCCATGACTTTTCCAGATCGGCTTTGAAGTCGGGCGAGACGTAGCAAGAAAGCTCCTTCATCTCATTAACGATGTATGTGTCGTTACGCATATCGAAATGGCGAAGGGAGATTAATCGCGTTAGGTAGTTGGTGAGGACCTTGCCGCCGACATCTAATCGCTTGACGGCCGAGTGTAGAGGTTGGCCACGAAGGAGTGGTGTGATGGTTGTGTGCGAGTATCCGGAATCAATCACCATGACGGCTTCAGCGGGGGTGTTATTAACGGTCGGGTCATCTTGGGGTGTTCGGAAGATGTTTTGGATATCGTGGTAGGCATTGAATGTCGGTCCTATCTGGTTAGTAGTGAAGTGCACGAGTAGCTGAA
Source organism: Fusarium nodosum (assembly GCA_014898975.1). Taxonomy (NCBI): domain Eukaryota; kingdom Fungi; phylum Ascomycota; class Sordariomycetes; order Hypocreales; family Nectriaceae; genus Fusarium; species Fusarium nodosum. Next base: position 62,764 of record JAAVUE010000018.1, read on the forward strand.
GCGACTCACCTATACCGCGATAATAACTCTCAAACCCATACTCTTCAAAAACAATCTGATCGCAATTGGTCTGCAGAATAGGCAATCCATTTGGCGGTTCAGCGAGGATCAACCTCGACTCAGCCGGGTCAATCCCAAAGGCCTTGTTCTCAAAAATCTCACGATCCCAAATCTCTTTTTGCGCCTCCCAATTGACTATAAACCCCTTCTCCATGGGTCTCCGGAACTGTATCTCTCCAAAATCGCGACATTTCTCAATCTCGGAAGCGACGTAGACTTTGCGCGCGCGATCGCGGGCGATGACGTTTGGGATGATGCGAGGGTCGTCGAATTTTCCATCGCGCACGATACCGGCTTTGATGGTCGAGGCGCCGTTATCGAGGACGAGTGTTGATGATGGGCCTTTTGGAGGCGCTGGCTTGGCTTTGCGTCCTCCGGCCATGGCGGGTTTGTGAGTGGGAGGGTAGAAAATTGTTGGTGATGATTTTGTTGGAGGTTTAGCTGTGACGCGATTTCATTTGATGTGGGGAAGTGTTACATAAGCCATCATGAATTGTGGTCATGATACGAATACAGACAGACAGGTTAGGTGAATGCTGCAGATATCATGAGTTTCTAAAGCCATGGACAATAGTTCTAACATTGAATCAAACTGAAAGAATATCTATTCAAGATGAGTACATACTCTGGGCAATTTTGCTTAAGGTCATTTCCACTTTGAGTCTCTATGCTTTACTCAATCCTACGTCTCTCACCCTATACTCATGTTGGGTATAATGGGTCGTGAGCTTCAGTCCTACAGGAGGTTAAGGCATCTCCGAACCCTTCACTGCAATTTTAACCCCTCCTTAGGTAGGTATTGCAACAAATGAAAGTCTGGCATACTGTCATCGTAATGTGTTCCTCCATTGCATCCGGGGGAGGGGGTAAATTTTCTTCACTGCAGTTTTAACCCCTCCTGAGGTGTTGCAACGGAGTAAGTATCGTGGCTTAGGCAAGAAACGCGGCCTTTCACTGCAATTTTAACACTCTCCGATGATTGACCAAAGCGACATACCGAACATTACCTCAATATTGACTATTAAGTAAGTTAGGTTATGTTACAGCACTTTAAAACTACTGAGTTGGCTAGAACCTTTACATAGCGCGTTTTTAGTCCAATGGATACACTTCAGTTTCCCCCAAAAGATACTTCTTGACTTCATCCTGTGCCCACCCGCGTGTTTGAAACAGATCTCCCTTTGGATACGCTACCCTCACTTCTTGCAGAGCTTTAAAGCCACGTATTGTCCCCAATACTGTCCGGCGGACTTGCATCAGGAAAGTTACCTTCAATACAAATCAAGCTTACAACTGCTGTGTCCATCGACCGATTGCCTCCTCTCTACAGGTTTGACGTTCACATTGCGCAAAGTCAAATGTTGCAGTCGTCGCCATGCGAAGTTCAGAGGTAGAACATCGGTCAAGGAAACAGACGAGATTAGACTAGAAGACACACCAAAGTTGACTTCCAGAGTCTCGAGATTCGGCGCACTGGTGAACGGCACTGTCAGGGAACAGACAGCAAGCAGTTGTTGCTTGGAATAGTTATGGCCATTGTCATACGGATCAATGTGTAATCTCATGTTCGAAGCCAATGAGACAAAACGCTTGATGTTCTCTTGCTGTGTTGGTGATGTCTCCAAGACTAGTAAGTCTGGGGGAGGATAAAGGGATAGCTCAAAGTGTTTGATCCTCACGCTGTTGCTCCCAAGCCGTGAGCACAGCTCCCCGAGCATCTCGACAGGTGGAGACGTTGTCTGATGTGTCTCGAACCAACCACACCACGGAGAGGGGCGAACGGTACGGTCAAAATGCCTCAATACATTCTCATCGTATCCAGAGTCCTCAAAGTCGGCAGCAAACAGTCTGTCCGAACCACGTTGTGTATTGGATGTTACGATCGCTCTGTTGCTATTGTAGTCTTCAAGTCTTAGTGATGAAAGGCCCGGCAAAGAAGATAAAGCAGTAACCAGGCGATCGATATACGCGTTCTCCTGACGGAGATTCTCTTGGTCATCGAATCTTTTTTTGTAAATTTCGTACAATTTAAGAAATAGCTTCTGGATCCGAGCCGGTGGTGATTCAGTGTTATCTTCCTCTATCAGCTGGTTGAGCTTCGGACAACGGTCCCAAGCCATGTGCGATAGCCAGTTGTGTAATTCTCTTGTCCAGTAGAACTTGCTTTTATACCGTGTCATACGCTCCATTGTTTCTGTATGTCGCAAGAGCCTAGAACGCGCCTCTTTCATAAACAACGGCCTATTGTTGGCTAACTCGGCTTCGTAGAAGTTGAGTATGATGGTGACATGTGATACATTTCGGTTGAAGATAGGATGAGAGCAGACATGTTCCAATCTGGCGAACGATTCCACAGTGAGGCAGACAGAGATCCAGGGTATAAGGAGTGTTGAGGCGACGTTGTTGAAGTGTCTTGATACCAAGCGACTGCTTTTAATTGATTCTTGCCCGTTTGTGCGATCATCACGCACGTATTTGAGTATCTTAGTTAGCAACTCAATGGGAAGAACCTGGATCTCGAGCGTCACTGGCATGTTGATATCTATTCAGAAGGATCTTGGAAATAAAGGTGAGATGATTGAAGAAACAAAGATGAGGGGAGTGAAGAATGACATAATGGCAATGCAACCTAAAGTGGATTGAAGGATTCAGTCACAGGACTAACAGATTTTAAGCCTATCAGTCGATCACCGATATAAAAGAGGAGCTTGTAATGATATTCAGTGATTGGATAAAGTAAAGCCTATATCAGCTGAACGACAAGTGACTACCATGTCAGCATGGCTGACAGGCAGCTATGTTTGTCAATGCAAACTGAACCCCCTCTGAGGGTTGTTTGTCGAAACACCGACTGATTTGATATAAGTTGCCTGTTATCGAGCCAAGTTCCTAGAGAAGTGTCCACCTCCTTCAGTGAGGGAATAAGGATTCTAGCCATGTTCATAAGACTAGATCAAATATATGGCTCATGATCCCACTCTTCGAATTTCTTCGTATAACAAATCCACAACTTTTCTGGATGCTGCTGTGCCTTCAACCACATGTCCCGAAGACTCACTCCCTCCCAGCGAGCACCATAGAACCATGAGTTGACCGACCAAATGGCCACCTTGACACGCCCTTGGTATTTCTCCCCGTCGAATACAGTCTCTTCTTCCTCCGAACTGTCCCAGTCTGCATCATATGCCCAAACCCAGTAAGGATCAAGAAGTGTATGTTCGTCAGGCTGGCAATTTTCCTCAGAAGTCAACTCAATAGGAATGACGATAAAAGTATTCCGTAGAATTCCACCAGGCAAAAGATCGCTGTTCTCTTGTCTATATTCTCTGAAGTGTCTGAGCGCCAGTTAGAGCCATGCCTGTGTTCGACCTCTCTGGACTTATAGTAGACAAAACCAAACTGTTCTTTAGCCTCGAGGATCTTCTGTATCCAAGCTGGCGGCGCCGGCGATACCCACCTCCAGATTCGTGTTAGGGTCTCTTGGTATCTCCGCGGTGCCAAGATGTTTTCCCTTATTTTCTCGTCTTGGCAAAATTGCAACAAGGGTTCCATCTGTTGCCTGTATTCCTGATCCACCTGTGCTTGTGCCTCATCTGAAAAACGTTCGATAGCAGGAATCATCCATTTGGCATTCCTCCGAGCTTTCCTGAGTGCATTATACCGCACAAGCTCTCTGGCTCGGGCGATAGGGGTTTGGAGCTCTTCTTCTCGAAGGCGTTGTTCATAGATCTCCTGTAGACTCCCCCCATCGACATAACATACGTCGCAATAGACTAGCTTCCAGGCATCTAAGCGAAAAGGCTGAGGACTTTTATCAAATCTTGCGATGTAATTGACTAAAATCGAACTCATTGATGCGACGCCGTTGGTGATGCGTTCAACCATCTTATACTCATCATCCTGATAGGTGGTTCGGCCAAGGAGGGCATATTTCAGCGATTGATACGCTATAATCTCAGCGGGATCAGTCAAGGCCATTTGGATAAGGTCCCGACCTGCAATAAGTTCCTCTAGCTTCTGGGCCTCCTGCTCTCTTTCTACGATTACCCTGACCCTGGTATATTCCTCTGGGGGAAGATGTTGGAGGCGTTGACGGCGCTCGGTACAGGTAAGATGCTTTAAGCTCCTATAGAGCTCCAGATTGGGGTCCATTGGAGTGGCGAACAGCGCTCAGCTGTGTTGTGTTGGTAAAGTTTAGGCTGTAGGTAAGTGAGTGAACTGCGAGAGATGGAGAGAATTGGATTAGTGGCATGGGCGTTTGATTTCATTTCAATAAAAACCCCACCGCGTGGATCAACGCCTAGGCAGCAATGCGTAAATTAAACCAGTAGTGGTTTCTACCTGAGGGCATCATAAACTCTTCTTTCCCAATCCTGCGGACTTTCTTCACATGGAGCAATAACTCAAGTTGGACTTGCACAGCTGAGTCTTGACGAACCAAACACCGTTTTCCCTCCGTCGGCCTTGATGAAACATTCATCATGAACCCTGTATGGAATTGGACCAACTTTAGTGCCTTTGATGGCACTTTGGACAGAGAAACACTCTTCGCTGTTGGAAACGCAACAGACAGTCTGGATGTAAAGCTCAAGCGTCAAGCACAGAAGGTATGCCACATAACTTGATCTGATTTAGTATAAAATGGAACTACAGGGAATCTTGTTCTCGCAAGGTTGGCGAAGTAAACTTTTCCCAGAACTTCACAGATGTAGCGTTTGGTGATGGCATTCCGGATCTCTGCAAGGGTTTATATCGGAAACCATGCAAGGTCTACCAGACGGTTTTCCCCAAGTTCCGGATGGATCTAGCGCACTATGCGATTCCAGTGGGAGCGATCCCTCACGCTATAGGCGCTGTATAAGATAAATGTTTGAATTGGAGGATTGTTCTGAAATTCTTTATTGAAGAAACTTTACATATAGCCCTTTTTGGAAGGCCAACCTGCACTGCAATTTTAACCCCCTCCCGAGGTATTGCATGGAATAGAGTAAGCAGCGAGTACTAGTCTAGTATCTTCACTGCATTTTAAACTCCTCAGCGACGTGTGGCTGTGCATACCTCCAAGAAAACGGGGCCATCTTAATTGCCACAAAGCTTGCACTGCAATTTTGACTTTGACTCCCTCAGAGGTTTGGACAAAACAATTGACTTGGACAATCGGCTACAACTTCGACCCACTTTGCGGCATACAGCTTCACTGCGATTTTAACCCTCTCAAAGGCTTATCTAGGATTGACACATTTGTGCTTTACTACATACAACTTACCCAATCTTCATAATACATCATGACGTCATCTTCCTTCACTGCAATCTTAACCCGATCTAAGAAACCGCAAAAGAGTAAGTACAGTAATTTCGAGCTGTAATGCATCTAACACCTTGATTGCAATGATAAAGTTCTTTTTATAATTAAACAACAAGTGTTATACATTATAGAGTAACGAAACATGAATAATAGTTTAATTTAGTATTATACAATTAAATAATCCTTAATATTCGGACTTGAAAATCACTTGCCTTAATACTCCCTGCAGGTACCACCTTGAATACGCCTTTCCATTCCCACTCTTCACCCCATAGCTCATTAGTTTCGACAAGCTCAGTTGCTAAGCGATAAAGGTCGAACGTTTCTTGATCATCTTTTGTTGCACAGACAGCCACTGGCGCATCTTCCTCGTGAATAGTATGCTGTGATCCCGTGAAGGAGGAATGCCTGTTCGTAAGATGGTAGGGGGGAGCGAATACAGGTCGAATCAGAATAACCCTTTTATATTCTTTAGACTCCAAGAGCTTTCCAGCCGTATCCCAGCATGAGTCTGGTATTCTTGGAGTTTGGCTGAGGTCTGAGGGCAGAACGACGTAAACGCACCAATACCCTCTGAGATGAAGTGCCGTGTTGCAATCGCGAACACTCACTTCCATAGGTTTTACGTCGTCGGTGCCGCTGCCGTCATATGGCGCATAGATCCTGACACCCGATGGAGTGGTACTTGCTGAGGAAATACTCATGGCTAACGGGTCCGCAAACGGTGACGACGGAGCCCAGCTCAAACCTCGTACCCCCTCGACTCGCTGGCATGTCGACATCAAGAAACCTGACTTGACTGGACAGTTCAACCTGTTTCTCCAAAATATATCTGGCTTCTTCACCACTACTTGATCATCACAAAGAAGACCCCATATGATAATGTCGTCGCCTGGTCGAGAGGCAAACCGCCGACTCAGCATGACCCCTGCTTTTTCAAGTTCGACGGCCTTGACTTCCTCTCCCATTGGTAATATATGAGGCGATCCGAGCAGTATCCCACACAAATCAATACTTCCCTCCTGATATAACATAGAGAGAACGTCTTTCAGAGGAACTGGGTTATTGTCCTTGGTCAAAAGATGGATAGATCTATTCCCTCGAATACCCTCAAGGAGTGTCCAAGCCCGAATATTCCAGTCACTCAAAAGTAACACAGAAATCAAAGTTTCACATTGTTCTTTGGACATGTCCTGAACGCCAATGCTCATGATGTCTTTGTCGCATATCAAAGTCACCTTGCTGTTCGTGAAAGTCGGGTTGATAGTCTTGATGGCCTCGGCCCGAAGAACTTCATCTGACGGGATACAAGCGGCATCGATCCAGTAGGAATCGCACCCCAGTCTCGAAGCGATGGCTGTGTATCGATTATGAAGGCACTCATTGAAACCATCCTCGGGTCTTCCTCCTTGACCATGACTCCAAACATGGGATATCGCTAGTGTGAGGTCTGTTGCTCTTCGGTACTTCAAGGTCGCATTCTCACGAGGCAGTGATATATCGACACTTCTTCCAAATCCCAATTCCACATTCCGGTACGATTCCTCATCCCACACAAGCCTTTGGCAATGGCCAACGCATTCTTGGTCATGGGCGGATTGATCCTCTGGTGACGCCTCGATGCATCGGGTACAAAATGCCATACTAGGTTTGCAAGGATACCACGTAGACCCTTTCCTTTCACACCTAGCATTCTCTTGTCCAAATTGGCCATTATAACGATCAATCACAGTTCTAAGATCGTGGCTGCCGGATATGCTTCGCTTAACTAGATCAAACGAGTGTCGGCACATGTAATTGCATGCCACTTCTGCTTGATCTACAACTTGCATGGAATTTCCAATGGCACAAGATTCTAGGTCCTGGTATGGCTCATCCAATGAGGGCCCGTCCCAGTCTTCGTCAATACGCTCGCGGCCCAACCTGGTTCCGAATAGATAGTATCCCGATACTTGCAGCCATCGTTGCCATGCAGTCCAGACAAAGACTCTCGCGTTGTGGTAAGAGTTGTCGGATAGCGATCTATCATCTTTCATCGAAGCAGACTTTTTCTTGGCGTTAATCCTGTCCATAATCTCCGAAAGAAGATTGGAATAGACGTCTGCGGTATCACAGATGCCCCGGTGAGACTTCTGACCAAGAAACGCTGCCAATAGAGCCAGACGTATCGTGTTGGTGTCGACCATAGTTGTCGCTTCGTGTTTCTCCCATTGGCCTTCTCGAGATGTGTGTGTAGAAGAGTCTGCTCCCTGAGCCACATCACTCTCCAGTGTAGACCATAAGTCGGACGACAACGGCAGAGATGATTTCGGGAGCCTTTTGACGATACTGATGGCTCTAGTGACAGGCTCAAGGTTTGATTTTTCCCAAGAGGGAATGTCGCAGTTGAATAAACGGCCAAGTGAAGCATCCATGCATTCCCAGTACTGGTGGTCTTCCTGCAAAGGTCCCAACAATTCATCGATTACTGAATTGACCTCATAATTGGAATCATTGACAAACATAGTAATGTCAGAAGACTCGACTGGGGTTTCGTCGTCGTCGCTGTCAACATCTTCTACTACGCCATCTTCAGACGAATCATCTGCTTCCATAAGCCTTTGTTTCTCATCTTCCTGTTTCTGTGCATCGCGTTTTCGTTTTGATTCAATGACTGTGGCCCAATCGCGGCACATGCCCTCCCAAATGTGTCGACATCTTGTTTCAAGTGGATCTTTGATGCTGCTCATTGTGGCAAGGAAGGGAAAATCCTTGATCGTTGGAGGTGTATTCGTCGATTACAACTTACAATGGAAGATGTCTGGTGATGGTTAAATGAAGCACATCAGTGGATTTATACGTTTCTGACGGAAATGCCTATTGCTTCTCGTGTTTGCCATTGGTAAGACATCAAGTCAGGATACATAATCCGAACCGACTTGGTGTGGAGGCCGCCAAAGACTTGGGTTAGACCACCACCCACAGCTAAGGCAGACTGCGGGGCACTTGTCAGCTTGTGACGTATCTGGTATATCTACCAGCTATCATAGAATAATATCTCTCTCATTCAAATTTATATCAGACTTACTACTTCATCCATTTGGCAAAAATGGCTTCACAAAACGACAACCCGCCAGCTAGTTACGGCGCCAATGGTGCTGAGCCGCCCTTGCTACCCGTGGCCTCTTCAAACCTCTCGGTAATATTCGAATGGGTAGCTCTTTTGCCATTGGCCATCTATCTTGCCAGCAGTCGTGTTCCATATCAATTGGTTGGCAAAATTGCTTTGGCTGGGTTCATCCCCATCGGCCTCTTTCCCCGACTTGGAGTTCTGAGTGTAATTGGCGAATTGCTGCATCAAGGCCAGGAATATATTGATCGTGTATCGTCCATGAACGACTCCCGCCGCACCGTCTGGGATGTTTCCTGGGGAAGTGTGTTTCCTTGTGCTAATGGGGCTGTTTCCGAGATACTAAACGCCTATCTGCTAAGGGATGCCGAGCTAATCACTGTGGGAGAAGAGACGAACGAAGAAAAGGTACAAGTGAATCCTGGCACCCCTGTGCACAATCCTGAGACCCCCAACAGGCATGTTCAGAGTGAATCCACGGCTCAACAGCTTGGTACTCCTGATGCGACAAAAGAACCTGGTGTTGCGTTTCGCCGCTATCAGAAATTACACATCATCCATTTCTCAGATGCAGATGTTAGCAAATCTCGGCAAGAAAAACCACTGGGTTTCTCACACGCTCTACACCTTTTACTGCAAATATCCATACTTACAGGGCTACTTGGAGCCAGTGTTGTGTGCTGTCTGTTCGGTTTATACGGGACAGGTGCTGCAATCTTTCTCTCAGTCTTGTTCAGGACCGTTGTGCAACTCACACGAATCGAGCGGCCTGGTGGATACCTTGAAAGCAACGAATCTGGACTTCCAGGCTGCATGCTTGTTTCTATCCACGAAAACGCCTCAGCGTGGTATCTTTATATTGGTTCCCGTGGTGTCATCGACACCATGCTCAACAAGACTATGATTCAGGGCTTCACCTCCCCTTTGCGCGGCTGGAAGACATACAGCTTAGCAGTTCTAGAAGTTCTGCAACTTGCTATCATGACATATGTCGCTGCTCAGAAAGGCTGGGATGGCGTTGCTCTACTTTCGCTCATTGTTGTTGCTTGGGTCTTTGATAGTGTCGTGTATAGTGATGGAAGACTTGCCCAGAGGTGGATAAAGCGCAACGGCATCCAAGTCGAGACATTCAGTTTACAATTCAGTGGCCGAACGCCGCTTATAGGAACCGTGCAGGCTTTAGGGGGACACAGGGTCACCTCCTGGATGGATGGTATCCTCGCCCCTTCTGACCGACGCAGTGCTTGGCTACAGAGACTGGTTTCTGAGCATGTCAGTCCTGAACTTGGCAGGGTGGTCTCAGATAGCGATAACAGCTGGATTGACTTGAATGTCAGATTGACGAATGAAGCGTTAGATGCAATTCCCTCTTGTATTAAAGACAGGTACAGCCTGAAGAAGAGGGGAATTCTTGTTTGATGGAGTCTCTATCCACAGGTAGCGAAAGCGACACAGACTTTGCCTTCTCATCGTTCCCCTCAACATAGAGACAGCTAAACAAATAAACAGTTTTTCCGTAGATACATAGACAGGTCTTTAGTCTTTTTAAATAAGGATATGAGTACAATACTGATTAAGTTGCCTGATTGGTCGAGTCTGGGTACTTTTCGTCACTGAGGGAGGCTCAAGGGGATCAATCGCAGATAATCGCAGATAATCGCAGAAACTTGACAGCAATTTTAATCTCGTCCAAGGACAGATCAAATGAGAGAAATACAGTTACTGTGTGCAAAGGTGTCTACTGGGTTCCGGAAAAGTTGGCCTCTGAGATTTAAGATGTAAAAATAAGTAGCCCAAAAGGTCTGACCTAAGTAGCATAAACTGACCTATTTATTTCGTCTCTCATGCCCCTAGCGGTCAATTTTCCTGGCACCCTGATAGGCGCACAACATCACACGTTCCGAACTACATGTCCTTCGCTATAGCTTGAATGAACAGATCACAACAAAGCACCTAGTTCAAATTGCCCTAGCTCTTGAGAAATTTGACATTGAGGAAAAGAGCAAAACAACCGGTTTGAATGAATGCCATTTTTTGGGCCCTTTTCTCTCAAGGTCGAGCAATCGTGTCCCTACTATTCACCTTCCGCCTCTTTTTCACTGCAATTTTAAACCCCCCTCAGATGATGGACTTGTACATTTTATCTGCAGCTCTAACTCACTCCCAAGGTACACAACTTGCACTTTAATCTAAATCCTTCCTGAAGAATAGTAGCAGAATGTGATATATAAATCCCTTTCTGTGTCTACAATCTAGGCAACTCTAGGAACCTGTATAGAGCAGTGAGAATTGCTCTGACTCTTGACAATAAAGTAAAAGTCGATCTAAAAATAGCTGTTTGTTAGCCTTGATAGTCCGCCTTGATGGTTCGCTTTTTGACCTCTTTCACTGCAATTTCAACACCCTCTCAGGCTCGACAAGCTACTACCATCCCAGCTTGTGTGGCCACCAACCGCTCTTCACTGCAATTTTAACACCCGTCGACAGCTACAGGTTACAAGGATAACAAATGTTAACACCGGTACAAGCCCCAGTATATTTCTACTACCTATAACCTCTACGTTTTCTCTATTAACTTACTATAAGCTAATTACTATAGAATAAAGCTTTTAAAAAGCTATATAATAGTACTAATATTAGTCTAAGAAGTCCCCCTTTTCTCTTTTCTAGATAGCTTTAAATTCTATAGTGGCAAGAATTGGTATGTTAGGGACCACTATTTAACAATTGTTATCCTTGTAACCTGTACTCATCCAACTGAACCTTGGGTAGACTAAGCTGAACACAGACCACCAACCAAAACACACCTCTCATCACTCCCCTCATGTACACAAATAGACACTTTCCCTGTAAAGGCATAGATAGATCTCTATTCTTTCTAATCGATAAACAAACTCCTTCCAAAGACACAACCCAGATCGCTATTTATCCCCCCTTTTGGTTCCATCTAAATCCTCATTTATAGCTCATCTCTGAATCGGGGCTTCTTGGGCTGCGTTCCAACATCCCATTTCGAAAAGTCGCAGGCGGCAGGCGTACCGACCTCCATCCTGTAAACGCACTTCTCGCTCTCACTCACACGCCAAAGCTCTTCCGTCTCAGCACATCCCAACCAGACATCTGTCCTCCTCTGAGGTCCGTTCCAGCACTGTTGACCATCCTCGTAGCGCAGAACAATTCTTTCACCCTTGCCAAGGCTCTTGCCGTCGATTCGCTCCTCCTCGTCAGCCATCTCGCGATCGATGCGCTTAAAGTTACCCATGATGCTCTGCCCGTGACCCTTTTTGGACTTTTGCTTGGTGCGGTCCAGCCAGCATTGCTCGTAGGTGTATTCTCCCGCCTCGAGGGAAACGCACTTGCCCTTGAGGGCGCGGAAGATGTCGTCTGGGCCATAGTCTGTGTTGAGGTCGGCTTGTTCCACGGAGAGGCTTGTTTGCTTATCGGTGAGGTCGCGGTTGGCGGCTTCAAGGGCTTCGCGGGCGGCGCGGACGAGGGTGGATTCTTTGCCGGGGGAGGAGTTGTCGGCGAGCATGCCGTTGGTGATGGCCCATACGCGGATTGAGTCGAGGGTGCCGTGGAGGAAAGAGCGAACAGAGGTAGGGAGGTAGGCCTCAAAGTTGTAGACTGGATGGATATGTTAGCAAAACATCATATTTCGTGTGTTGGTTGACTTACGGATATCGGTATCACTTCCCTCACCCTCCTCAAACTCACTCCAGTTAATCCCATTACTCTCACTATCCTCCTTGAGGACACTCAAGATATCCTCATCAGGGATGACCTCGTCAACAGCCGCCGCCTGACGAGCAGAGTAATCCTCAAACGACCGAATAGCCGCCTTAACACCCTCATCGTTGAAGTTGGGGTTATACTCGGTCTTGAACTTGGTAAGAAGCTCTTCAAGCTCACCGACCCGCTCCTTGAGAACATCACGCTGGTTGACGACATTGTCGAGAGCATCACGAAGTTCGTTGATGCGTGTCTTGGCCAATCCGGTGAGAACACCAAGCTTTCCACCGCCATTTTCATCACCTCCGCGAACAACCTTGCCCTTATCCTGCTGTTCAGCCTCGCGATGCTTCTGCGCAAGCTCCTCCTTCTTTGCCTCGAGGGCAGCAATCTCCTTGTTGAGGTCCGCAACCTTGTTCTCGACCTTTTGTCGAAGGTCCTTTGCCTCGTTGGCCATGGCGGCTCGCTTCTTGGCCGCGTTTTGCATCGCCTTCTTCTTCTCATCTTCTAATCTTCTGTACTCCTTTCCAATCTCTGCACACTTGTTCTCGCACTTTACACCACCAACACCAGCGTACTCCTCTGAGCCATCGCAACAGAGCTCGTAGTCGCAGACACCGTCGTTGACGTAGAGGAATGGCACATACATGCCAATGTGGCCCTTGTTGGCGCACCAAAAGCCAGGAAGAGCATTGGTCGTGTTGGTGGTGCCAGAGGATGATCCGGCAAGAGGTTGTTCGGGGGACAGAGGGTCGATGTTGGCACAGGCGGCGGTGCCGGGTTCGTCTGAGCCGTCGGGGCAATCGCACGTGTTATCGTTGATTCGGTCGAGACTAAGCTTGATAGCAGCGTTGGTGATGCAAGAGAACTCTTCTTTGCCCTCGTAGTGAGAAACGACTGTGTTGCTGTTAGCTCGGTGATAGCTTCAAAAGAAAGAAGAGCGAGCCTACATTCAGGGCCAACACCTCTGGGCACGCCGCCAGCAGCTGCCAGTGTAAAAGCGTATATAGCGCTAAGAAGCGCTACAGAATTCGGATGTTGCATTGTATTCTGTCGATTGCTTTGTGTATGTGTAAGTGTAGGTCGAGCCGAGAGTCGGTATGGGAAGTTCAAGAGTTGGCCAGGTCAGCTACTTACGAGGGACTGGGGTTAGCATCAGAGGTCTCCACTGAAATAACTCCCTGAGCTTCTGATGTTGTCTGGGGAGGTCTCGGCCCCTGGACGGTAAATTCTCGGCAAGAAGCTACAGGGGACGGAATTTGATCCGCGGGGGTGAGGGCACTAGAGGTGGGGGATGAGGAAAAAAAAGAGAAGAGAGGAGGGAGAAAATGCCCCTCCAAACTAGAAAAAGTGTCTGACGCATCATCATCACCAACACCACTCAGCCGTTACCAACGAATTGAACAGCAGTGAACTACCTCACCATGGCTGCCACTCCCACAGACGAAGAGGCTCGCAAAGCCCTCGAAAACCTCATCACAACTGCATCAACTCTTCTCGAACAGCTCCAATCCATCCTCACATCCATCCAACGCAGCCCAACAACCCCCTCCGCTGCATCCTCCACCGAAACAACAGACATCGACGCTCTAGCCCTAGCTCGCGACTGCTCCTCCCTCATCCGCGCCCACGGGACAAAAATCTCTCTGCTCGTCATCAACGAACCCTTCACCCCTAGCGCCCTCACCACCGTCATCCGCGAACTCGTCAAGGGTCCCATCCCCGGCCTCGCGACCGCCGCGCAAGCCTGCGAGACGAAGCTCTATACCTCTGTGGTGCGAAAGGAGCTAGCTTACCGTGCTCAAAAGGTTTTCGCTGAACTGTTGAATCTCTTGAATCGCGTGCCAAAGGATGGAAAGGTTCTGTCTGGCGTCGGCAGGGATAGCGGCTCGGGAAGTCTCGCGCTGACGGGTATGCTGTGGTCTGCATGCGATGAGGTAGTTGCGCTGGCAAATATGGGCGTAGGAGGCTTCTTTGTTAAGAAAGCTGAGGAGTGGAGGGATACACTCAAGGATGTTATGGAGGAGTTGAAGGAGTGGGGTGAAGAAGAAGGGGAGGATGATGATGAGGATGAAGATGAAGTGGACAGTCTCGCGGACAAGATGAACGACGCATCACTGTCCAACCAAGAAATTCTCGACGAAATGATGAACTCTTCATCCGCCATTCCACGCTCCGACCCCGATAAAATCCGCCCTCGTCTCGACTCAACCCTCAAGCGTCTGCGCATGGTGGTACTTCTGTACCAGGCCCTTTCGAAGCGTCGTTTCAAGAAGCTCCCCAAGGATACCACCAAGGGGGATATGCCAGCTAAGCTGGACACGACTGCGAATGTGTTGGCAGAATTGCCAGACAAGTTCGGTGATTTGGCAGAGGCTTTTTATGAACTGGATGGAGAGGAGATTGATAAGCTTATGGAGGAGTGCTTCGAGAGTGCAGTTGGTGTGAGCGAGGTTCTCAAAATCGGCTGGGAAGGGGAGAGTGATGAGTTTACTGAGTGGATGGAAAAGTTCAAGGTCGAAGTCAAGAAGGCATAGAGCCTTGATACGAGAAGATGAATCAGAGTACAATTACAAGACACCAATAACCACTCAATGGATCGAAACGAAAGATTTAAATAATTCTCATCATGGCATATGTTACAGTTACATGCCCGCTATTTGCAACCATTACTACATACAGCGCTGCCTTATACAAAGTACAAACTGCTCAATCTTCATGCGTGCTTCCATCTCACTTCATCGTATCTTCAAAATCTTTCTGTACACATCAGACCCCCCCTCATTTATGTCCAGGCTCAAATCTAAACATCTTTCTGCTCTGTGGCAGATTGCTGTGTCCGTATGGGCAACTGTGAATGTCCGAGTTGCTTATCCTCGTGTTCTGCATCGTCTGCTGGGGCTGGAGTTTCTGGCGTGATCATAACTGCGGGTGTGGCTAGGCCGCTGCTGGGCACAACTTCCAACTGAGCAGGTGATGCGCCCTCAACATGTTCCGCCTCTGCATCTTCTTTATCATCCTCTTTAACCTGTGACAGTGGTCGGGCATATCCTGTGCCATCGGGTGATTCTCCGTCTTCATCGCGGCGCATGGAACCGCTGTCGAGATCAGCACCAACCATCTGGGCCAAGCTGCTAAAGTTAAACATGGGCTCGGAGCCGGCACTTCCACCATCGCGTTCTCCGTCATCGCTGTAAGCGAGGCTCAATCCACTAGACCGAGGGCCTCCATCAGTGCCAGTGCCAAGGTAGTCGTGTCCAGTGTATGTACCAACAGGACTATCGTTGACAGAAGATCCCGCCGAGGAAGCATTGCTCATTTGTCTCAAATGCGAGCCCCCTCGCGAAGGGCCAGCCGGTAGCGGCAGAGAACTCGACGATGAAGCTGGCTCGGCTTGCGTATCTGATATGCTTCGATCGACCCCCTTGCCCTTTCCGGTGCTGTCGTCTTTCGCCTTTGGCTCCGCGGGTGATTCTGGATTGCTCGACGCTTGTGAGGCTCTTGACATGGTCGCCTCTACACGTAAGTTGCTGGCAGTACTATTGCCACGTCGACGTCCCAGCCCGCTGAGGGACAAACTGCTAGCGCTCGCTCCGCTGGCACTTCCACTGTAGGGGTTGCCGCCCTTCTTAGCTGCTTTACGTTCCTCCTTTTCTCGTCTCTTAGTCTCTTTTCGGATGGCCTTATCCTCCTTTCGTTTTCGTTCCTCCTCAGACGCAAGGGACAGACGGACGGCTTCCATAAACATCATGTCCTCAAGTTCCTCCATACGGTTCCTTCGTCCTGTCCCGTTCCGTGAGGAGCTTCTAGCTCCAAGTTCTGGTCCTTCATCTTGTGCGCCGTCCTGAGTCTGGGCCTGCCCACTGGAACTAGCGCTGGGGTTACCATCGGCGTCGAGGTTTCGTGTATTTCTTCGACCGAGCCTAGGTGCTCGGAGTATGGTTCTTTGCTCGTTTCCTCCCATGAGAAACGCAGCGGTGTGAAGAGCGGTCGCCGCCGCTGCTCTACGTGCTTGGTGATTCCTTGCTGCTGCAAGCTTCGCTGCCCAATCGGGGCGCACACGGTCAGTCGTTATTACATTCGGCGCGTTCGCAGACAAACTATGTGCGCGTCGACGGCCGGGTGTAGGGGGAGTCTGAAGAGTACTGCTTAGCGAGGTCTGCGAGGACATGGCTGTGTTGTGTGACGGGTTGCCCGAGAATACAAGGCCTCGTCGGAATGGGGGAGGATCGTAGGTGACGCCGAATTCAGGCTGTTGACAGTAGGGGCAGGCCGACGGCTCTGAGATGAGCATCTCGGGAGGGTCGTCAGCGTTGATTCCTTCGTTGGGGTCTCGAGCTTCGCCGTTTGGATGATGTTCGGGGAGATGGGGATCAGTGCGCTTGATCTGAACAAAACATTCGCTGCAAATGGGTTGATCACAACATCTGGTGTGATTCAAATAAGGCGGGTATGTCAAGAAACAGATAGGACACTCATCAGCATCCTTGTACAAGAAAACCTCGAGAGGCTGACCGTTGACAAAGGGATCGTGGGGTAAGGAAACCTCCTTGGGAGTCAAGTCTGTCGACGAAGCATTTCTCGAGCTTCCACTGAGGGCAGCCGCAAGAGCCTTGGCTCGAGGTTTGAAAGCTGTCTTGCCCGGTGCTGCAGTGGATGGTGAAGGAAGAGCTGATCCTGTGTTGGACCCGCTACGATCTGATGCGGCAGAAAGCGTTCTGGGTCCCATAGGCACAGTCAGGTTCTGTAGATTGTTGTTGGACGCCGATGGGTTCTCTGATGCGGGGGGTGGCTGAGGAACAAGCTCTGGGTCGGGCGGTGCATCGGCGGGAGGAATAGGAAGACCACGAGCAGCGGCAACAAGTTGATGCTCAGCCCAACTTGAAGACCAATCGCTCAAGCCTCGCCAGAAAGGCGCAAGCTTTCTTTCGACCTGTGCCATGTCAGCTTATCGAGACAACGAATCATGCGCAGAAAAGCGTACCTGAAGCTGCCTCACAACAGGCTTACTAAAGTCCTCAGTACCAGTGTAGGTACCCAACGTTACCAGATAGCCTCCATCAACGTGCTCTTCGCGCATACTCCTCTCCCGTTCTTTTGCTCGAGCCACACGTTCCCTCTCTAACCTCCTCGCCTCGCGCTCCTGCTTGGTCTCGCGACGTTCAAAGGGGGCATCCTGTTGCTCGCGGTTGCGGGAAGAACTTGGGCCGAGGCCAAAGATGTTGATTTCGGCTCTGCTGATACGGCGGCTTGCTCTGTTGTCCTGTCGTTCTCGGAGATGTTCGCGAATAGAAGGATCGAGGGGCTGGGAATAACGTCGAGAGGCGTCGCCTTCGGGACGAGACTCTTTTGTGTTTGAGTTACCCATATTGAGTTGTGGAAGACGATAACAGCTGGGTGTGGTGTGGCGCGATCGCGCACTTAGGCTGGTCTGTTCTTATCTGGCGTCTAGCCTAGGCCGAGGGGTGTTGAGTCGTCAACGTAATCGATGGAGAGAGATGCCGGGGTATGATGCAAGGAAAATAGAAGATGCAGTTGAAACAGATTGATGAATTATCGTAAGATTGCGTGCATGCGTGGTGTTGTGTTGTTGTGAGCTGTCTTGTGTTGCGCGATATCGAGGCAACGCAGTATTGAGCTCGTCTTGGTATGAACTCAAACGGTTACCGGATGTCCCGCGATGGCTAACGTATTAAGAGTGGGAATGGAAACGGGAGGGGCGGCAGCGTCAGACAACTGGGGTCCAGGTCAAGTCAAGGACGGACTCTTAACCAAAGAGGGCATCTCGGAGCCTATCGGGTACTATCTGTAGAGTCGCGCTGATGGCAAGGAAATGCGTTGGCCAAGTTTAGGTTGTATGATGGATGATGACAGTTGAGCGATAACGGATGTTGTTGATGATGATTGGGGAAAAAGAAAAGCAAATAGTACTCAATGCCTGAACTTTGAGTGGAGGTTGGGGGAGGAGGAGAGAAAGAGGTCGGGTGGATGAGCACCTGCCTCATGCGCTGTAACAAGCCCCAAGCCTCGGGCTGGCTTGGAACAGAAGGTCCAGGGCTACTGAACTGGGCCCCGGCTAGGTAGCTAGCACCCTAGAGCAGAAAAGTTGGCCTAAGCTTGAGGGTCTAAAAATAAATAATCCAAGATACCGTTTTTAAACAGCATAAACTGACTTGTTAATTTCGTCTCTCATGCCTCAACCCTTTCTGATGATACCCTGAGGTTTAGTCAGTTAGGTGCCCTGGCTTTAGACGAGAGTCTGGACCTCCACTGGACTTGAGCTTGACTGGCCTCGGATACTGTAGCCCGTGAGCCAGGCGGGCGGGTAAATGCTTAGGTACCTCCTAACGCTGAATCCGATCCTTGGAGTGGTAAATAGCGGGGTAGCGTGAAGCTATTTCCTTGCTGACAGCGGAAATTTAAATGACAACAGACAAGGAATAAAAGAGACAAGTCACTTGACGTTAAGGCTTACAGAGGACAAGAGGAAGAATTAACAATTACTTGTCTAGAAAGACGGTTTGTTGCGCTGATCCAAGTTGTCCACGTCAAAAGGAAGTATCCCAATGGAGCTGGGTCAGTACAAGCGTCGTAAGCTATGGAGTTAAGGTAAGCTACTAAACTTTTTGGCGTGGAACTTTTTTATTTTGGCTCTTCTCTGCATGGTAATATCGTGGCCCAATTCATTCATCCATGCTAACGGTACCAGGGAAGCAGTAATTTCCAGCTACACGAGGCTTATCTATTCGTGCATTGACAAGTACCATTTCAGCCAATTTCCTCCATCATCCTCACGATAAGAATAATATTCTTTTTTCTCCTTTCTCGAGGCATTGCTTTTTATTGATCTTCATGTCAAAGATCTGCAAGCAAACGTCAGCCCTGACTCGGAATTCCCAGTCAACGTCATGGCCGCCACTAGAACAGAACAAATGTCACCTCACATTACAAACGACATGGGTCTGCTTAGGATCCTTGAACCCGGCCAGATCATTCATGTCGAAAGCAGGAAAAAAACAAGGTCAATCAATGTGCCTTGTTTCATCTTCACCTTGGATCTCACCGAATTTTCGGTAGATTGAACAAACACACCGGAGGACGATGCCTTGCATCTGAATGAGACAGATGTTGTTGACGATGTTTTGCATCAGAAAGAAAGATTCGAATTTTCTCATTATAGCTTGACATTTGCATAAATCGCGATGTAATGTTGTCATCTCCCAAGTTCAAGTACCACACGTCCATTGCACAGAATCAAAAGTCAAAGTCGTGACTTACTCTAATTGTAGCATTTCTATCTCTATTCTCTTCATATCATCATTCATCATAAAAAGCACCTCCAGTTAAACATCTACTTCGTCGGCGCCCAAGCCTGCAACCAATCCCTCATCCTATCCAAACTCCCCTTCTCAGCCTCCGCCGCAGCAATGCACCACTCAACCTCCCAAACCCCTTCACCCGCCATCATCTCCGCCAACTTCCTCCCCCTCTGACTCCCCTCATCCGTGCAAAAGTACAACGGCCTGTTCATATCCGTAACATCAGCCAGCAGCGGCTTCACCAGCGGCAACACCTCCCTCGCGCTCGAGGGCTTGGGATCAAGACCTGCGTTGACGCGCCCCGTCTTACACCACTCGTTTGCGCAGTGCGTCTTACCACAGCCCGTCATGAGTTGACCCAGATATCGTCTTTCGATGCGGCGCTTGAGGGCTTTGCCTTCGGGGTCGTGCATGCTGACGTACAGGGGACCGAAGCAGATGGAGCAGAGACCGATGTCGTTGGAGGCTTGGTCCTCGGATGGTGCTTGGCGGACTTGGCCTCTTGATCCGACGCCAAACATTGTCCTTCCGCAGTTGGTGTTGCGACACACTGGCGGCTTCAGGCGAGATACCTTGTCGAGTTCGTGGTGTTTGAGGTGTGTCTCCATGTCTTTTAGACGAACGATCTTATCGCAGAGGTGACATTCTGTTGTGCGCGTGCCGTCTGCTAGTTCGTGGGCTGTTAACCCAGACATGAGCACCTCTGGACTGGGATTGAAGGGGTCTCCTTCTTGGGGGACTTCGAGATGGCAGAAACGACAAAGAATTATTTTGCCAGGACACACGCTCGTGCAGTGTCTTGCCAAATCGGGTAATGAATTTGTAGAAAACTCGCAATTAAAACATTGTCGTTCTGTGTGAAAAACATAGTCGTGCTTCTCCTTGCTTATTGTCGAGTTACCAAACGCATCGTCCTTTTCGCAGTGCCAATGCGCTTCCCACTCTGGAGAGCCCTTCTTGAAGACGCTTTTGCAGTGTGAGCACACGATGTTATTCCTCCGGCAAAAGTTCTCGTGCAGCATCATTGTTCGCTTGGGTATAAACTGCAAACAGTTGCTGCACTGCTCTTCATCTGGCGAATGCTCTTGATCATTAGTTCCATTAGATGTTCCGTTCGGCCCTCCTTGTTCGTCTGGTAAATCCACTTTCGCTCGTAACGTATACTGTAATGTCTTTTCAGGCCCTTCCATGGCATCTGGGTGCCTGTATGCATGTACAGATATCGCAACATGTTCCGCGCCCTCGAGTTCGACATTGGTTGGACTGATCACGATCCTCTTGACGCCGTTAATTGTAGGCGAGAAGTCACCAAAAACATGGTCAGCCTCCCGTGGCAGAGCCCTTTGTCGAAGAGTCTTTGGCGAGACAAACAAATCAAGCGCATGGTCGTCTTCGTCAGTGTTCAGTTCGATGGCCAGAGGTTGCGATTTATTCCATGAAGGAAGCGTATAATGAACGTATCCACCCTCAATAACTTGCCCATCAACAGGCTTCCAGACATCGATTTCGCCGCCTTCCGAACTACCTGTAGGTCCTTTTTGCTCAGATATGATTCGTCGTAGTGTTTCTCGTGCCTGCTCCTCGTCCAAAGCTTCGATATCGACTTCGAGATCGGTATCCACCACACAAATACCGTCTCCTTCGGGCGCAACTTTATCCACGAGGAGCTTGAATTCCTGTCCGTGAGCTCCCTTGACCGCTATCATTGAACCTTTACTGAGTGTTGTAAAATTTTCTCGTAGTTGTCGTTCAAGTAGCGCTTTCCAGTCGTCGGGATTATAACCTGCTTCCAAGGGTCTGAGTCGCACATATGTGCCCTTGGGCAATTGTCGCGCCTCGACCTTGATTCGGATGCCGTCGAGTTCGATCTGATCGCTGCCGAGCTGCGCCGGGTCCTGCTCCAAGTCTATAACTTCCTTTGAGGATGCGTATTCATTTTCTTGTATGCCCAAAGCTTCCGTTAACCATGGACTCAACCCCATTGTTCCCTCGGCAGCGGAAAACTCCCTGATGCCTGCGAATACAGCATTTTTGTTCTTTGGGTTCACCAGTCTGAACATTAACGGATTGGGTAGTTGTTGTGCGCTGTCGACATCGCTGTGTGTTGCTGATGTGTAGGACCATGGGTCTGATCGTGCGGTAGTCGTCGAAGGTCGAGATCGTGCGGCGGCGAGGAGTTGTTCGAGAGCGGATTGAGGAAGGAGGATCTTGTCGCCTCGGAGATTCTTGGTCGCTATCGTAGAGGGATTTACAACTGGTAATTCGCTTGACCAGCGCAAGGGCGCAGGTTCTTCCATGATGGGACTTGTGTAGTTGGGTGAATGGTGAAATAGGCGACGATGCGATTTGATCAGTGGTGATTTGGTGGGGTTGGGCTAGATGCAATTACGTAGTAGGTAGTCAAGTCATGACAAGTAGTTATAGCATACGAGGAAATGTCAAATTAAAAGTATAATTGATAGACTTTCTATAGAGTATGTAGAGAACATATTAAGAATACTGACAAACAGACAAACAGATACAGTAGACAGGCTCAAGCGGCAATGCTCAGTCAGCCAATTTGGTGACGTTCTTCTAGCATCGTCTGGAAGACGCATCAGAATTGGGCTGCCTGTTGGCTTTACTAAGCTTGTATCGATAGCGGACTATGGATCTTCCGAACCCACAGGAACACGGAACACATGCTTACCCCAGATTTTGAAGGAGCAGGGAGAGAGGGATGGATGTGGATGTACCTACTATGTACAGCACAGCTGCTATTTGACTATAGGCAATCTGTTATTATACAAGCACACATTAATAATGGCAGTTCATTATCTCTTGTTTCAAGCCTTGAGCATCAATCTACGCATTGGCCTCGAGCACAGACTATATTTGAGCTTAAACATGGTTAAAATTAGACTACAAACTAGAAGTGAGACACGGCACTCAAAACATTGAATGTTCCCAGACCCCGGGGAGAAACCCGACGGACTACCTTACCTGTATCCAGGGTAGGATATAGCATTCACCAGCTATGGTATTGAAACGAATAGCGGCAGATTGTCTAGAACAATTGACTATCTACTCGTAATCTTATCCAACTGCACCAAAACAATGGTTCATTACATAGTATACGGATACGCAAGATCCATGCTCACAAGTCGCAGTCTTGGCATTCTGCTCTTATGATAACTCATGTCGATCGCAACAAAGAAACGATACCAGTTGATCATGGCCTTTGCACACCGCTATTGCTACATGCATATACAGTACATGTCACCTTGTGTCTCATTCCCGGAGAGCATAAACAGGAGTGAAACACACATTGTGTTGTTTTCTGTTTCTGCATACTACCCCCACAGAAGAAGGGTTGCATACATACCTACATAGCAATGAGCTGAATCGGTCATGATGAACCGGCATTCCACCCCCGGAAACACACAGCACAGCACAGAAAGGAACCTAAAAGTAAAAAAAAAAAAAGCAAGGTCCCAAAAGTACGCCACTAAAAAAAGAGATGACGATGATGATGGGATTGGCAGCACAAGTTTCAGATGCTCATCATTGATGGCGAAAAATAAATAAAGTGAAGCTATGGTGAGGCTTACTTGGCGTTCTCCCGGACCCCGAGCTTGTTGAGCTGTTGTAATTGATCTACACGTTGATCAGGACAGCTTTTATAATTCGGGGTGTACTGGGCATAGCATCCTCTGCGGCACAGCACAGCAGCATGCATTTGATACGTGCCGTGTGTAGATTCTGCGACCATGCAACAATGCATCTAATTTAGCCTTGTATTCTACCGTAAATCATCTCTCTTTTCATATTCCTTCCGCTGATTCCCAACTCAGGCAGGTAGGTATTGGTAGCTGTGAGAAAGGGGGGGGGGGAAGAGGAATGGTGCTGTATTCTTGGCGCATTTGATCAACAAAACACTGACTGACCACCCTGGTCAGGACCCTACATGAGAAAGCTCCTCTCCTCGCACCACTCACAGAACCCCCTGTTATGGTCTTAGCTCCCGTTCTATTGAATGGTGCGCCTCTAAGATAAGATCCAAATCTTGGTGATGCCATATTGTCAAAGATATATGGCTTGTTCCTCAACCGTCCAATCCCCCACCCCATTTCTCCTCACACGGGCCGATTTCCTACAGCCTATTCCCATCAAATAGCAGTGCAACATACAAAAGACCAGATTGTTTTATTCAATGCTTTTCCGGTTCAGCCGGGCATCTCTTCTGTTGAGCAGAAACCCCCACTCTAATCTGCCCATCTGATCTTGGGGATGCGCGACGCGCGATTGACTATCATATCCTCATCAAGCTTCCTTGTGTATAAGCTTGTGTAATAAATAGTAACAAGAGGTTTGAAGCTTGATACAACGTGCTGTAGATCATTGGACACCCGATACACACACCCCTTGATTGAGATTGGATGTGCGACTGTCTCTCTCCCTTCTACTAGTCGTTGCACTTGAAGTTTGTTCTTTTGTTTAACCTCGCCAATCCAATCTCATCTCAGACCATCTTGGCTATCTTCCCCCCATGCCATCCCCATCCCACCCAAACAGATCAGCTCTCTTCCCCCCAGACGAAGCTCCTTTCCTCTTTGGCTACTGGCATGACATTGGATGTCTCGTCTCTGCAGTCAAGTCTATATAGATATCCTCAATCCAACCTCCATCATGTCGTTCTTTTTTTTCCCTTCCCATCTTCATTCTTCTTTTCTCTACCAGTGATACAAAAGCCATTACTTTATAATACTCATGCCAGCCTGACATGAGCCAAGTTATCGTCGACCACCACACGCGCGCAGAGATCATCCAGATCCAACAACCACCAAAAGGTCCGACCCTTTTTGACACACTCTACAACTCTTTGATCCTCAGACATACTCTTCCCTATCTTCCCGTGTCAGGTCTTCTTAACCTCGCTGCAACCTGTCGTGATATCCGTTATTTGCTCCACGAGACTCCCGGTGTCTTTCGGCATTTAGATCTTACAAGAGTCAAGACAGCGCATTGCCAGGACGTGCAAAAGGAATCGGAGCGTAATCTCGCGGTTTGGCACAATGTCAACCTCTCAGACTACCTGACTGAAGATGAGTGAGTCGATACCCACATCACATCCTGGTCTACCGTAACTGCGACCACTTTAGCCGGCGCAGACTACCCCAGTAGGAGAAAGAAAGTACTGTAGCTAACAAGACTCCACAGCTTCTACGCCGGGCCCTTGAGGGGCATATTCTCTACCCTACGACAACGCGACATTCTCATCCATGTCCAATCCTTAATCCTCGACGGTCTATCCGTCACGGCCGAGCTGTGTCACGACATTATCAATGATCCCAACTACAGCGTGCGCATGCTCTCGATCCGAGGCGCGCAGAACCTGAATCATGGAAAGCTGCGCGCCGCACTAGCATACGCCTGCCGCAGCTCGCGCCCAGACAACACGCCGCGCCTGAAAGCTCTATATGTCTTTGGCGAGCACAAGGATGAGCAGGAAGACGATGATGCTTGGTGGTCCAGAAGGGGCCGCGTGCTCGAATCTACGAGCGGCATGGACGACTGGGCGCAGTGTATGCTGGCTTGCCAGGGCATTATTTCTTTTGATGCTGTGCTCTGTCAAGGTCCGCGACACGCCAGCTCACCAGCTTTTGGCAAGACATATGTGCGCTCACCATGCAACCCCGCTGTAGCTACCTTTGCGATCGGCGGGTGCGCATCCTGTGGTTCAGCGCCTGAGGGTGTAATGACAGCTCAGACGCGCTACTCTTCCCTCCCGCTGCTGGCTCCGCCGCCGATCCTGGCGTCATCCGTGCAGGCGGCCACGACGCCACGACCAGGCCATGAGGATTTTGTACCGCGCTGCGCGGGATGCTTGAGCGATAGGTTCTGCGTTACGTGCAACAAGTGGTGGTGCGAAGCGTGTTACCAGCCTTTTGGAGGTAATTGCGCTCCGGTAGCCAAGAGACATGTTTCGCGAAGCTGCTGGGAATGCGGCATGAACTGTGACGAGTGTATTGAGAAGACTCAAAAGGTGTGCAAGAAGTGCTGTGGTGGTTATTGTCTTGTTCACAATGAGGGATCATCAACATCCTTCTGCGATTGGTGTTTTTCTTCTGGTCGTGGTCTCCGACGTGTGTGAAATCGCAACACCACCACCGCACCGCACCGCACCGCACCGCACCATCCATATGCACGCACATTTGGTCATGAGACCTGAGAAGGGTCTCTTCACATGTTTTGTTTTTGCGAGGCGTCACAGTGAGCTGGGATTTGTTTGCTTGTCTCTTTTCTGATGATATTGGCAAGCTTGTTATTTGGAGTCTAGGCGTTTGTTTGTATGTATGTAACCAGGGATGAAACTCGACTCTGCTCTTGAAATAGGTACCTTTGTACTCAAAATCACCACTTTTCCGTAACCCGCTTAGTAATCTTTTTTGAATGGTGTCGATCTCGGGTGGTGTTGAATATGGGGCGATGCTTGCTAACTGCATCTCAGACCAGACCATGAATGATCCTTGCCAGACCGACCCGGAAAGAAAGAAAGTCCGCCTCATAGAAGGTCAATAGAATGATCATGGAACTAGTCCAACAGTCATGACAGTTGGAGATTCATCATGACGACGACCCCAAATTGACATGTCAGCATTTTCTCTCAACTCAACAATGCCATGATTTCCATGCCAGCACAATGTAATGTATACAGTACATTTGACAGGTAACAGCCACACACAAATAACGCAACCGAATGCTTAAATTGCGCACTCGTCCCTTTCAGGTTTGGTCTGGGATCCAATCGGACCCGTTGTTGATTGTTATCATGATTCATCAATTATCTGCCATCGTGCTTGTGAATGACAGATCGCTCGATTGAGAGGACCCTTGGGGGAAATTACCGGCATATGGACCCTTGTTTATAATTTTCTCTCTTGTGGTGCTAATAATGATAAGCAGAGATTTCTTCTTTAATCCTTCCTCTAGATTCTCCAAATACGATACCGCTCCGAACCGAGGTGTGTAGGCCTTACTACGCTGTGCTGCGCTGTGCCCCTCCACCAAAAAAAGAGAGCTTCCCCCACTATCCCGAAAGTTGCGCCGCACCTAAAAAAATAAATTCCATCGGACCCTGACGATCTCTACCTTTTCCTCTATACATTATCACTTCAACTCACGATACTCGCTCACAATGGCCCAGAGAAAACCTCTCTCCGAAGTCCTGCCTCCTCTCATTCTCGGCACAGCTACCTTTAATGTCCAGTACCATCCCGACCCCTCCAAGATTCCCTACACGGATATCGTAGGTCGCGCTCTCGCCCATAACATCCTCGCCTTCGATACATCCCCTTACTACGGCCCCTCCGAGATTCTTCTCGGTGATGCGCTGCGGAAGCTGACCCCGCCCCCGCCGCGAGAGGGCTACTTCATCATCACAAAGGCCGGTCGCATCGCAGGCGACGAGTTTGACTACTCTCCTGCTTGGATCAACTACAGCGTCTGTCGCAGCCTCGAAAGACTGGGTACCTCCTACCTCGATCTCGTCTACACCCACGATGTCGAGTTCGTTTCGCCCGAAGAGGTGCTTGCCGCTGTTACCGAGCTTCGACGGTTGAGAGACCAGGGCTTGATTCGATATGTTGGCATTAGCGGATACCCCGTTGACACACTTGCTTCGCTGGCCGAGATGATCTTGCGCGAGACAGGAGAGCCTCTGGATGCTGTCATGTCGTACAGCAACTTTTGCATACAAAACAATAAGCTTGGCAACCAGGCGCTACTAGACCGCTTCAAGGCTGCTGGTGTTGGCTGTCTTCCCAACGCCAGTATGCTCGGCATGGGCCTTTTGACAACACGAGGTATCGACAATAGCCCTATGCGCGCTTGGCACCCATCTCCCCCGGAACTGCGCGACCTCTGCGCCCAGCTCTCTGCCATTGCGCAAGAAGAGGGCGAGCATCTTGAAGAAGTGGCCATCCGATGGGCCCTCGAGAACTGGGCGCGCGTAGGCTCGCAGTTCGGTACCTACCTAAACCCCAGCGACACAGGCCGTTTAGGTGTTAGTGTGATGGGTGTGTCAACCGTGGATGAGCTCGAGGAGACGTGGGCTTTGTGGACAAGTGTGGTGGGACTCGTGGGCGACGAGGAAGCTGAGCAGCGCAAGGCCAAGATTGAGAGAATTGTTAGAGACAGAATGTGGCCTACGCTGGGAAGCTGGAGGAATCACACCTGGGAGAGCGGTGGTCCTGGATTTGTGAATACGAGAGCGGTAGAGGACATGGGGGTTGTGCCGAGAGATGAGACGGCGAGGAGATGGGGGTTGATATCCGCTCCGTTGGATACACCAAAGATTTAATGGGTTATGAAATAAATAGAATAGACATGATTTACGCTGCGCTTATCTGAGCTTGAGTGGATATCTTGATTATATCGGTGTGCGTATGTGTCTTCATTACTGTCTTGATTGAAAGCAATTGGAGATCTTGGTGAGATCAAGACAAGATGTAGGCTAGCCTAGGCCAAGCGAATATGCATCTTGGCATCGTATCTCGCATTCAATCGTGCCTTAGCGTGCTACTCCATGCTACAAGTGCCGTGCAGATCTTCCAGATCTACAGTTAGACATCTCAATTCAGACTTGTCAATGGATATCGAGCGGTATTAGATACTATCAAGAATAGTTTCGCGATTCGTCGTTGCAGACACTGCTATTTGTAGTCGCCAGATTATGTGCATGGCTGAAAGCCCAATTTACAGTGCTATCCTTTATAACAACCCCCCTTATAGCAGCTGGGATTGACTCGGAAAATGAGGCTAGAAGAGCCCTACCCTGGACGGACATCATCAGAGGAAAAAATGACCAATGTCTCCCTTTCTCGAGCTCAATCATCGTGTTTTACTACTTGCATGTGTAAAAAAGAAAAGAAAAAGTAAGAAGAAAAAAATTGGTTTCACTATTCCCGCAGTGCATCTCAACGCCATCATGATAAGCCATGTTCTTTCCAAACCAGCACTTCTCAGCAACATCTCCATTTTCGGAGTCTCAGCATCTTTTCTCATGTTATGCATGATTTAGGGCGGAGTCGTTTAATTGAGTATTCGGTCGATAGATGCTACATCGCTTGCAATCGGAATGCCAATCTACTTACTGGGACGCTGTTTGCTTGTAAGGCTACTCAGAGTACAGCACCCGCATGCCCAGTAGGAGCTGAACCAAGACAACTCTCTGCCCTGCAGGTGGCTATCTACTACCCCTAAGACATTCTTCTAAGATATAACGTCTGCCAACAAACATTCAGACTGTTGGTGGCTTGTGTTCAAAGCTTGTGGAAATAACAGAATAATCTACCAGAGTTCCAGACCGTTCCTCTTGATGGGATATCCCCCTTTGAGTCCTCGATTAAATGCAGCTGCTCATCCGGTGCCTTGGCACTCATACAAGCTTCCAACTCTCACCTTGTTCACCATGAAGTGGCAGCGTTTTCTCGCTCTCGGGAGCATAGTCCAGGTTGCAGCTGGTCTGAAGCTCATCGACGAGTCTGAGGATAATGGAGTTATCTGTTATACATACCTGTCAACCTACCTTGCCGCTGTAGACGTCGAGACCGCCGGACCAGCACCAGTTCGTCCTACAACGCGAGGAATTCTGCCTCCATATTTTACAAACAGGTCTACGTCTGCTGTACCTCCATATACCTTTACAGCAGACCGGGAGTCTTCCACTATTCTCCAGGATCCCGACTCTACCGTCGCTCTGCTTTCCTCGTCTGACTTGGCCATTACGACAGAGTTCACTGACCTGTTGTCTCCTACTGCTGCTATATCTAGCGAAGCCTCTACAACAAGCTCACAAGCTGAGGTGACCGGTCAGGCCGTTATCTTCTTTGTCACACCAAATACTGCCAATGAGAGACGGAGCCTGGTTAAAAGAGTCACCCCTGGAGGCTTCATCAATGGAGCTGATCCGGTGGATATCTGCACCGATGCCGCCATCTTCCAACTCGCAGACGGGCAGCTTTTGGATAATGGGAGCCCAATCTACTACGACGGCGAGCCCTACAAGCAGTTTGGCAGCGACGGTACACCGCCTGATGGCGCTATCACGAGGGAATTCGCCAATGTGAATGGGAATCTCGTGTTTGCTAGCAACTCGCTACCTAGTACCAACGCCGGGTTCTGCCAGGATGATACAGGGCGAGTGTATATTACGTTTGGGTCAGGCCCTCTTGGATGTGACCCCGTCCTGCTACAGGTTTATACTGGCAAGTCAACGATTAATTGTCCCGAAAGACGTAACACTAACGCTCAGTAGTTGAACAGTGTCGAAATGGCGAAATAATTCGGCCCGGTCAATCGAGCTCTATCAGCAGCGAGATGACTCGGTCTCCCGTCACCGTGTCGACAGATGTAAGCAGCTCGCTTGTATCGACAGAAGAAGAAGCAACTTTCACTGCAGACTCGTCATACACGGATGCTTTCTCACAATCCTCTTTGTTTACATCCTCCTTTTCCTTGACTTCATCAACCCTGAGCACAATTACATCACAGTCTGTCTCTTTGTTCCCAACTTCTTCAGCAACAGACTCTACTGTCACCACGGTTTCTACAGATATCTCTTCTTCGTCCGAGTCATCGTTCGAACTCTCTTCCTCCACTGTCTTGTCTACAGACAGTACAGCCACAGAATCTTTCACTAAAGAAACGACTACATCCATCTCAACAACAACATTGCCCGAGGAGTCTGAAACTTCGACGCAGCTTGAGACCACAACCACTGCTGAGGAAACTACGGCGACTATCGCCACAACAACTACAGGCTGTGACAGCGTGGTAGCTATAACAACGGTAGCTCTGCTGAACCCAACGCCCATTTTTTCCGATTCTGATGACCCCGATGACGGCGTTAGCCAAGTTGTATTGCCATTTTCTATGGTGGGCAGCGATTCGAACTCGGTCTTCGTTGGTGTAAATGGTATAATATCTTTCGGATCTAATGAAGGTATCGAGTCCTCCAGCAACGAACAGCTTCCATATAACAACCTCCCATCAATAACCGTCTGTCCCTACTGGGATAATTTGTATATGAGACGGAGCCGTGGTGATACTGTAGCTTATGAAGTTTCTGATGGCCAGCATGGTATGCAGGCTACTTTCGAGTGGGTTGTTGGAAAGGCTGACGTCGACGGCACATTCCATTTTACTGCCACCATTTATGAGGACTATCCAGATGTGTTCAGGTTCTCATACTATACTACACCTGAAAAGGGCGGGAGTGCAACAGTAGGGGCGCAGAATCTAAACAGCGGAAACAACAATCAGGTTTCCTTTAATAGCGCTGGTAGCGTCGAGGATGGTACTTCTGTGTATGTCAATATCCTTGGCATGACTGAGATAGGGCCATTTGATAACACTGAATGTGGAAAGGGAGTCACATCTGATGATTCATCGGTATTTATCGACTCAGACTAATATTCAAGATAGACCTTGTTTGGCTTTAAGAAGCTTTCTCTTTTGCTGTTACCGAGTTTGGAGACAGCCCCATAGCTGATGGCAGCCAAGGCAAGGGATAATTGAACACTTGTTAGAGTGGAATGGGAGTATCAAGGTGGATGAGATTGAAACAACGTTGGAACAAGACGGGGAGTCAGAAATTAACTTTACTACATCATCAAGGTGCAGACATTGTCTCTTTACTTGTAGACATCCGGGGTCTTACACCAGGTGGCTTTCTTTTAGAAACTGACTAATAGATAATAGAATAGTCAGTCTCTTAGTTCTGGAGATATAAAAATGAGCAGTCTAGGAAGTCTGGTCCAAGTAGCATACGCTGGTATCTTGGCATCGTATTTCGCATTCGACCTTGTCTTAGCGTGCCACGCCATGCTACAAGTGCCGTGCAGATCTTCAGATCTACAGTTCGACATCTCAATTGAGAACTGTAAATAGACTAGAATCAAGTGAATCGTATTTCGTATTCTGGTCTCAAGAACATGGCAGCCCAGCAATTACCCCAGGAAATAAACTTATAAGAAGTTCAATACAGGCAGACAGGATGAGAGAAAATGCACACCAAATCTTCAATTTTCTTTTGTTAATAAACTCCAACTATGATCTTTTACAACCTAGCTATCATTCCTCTCTTCCTGACCATGCAATTTGCTACAGCGTATCTCAAATGCCATCCCGAAGGCCCCATCCTCCCCAAACCAACATCCCTCGCCAACTCGCCCATCTTCAAAGTCTCCGCAGCCAACTTGACAAAGACTCTCAACACGGCTGTGTCCGGCTCCATCAAAGCAGGCTGGCCAGTAAAAAATGTGTCATTCTCGCTCGCAGTAGTAAGCGCAGACGACAAGAAGCCAATTTGGGAATACCATCATCTCGCACCCGCCAACACAAGAGGTACCAATAAGATCGATCGCGATTCGCAGTATCTTGTCGGTTCGATATCCAAGGTCTTTACTAGTTATGTGCTTCTGAAGAGCGGTGTGGATCTGGATGCGTCAGTCGTTGAGTTTCTCCCTGCTCTTGATGGGGAGTCGAGGATTGGGTGGAAGGATGTGAGTTTAAGGATGTTGGCTTCGTATCTGGGTGGTGTACCTGCAAACTGTGAGTATCTCGTTTACATCTGTTCTAATGCAGTGTTGTTGTACTTAGATTTAAATCTAGATGGATTCTCCGAGTTTTACTTCCTCAAGCAAATCTTTCAGGAATATGGTCTGCCGCCGATCCAAGACGATGACTATCCATCATGTGGTGTCGCGACTCTCAACAAGGCTTGCACTGGCCA
The DNA here is from genome assembly GCA_014898975.1 of Fusarium nodosum. Lineage (NCBI taxonomy): Eukaryota > Fungi > Ascomycota > Sordariomycetes > Hypocreales > Nectriaceae > Fusarium > Fusarium nodosum. The sequence goes on from JAAVUE010000018.1 coordinate 95,061, forward strand.
AGGTAACAGGTTCACATAAACTAAATAATCGCAGTGGTACTGATGAACAATAGACGTTATCAATGGGATGAAGAGTTCTTATCCTCAGACGACACCTAACGAAAGACCCGCCTATTCCAACATGGCCTTTGTCCTTCTCGGCATGGCCCTCGAGGAATATACAGGGAAGAACTTTACACAGTTATTACAAGAGATGGTAACAGACCCATTGGATATGAACAACACTTTTGCCTCGCCTGGAAATGATGATAATGCGGTCATTCCTCCTGTTGACAGCAGCTGGGGATCAGATTATGGGATAAACACCCCGTAAGTAGAACCCATTAGCCCATTGAGCATGTCATAACAATCAGCAGAGCAGGTGGTCTAGTATCCTCTCTGTCAGATCTTTCCAAGTTCTCCCACGCTCTCCTTTCAAGGTCTATCAACATGACACCCGCCGAGATCAAGGGCTGGCTCAAGCCCACAGCCTTTGCAGGCAACGCGTACACCATGAGCGGCATGCCATGGGAGATTATGCGCTTGTCAAATCTCACGCCAAGCAATTCTCACTTAGTCACCGTCTATAGCAAAACAGGCGGTGCGCAAAACTACAGGAGCCAACTAAGCTTCGTGGACGAGTACGGTCTGGCGATTGTTGTACTAACAGCAGGGCCAATGAAGGCGGCGCCTATTCTCGCTGATGCATTGCTTTCCACGTTTGTAGATGCTGCTGGTCAAATTTCCAGAGTACAAGCGAGGAAGTATGAAGGACGGTATATGAATGAGGGAAAGGATGGCGTTGTTCTTGAAGCAGCGTTGGGACAAGATATGGACTCAATGGTGCTGACTTCACTACGTCGTAACGGAACAGATATAGTCTCTTCACTCGTGGATATATGGGGCTTTACATTGGGCGACTTTCTTCCAGAAATTAGTCCTAAGATCCGAGTCTTTCCCAGCGACCTACACGAGACGGCGACATTTGAGGACAGGCCTGTTACGAAACAAGTATGGCATCTCTGGCCAGAACTTGACACAGGATTCCACCAAACAGATCTACCAGGGGTCATGATGGAAGAGGCGAACTGCGTCGGATGGACAATCCAGGATTGGGTTCATTATGGTGGTGAGCCATTGGACAGAGTCCTGGTATATGTTGATCAGGAAGGGAGTGTGGTAGGCTTCGAGGTACCTTTCCTAAGCTCGGGCATTATGTATCCTGTGAGATGATCTTGATCTCGACAATGGAACTCGCAGAGAAAGTACCCTTTCCTCAGGGTACCAGGAACATTGGCCGCTACGAGCATAAGAGATGACATTAGTAGATCGGTTTATGCTGTTCAGACCAGGCCTTTTAGGCTATTTGTTCTTATGCCTTAAAGCTTTGAGGCCAACTTTTCTGGTACCTACTAGCCTTGATCCCCTCCGTCATCTGTCATGTACCTAGCCCTCCGGTCATGATGAATACGGACGTCCAATTCACGTTGTAGGGAATGGCAAAAATGCTGTACAATAGGTCTATGTTCATCTGTACTTTCATGCTCATACAAATTACATCTGAACACATATGATATACTACACTACACATCTCAAAGTGTCCTGATATCATCACATTTAAAAAGAACCGCCTATGCCCCAAAACTCCCGCATACTTCTATGAGAAAAGGTAAAATAACAGACAATCTTCCCCCTTCCTGCCTTTGTTGTAAACCCTTGGCGCAAATGTAGTCTACCAGAAGCTGCACCATCCAATATAATGCTGGCACAGATTCTCCAGCTTAGTTGCCTCCATAATCAACTTGTTGACCTGGTTAATCACGTCAAGCTCCTCGTTATTCTTAAAGTCGCGGCCCGTGAGCTTCTGCTGCACGCGATCGAGGACTTCGACGGCTCGCGCGTTTTGGCTTTCGACTTCTGGAGCGCCGCCGTTGGTCATGCCATTGGCGTCTGGTACACCAGCTGAGCTGTTTGTTCGAGCACGAGCGCGCGTTTGGATGGATGGTTCTGGAGCGTTGAGGAGTTCTGAGGGTGCTACGTCGCTGTCGAGGATGGACTGGCGACGGGCGCGGACACCACCAGGGACGGGCATCGCAGTATCTCTATCGTTGCGGAAGTTGGGTCCCGCTGGGGAGGGGGCGTTTGTTAGACGCCATGTGAGGAGAGGGTCGTGGATGAACTGATGACTGTTAGTATCTGCAACAAGTGGGTGGACCATGGGATAAACCTACCGCTTCGAGAACAGCCATGACGCTTTCCTTATTGTCTCTCAATACCCTCATCACGTTCTCACATGTGATTCTAAAGCTACCCTCAATATTGCTGACCTCCATAGCATAAGTCAACATTCGTGTCAAACGGAAAGGAACCCGCTCAGGGTACTTTTCACGCTTCATCGCCACCTCGAAACAGTCACCGAAATCGATGTGGATAATCTTTCCGGTGACACGATCGAGCATCAAGTTGGACGGGTGACGATCACCCAATCCAAGAATGTATCCTACCATGGACATGACACCGAGCGAGCGAGTGTAGTTTGTTCGTCTTTCGAGCCAGGCTTCGGATGACTTCGACTTGAGCCATAACACACGGTACAAGTCCTGGCCGGTGGTGTTATCCAACGCATAACCAAACACCTCAACTTTCTGCATCAGGGTAAGGTTGTCGTAATCGGGCGCCATCTGAAGCATGATGCGATGCTCGATGTTGAGAAGAATCTTGCGACTCTCGCGGTACTCCCTGATAAGGACGTGGAGAGTGTCGCTATTGGGAACCCATCCGAGAAGACCGCTGTTCTGCGACAAAGGAATGGCTGGGTAGCGCTGGATGTTGAGGTGTCGCTTGAAGCATTCCGAGTCATGCGCCAGGAGGGTATTGCAGAGGCCAAACAGCTGCATAACTCTCTCATCCTGGCGAATATCCTCGTGACCCTTGAGAAGGAAGGCGTACGATTTTCCATCGCTGCCGTTGACATTAAGCTTTCGCGGGCGCTGCTTAGAGTTGATAACGCTAAACGTCGTGTCGAAAGACATGATCTGCACAATAGGTTGTCCGCTCTTGTATGTTCCGGGTACAGCGAGGTCTAGGTTCTTTGCGTTGAGCAATTTGGGCGAGCAGTATGTCAGCTCCAGAGTTGTAACCTGGGGAAGCTGCCTGCTGATTCTGCGGAATACTTGGTAGTATAGATCCCATGCCTGGTTCAGGTCGTTGACGTCTTGGCTTGTCTCGTATTGTCGGCACCAGTCTTGAGCCTCCTTAAGGTCTCGCCCAAATGCTTGCGCGAACGAAATCTCACGAAGAGTCTCAGGGCCACGCTCAAGAAGCTCATGCAAAGGCTCCAGAGTTGCAAACATGCCTTCTATGTTGTGGTCGCCAAAGTATAGGCGCGAGGCTTCCTCCAGTCCTTCGTGCCAAAGCTCGTGCCACAAGACGGCAACGCGAATGAGTTCGTGACTTACTATATCTGCCTGCGCGACTAAGTTTGCGCTATGCTGTCGCATGCTGTCCATAATTTGAGCTGCAGAACGAGATCGCCTTGTGTTCTGCCAGGACTTCATGGCGACGGTGAGAGGATACACCAAAGCTTGAGGATGAGCACGTCCGACATCGGCAAGCAAGTTATGCACCGATTGCTGAACGCGCTTATTGGGCTGGTTGATTCGCGCAATCAGTTGAGGAATGACCTCGAGCCATGTGTCGACACTGACATTGGCAAAACCTTCTGTTACTGCTGAAGTGACATCCGCGCTACCTCCATGAGTGAACCAAAGAGTAAGCAGGCGAAGAGTATCCTGCAGGGAGCTTCCTTCAGACAACGCGATAGATTTGAAGAAGCCCTTGACAGCTGGCACCACGTGCTCAATCACCATGGATTGATCTGCCCTTGACAAGTGTCCCTCGTTCTGGGCTGTGAGAGTCTGCACGATCTCAAAATTTGCGAGTGCCCAAGCGTGCCAGGCCTTGTACCAACGGGGGTTGTACTTGGTTGCCTGTGAGTATGAGGTGAGGATGTCTTGGACCTGGGTGTATTGCCAGTCATCCTTGTTCAGTGCAATCAGCCACTCTCCCTGTCTCAAGTAGCACTTGGCCAACAGGACTGTTTGGTCATACAACGCTCGCTGAGTCTGAGGGCTCATAAGAGTAGGATCCATTGGGTTCTGGAAGCCGTAATCGCCTGTGATGTTGACTTCGCTGCCCGCTTGAGCGTTGAGATGGGCCTTGGCAACATCCAGTCTCTGCGCAGCATCATTCGTAAACTTGCGCAAACAGTACAGTGTCTTCTCAGGGATGTTAGTCTTCTTAGCGGCTTGTTGTCCAGTCTCCCATTGGTACTTCAGTACAGCGTAGATGACCTGCGCTGCCGGCGCGCTCCTAGGGCCGGGTCCGGGTTGTCGCTGATCGTTCCAGTAGGGAATCATAGACTCCAAAGGAGCGTCAGTTCCGATAAGTTGCTTGAGTGACTTTTCGGCAAGACCCATTCGTCCAGACTTGCGGCAAAGGTTGGCGAACTTAATCCACATGTGCATGTTCTCAGTTGGTGCAATCACTATAGCACGTAGCCTGAGCATACGCTGCCAAACCTCGACGTTCCTTTGGCAACCCTTTAGTCGAGTCTCCCAGGTTCGTCTCATAATAGCCTGCTTCTTCTCATCGCATTGCTTATACACGATGAGTTCTTCCAACTCGGCAAGCATTTGGACACGAACGACGACTTGGTACGCTCGGTTATACGACTCGCTGACCAGTGCACTCAGCTCAGTATCCAGACCTTCACGAGCTTGCGTGACACAAGCGATGGCCTCACGGAACTGGTTTCGATGGAGAGCCAGAATTGCACCAAAGAATGAACGATCAGGCGAGTACCTCTTGAGCGACGAGAGGTAGTTGTCCATGGAATCCCACTTGTTGAGGCCCCAAGCGGCAGCAGTGGCCAAAGGTGCGATCATCCTCTGGACTTCTGGTGTAGAGTTGGCCCAGGTGCTGCCAGTCAGCGAGGCCAGTGCCTCCCACTCTCCCAGAGCATGCAAACAACGCATCTTTCCCATAACAATGTCGACAGGAATTGCCTGGTCCTCGGGTACTTCCTCCTCACGCTTGTTGTAGAACGCAAGCGCTTCTTCCCAGCGCTCCAACTTCTCGAACCATGTTTCTCGGAGCTGAATGCCTTCCTTATACAGTTGAGCTTTGCGGAGAATACCAATGGCAGCATCAGACTGTTGGAGCTGATTATTGATAACGATCAAAGCCTCGACAGCACCGCTGCTCTGATCCTGAAGGAACTCGAGTTCCTTGTAGTGCAAAGCCTTTGCATACGCGTGACAACGAGCAGCCTCCCTACCTAGGACTCGGATGTCGATTGGCAAAGCCTTGTCGTCATGCTCCATGAACTCAGCGAGGTTGAGCAAAAGACCCAACAGATCGGGTGGAACGTTCTCGGACTTGATGGCGCTCTCGATGTTCTGAATGAGCTCGTCTTGAAACTGCTCGTACAGTTCACTCCAGCAAGAGACAAAGGCAGAGTTGAACAGCTCTCGAGCAAGAGGGAGATACACACTGGCAAGACTGGCACAAGCTCGAAGGGCGTGGTTTGGCGATTCCGTGAGCAGAGTGGTACTGAATCGTCGTAGCCACTCTTGCCAATCCTCCTTTGTCGACTTGCCCTTTGTATCCCAGGCGGCCTTGAGGTGAATGGCGTTCATCTCCAGCTTCTTTGTGCCTTGGTCCGCAAAGGTGGCCTCGTCGGCTCCGTCCCCAAAACCGGCCCCCGAGCTCAGATCCTGCGGCAAAACCTCTCCCTTCTGGAGCTTACTCACAAGCAGCTCGTAGTTGGAGTGCTGGATTTGGTGCTGGGTGATGGTTTTGTTGACGGTGCCCATGAAGTGTAGGTAATCTTTACCCAATTGCTGGATGAGAGCACATAGGGTATCAAGAGCAGCAGTGCGTAGCACAGGCTCGCCCATGTCCAACACACGTGTGAGAGGATGGATGATCTTCGCCGCGTAGTCATTAAGATTGACTTGTCGAGAGATTTTGCCGATGGTGTCGATGGCCTGCTTTCTAATAAATGTAGGCTGACCCTGCTTCTCGAATGTGCGGACTATTACTGGAATGATGAGATGCATATACTCCTCTGCACTGGCACCGAACACCAAGAAAGCGTGCATAACCCTCTCAGATGGTGTACGTTTGGCAGAGTTATCCTTATCCAAGACTCCGAGCATCAACGGCAATAGACCGGCAAGGTAAATCTTGAATTCACCCTCAAGCGACCTCGAGATAGCCTCAACGAGCGACAGAATGGTAGTCTGTAGTGACGGAGAGGTGTGCCAGTATTCTTGAAGGATCTCAACAATGGAAGGTAGGTAGTTTCGGATGTGTTGTCGGACAATGCTCACGAGAGTAGCCAGTTGGTTAAAGTAAGACTCGAGCCTGGTGGAGGTGGCCGAGCGAATGACTTGAAGAAACGCCGGGATAATTCGGTCCAGGAAAGACACACATTCCAAGCCCAGAGTGCGGAAGATGTTCATAATCGCTTCAATCACAGCGGCGTGGTGCTGAACGAGGGACGAATCCTTCAAGATTTGGAGAAGAGCATTGATTACGACGGTAGGGAAGTACTCCTTGTTCGAAGGTGTCAAGCCGGTCATCATGAGAGAGATGTCAGTCAACTGAGTAGCCTCACCATGTCGCGAATCGGGAGTTCGTTCTTCAGCCTGAGTAGATGTTAGTTGTTGTCTAGCTATTATTCGTCGAGCAAAACTCACCTGGTGTTTGTAAGGATCCAGCGCACCCAGAATACCCATGAGTTTAATAGTCTCTTGTCGCAGTGGGACTCGTTGTCCTTCGGTCCTGATGATGCTCTGTAAGATTTCAAGGAGCTGAGGATACTCGATATATGGTAGAATGACGTATCCAGAGTTGCTCGCAAGCTGCCCCAGTGCGTGCAAAGCGGCCTCTCGCTTCGCATTAGAGCTCTGGTCCTGTAACGCGTCAAGGATGAGGGGCATCAATCGGTCCTTGTATGGCATCATGTCCTCGCCACCAACAGTCGCGAGTTCACCGATAGCCTTGAGGATGGTGGCAGCCACTGACGGGTTGGGGTCTTTTGCTTTAGGCAAGAGAACCGAAATCATGGGCTCAACATATGGCTTAATGAGAGACTGCGCATTCTGGACCAAGAGACTCAACAGCTTAGCGCTTTCCTCCTTGTTGCGGGCCACGTCGGAGAATTCCAGTTCAGTGAGCATCTGGATGAGCGTCTTTCGCAGCGAAGGGATAACGTAGGCTGGATTGTACCTGGCCAAACGGCCAATGATAGAGATGGCAACTTCTCGGATAGAAAAGACCTCATCGTTTAGCGCAAAGAAAAGAATACGGATGTTCTCGGCCTTGGCCAAGTGTCGATCAAATCGTTCGTCAAGAGCTGCCAGAACCGTCCTTCTTATGTTGGGTTCGGGATCTGATACACCGACAGTGAGAAGTTTTTCTATAACATCGCCGACTACTTGTAGTGCATGATAACTGGTCTGGTTGACAATAGGATCGCGGACGTAGAGTTGGCAACATGTCAAGGCAGCCGCCTCTCGGATTTCTGGGTCTTCATCCTCGACGTACTTAATTGCGACATCCCTGACAAACTCATTCAGAACATGGCCAGAGAAATCGAAGCTGCCAAGAGTGTTGAGCGCCAGCTTCACCTCGGCCCTTCGATGCTCGTAAGCCAGGGGATCCTTGGCGTCCTTGGGAATAATCGGAACGGAGGTGAGTGTATTTGGGTGAGGTGCACCAAGAGGCTTGAAGGGTTCGCCGCAGAGCACCACACTAAGCATGTCAAGTAATCGTTCTTGGATCGTGGGCTTGACTGGAGGGATGTAGAATGCCATATCAACAAGGGCTTGTGTGAGCTTTGGGGTAAGGTCGCATGCAAAGATGGGATCCAACAGTGCCTCCATGTACTTGCTGAGCGTCTGGCCTACAGCCACGGCAAGACGACTAATACAGTCAAATACAGGATCGACCGACCCCCTCTTGCGGGACTGCACGCTGAGACCTTCGCGTACGTAGATCAAAACCCCGTCAAGATAGGGAGCAATAGCGCTCTTGACCGAGTTGGCAATATTACCGATTGCCAGGAAAGCATCATTCCTTTCCTTATCCTTCTTTAGCATGCCCGACAAGTACACCATAAACTTGTGTAGCCATGTGTGTGCGAAATCGGCTGGAGAATAGCTGGCAAGGTCGGGGATTAAAAGGACTACTGTCTTTCTGATGGTCGGGTCTCTGTGGTCCTTGTGCTTGAAGACAATCTCACACGCTTGCTGGTAATGCTCCTGCATGTACATTGCTCCCTGTTCGAGAAGCTCCTTCAAAACGAGCAATGAACCGTGAATAGATTCGACGGTGTTGACCTTGAGGCCCTGTTTCGCTTCGTTGTAAATATTGCTCATCCATCGCTGCTTCATCTCTTGGTCTCGTTCGCGGAGGATTCGGAAGCAGGCGCTAACTGTTTCCGCGGACGTTGCCCTGATAAGCTGTCTGGTGTCTCTAAGACCGATCCAGATCCAGTCGAAGATGGTCGGGATGTACTGATACATGAGCGTTGGGGCGCTGCGGGCCAACTCACGCAAGACGAGGACGGCACTGTACCGTCGCTCTTCCACGCGGTCGTTCTGCAGCCATTCGAGGGCTGTGTTAACTTCTGAGTCCACCACCTCCGATATCATCGATCCGCCGGGTCGACATAACTTTCCAAGCGCGATTGCGGCCGGTTGCATAGGGTTGATGTCCTTTCCACGGAGGATCGTCTTGAGGTTTTGGGTGAAACGCGTGTATTTGACGGCGACGTCGACGCCTTCGAATTCGATGAGCGCATCGAGGGCATAGATACCTCCGAGCCGCTCGGAGGAGTCGCTTCCATGTGTAATGAGCTGTGTAATCTTGTTGTTGACTGCGCTATAGAAAGACTGAAACAATTCGGGGCTAAGATCTCGGTGACAGATAACTACAAGCTCGCGAAGCTGTACGGCGGATCGCTTTCGCACATCGTCGCTAACCCTGCGGTGATGTTAGGTTTGTTCGCCTCGCCCCGTCAAATCGTTGCCATGGTGGAACATACTTTGACTTGAGGCCGCGGGAGACTTGCTCCAGCCGCTCCAAGGCGATCTGCTGTGCTTGTGCCATATTGCCGTCGCGGCACTGAGATGAGATCGATCAAGATCGCATGTACCTGGATATCGAGAGCCCGAGGGCAGGATGTTGAAGAGAGTTTCGAGGTTGGAGTGGGGAGTTCGGATCGAGCTTCGAGCCCAAGCGCGCGGTCGTCGACGTGTCGTTTGTTTCGAAAAGCGACTGATGTATTAATATGTGAATGCTGGTCAACCCTGTTTAATAAATGATACCTGCAACAAGGCGCTACAGAAAGAACGTATTAAGAAAGGCGCATAGCACCGGTGTGGAGGTCAAGTTGGAGGTTGATGAGCTTGGGTCGGGCGGAGGTCATTGGCGATGGATGTTTAGGAATTGGCGGGCGAGCAGTGGAGCGCTGCCAATGTCGAAAAACAGTGCTGATTGGCATATCCCTTGCGAAAAGACGCTGCGAAGGACAGTGCTTTTGTATTACGCACGGTCTATATACTTTAAGCTTGCTTAGTGCTAAATGGCTCTTATCGATAAGCATCTTTCCCTTGACTTAGGAATCGCCTCAGCTCAGTAGCAATTCCTAACTTTATCCACCTTCACCATCATCTTACCATACATACTCCAGCACTCCAAGTTGCCAATCATAGTCACTGTGATATTTATATCGCTGCGCCAACACTATCACCGAACGTACCACCACTCCATTGCTGCCTAACCCCATTTGTCACAACTTGACCAACCTCATCGCGATCGACAATCATGGGTAACGACGGCGGCTCCATCCCCAAGCGTCACGAGCTTGTCAAGAATGCGGCGCGCGCTCCCACCACTTCTGAATTGAAAGCGACTACTCTCGAAGCTCTCGCTCATGCCTGGTCCCACTGCGCGCTTAGCGGCGAACCTCTCGATATCGATACTCTTGTCTCCGACTGGCGCGGGCGCCTGTACAACTACGAAGCAATCCTAAATGGCCTCATGCCATCTGACGAACCCGTCGACATCACACCCGCAAGTCTGGGTATCAAGTCGCTGCGCGATGTAGCAAAGCTCAAGGTTTCCAAGGACGGCGATAAGCTAGTGTGCCCCATCTCCATGAAGGAGCTAGGTACTTCTGTCAAGTCTGTTTATCTGGTACCTTGCGGACATGTCTTTGCGGATGTGGCGATCAAGGAGATCCAGGAGAAGACTTGCCCCGAGTGCGGTACCGAGTTCGAGCAAGGCAACATCATTACACTCATTGCGCATTCAAAAGAAGACGTTGAGCGGTTGGAGAAGAGGGTAGAGAACCTCAAGAGCCAGGGGTTGACACATACTTTAAAGAAGGACAAGTCGGAAAAGAAGAAGAAGCGCAAGGGAGATGACGTGAAGGAAGAGGATAAAGCGTCCGATGTTGCGAAAGAAGCAAAGAAGAAGGAGGATGCCAGGATCAGCGGTATTAATAATTCTTTTGCTGCGTCACTGACAGCAAAGGTAATGGCTGAGCAGGATGAACGAAATAAGAGGCGGAAGCTGGTGGCAGAGTCGAGAAGAGAGGCTGCTAGAGGTTAATGAACAGGATTGCAGTAAACTGCATAGTACATGATAATGATACCCCTTACAATATGGCCCAATAATGAAGTGACTTGTGTTCAGTCGGGGCCATGCTTTGCTTTATGATTGTAATTGTTCGACCGGTGATTGAGTCTTCGCGATGGTTGCTCATGTTGTTTCGGGTGACAACGTTCAACTTAAACAATGGTCAAAATACCTCAACGTTGTTACAACTGGTCATTTCCGGATGTGCCACAGATTTAATAATTTGAAGAGGATACTCTGATATGTATAAAATGTTGCAAGCATATGACTGTAGCGTAAATTTGGATGAAGTACAAGTGTTAGCGATTGGTGCAGGGTAAGCACACAGCAAACAAATCCGTTAGCGATGAACTCAAGAAAACAGGTAGAAGTTCATTTCTACACACGGAATATGGGCAAAAGTACGCAAAACGTATTGCATAATGAAAAAGAATTGTTTGATATGTGTTTAATCCTGATGCGAGGGTGGCATCGTGGTCAATCAAACGTTGCACTCAAAGAAGGTCACCAGGAATGTCCAAAACAAAAAAATGAATGACAGCATATCTGACAGATTCAAAGTCTATAAAACGTTCTGGGTATATCGTCTATCATGCATCATTTCCAATCATACTTGTACATCAAAATCCAACATTCAGTACTTCAAAAATTCCCTCGTGACCTTCCACTGTGTCTCTCCGGGATCAGGATCCTTGAAAAACGTGACAAGAATTCCTTCTGTCTCGGCAGGCCCGAAAACCGCATTCTTGATACGTCGAATATCCGGGATATTAAAGGGCGGCTCGAGACCAGTCGTCTTGAGTGCAGCAACGTCAAGCTGCGGTAACCCGTCAGTCACCGAAGCAGACGTCGTGGTCTCTTGTCCAGGAGTGGGAGATGATCCGCTGGACCCTAGACTAAATGGCGACCCAGACAAGAACTCCTCAGGTGTTGGGTCAGTGAAGGAAGGCGGGGGAGCAGGTAGACTCGGAGGCCTGGACGCGTCAATCTTGATCCTAATGTCTTTGCTGACAAGGATCTCATATAGGACATCTGCTTCGGCGGACATTTCTCTGAGTATGCTGGGGCTTGGTATACTCCTGGGAGTACCCATCATCGTATCTATTGGTGTGGTGTCAAATTCGGATTCTTCCATTTCGATACTTCTTGCTGCGATAATGGCTGTTTCTCGGGCGTGCCAAAGGTTCTCTCTGCGATTGCGCATCTGCTCTCGTGTTAAAAGTTTGAGGGCTGCGCGACGAAGGAGAGGATGGCGGCATTTGATGGCGGTCCAGTATACAGGAGGAATAATTTCTGTTTCAAAGCTGAATGGTTCTAGTTTGGAGTTGGCAGGTGTTGAGCTGAGGATGGTAGATGCTAAAGAAATGATGGTTGCGAAATTGGATGTGTAGTTGTCAAATTGCATCTCACCCGTATCCAAGGCGATGGAGATATATATTAGCGTAGACTGGTGGTATATTCGGATGACGTTGAGCGTGTTTTCCAAAGCGGGTGATTGGGGGGTCATTGATGTGACGATGGTAAAAGCAGCGTGCCATCGATTTAGCTGCGACAGGAGTCGTTGTTGCTCATGCTGGAAACGGACAATCTCCTTGGGGTCTGCATTTGGATCAAAGATGATACCACGGGCAGCAAATGTAAACTGCAAGGTGTCGTCAAGCATGAGGTACAAAGCGTACCGAGCTTCTTCAAGACTGCTAAATATGACGGGCATGTCTGTCCAACTTCGAAGATGTGCTGGGATAGGCGCAGGACGACTGCCGAAGAGAAAGCTCGAGAGGCTGAGGCGAGCGTAGATGGGCACAAGGACATGCTTGATCATCTCCATGGATGGCGATCGACCATCGTTTAAAGTCGAGAGGATTTGTCGGCCTTGACAAATGTGCATCTGCGCAGCTGTGTCGCGATCAATGAGAAACTCAACACAGATGAACAAGACGCAGACAAGGAGGGGTACAAGAGAAGGATCGTTCCTTTGACCCCAGTTTCGCAGCGAGGCAATCGCGTTTCCATACTCGCGAAAGGCAAAGCGTGTGTCGACCTCGCGATTCGTTCTGTTCCGCGTCTCAACTGCTTCGTGTAGACTACTAATGGCGAGGATGGCGTGTCGTACTGCTGGTTCTGAGGTACTCATCTTGAGGACCACGCCACCCCAGAAGCTCGCGTCTATAGCACCAGAGAGGACCTTTGCAGTACGGAGACGGTAATGGTCATAAGCGTGGACCTCTTGAGCAGAATCAAAGCCTGATGATGGGCTAAGAGCCATGGGTTCTGGCGAAGAGTTGGGCGATGGGCGGTAGCCATCGCATTGACGACCTGTCTTGATACATCGCAGACAGTATGGCTTGGCTTCTGCAAGGCTATTAATTTTGGAAGACGCTAAGAATCAAGGTTAAGAAATATGTACCATCGCATTTCACTTTTCGAATTCTGCGTCATTATTAGTATATATGTCTGAGCTGGAATGGGCTGAGAAAACGAACTTGCAGGTGATGCAGCCAGTCCGCACTTTTTTGCTTCCCTTGCGACCCGAGGGTTTGGGCGGTGAAGGCGATGAGACTGAATACATGGAGCTGAGCTGTAAGGTACAAGCTAGTTTCAGGTCGTTTCTTCTAGGGCCGATTTGAGGCTGACGACGATGATAAAAGTCCGAGATCAAGAGTCCGAGCCAGGAGGAATGAGAGGATGCTAGTTAGTCGGGGTGGGTGGATGATTGATATGTGATTTTATCTGGGGTGAGTTACCGCTGTAGTTGTAGTGCAGTACAGTGGGGATCGCCCCTGCAGGGCACCCATTTAGAGGCACAGGGACACAGCCGTGGGGCTGATCTGGCAGTGCTGCTTTGTTCATTGGATGGGTTCATAGAAGGATCGAGGCGCAGCAGTAGGGAAGAGGAATGAGGATGCTCAGCCTGGATGGATAGTCTTGCTGTGATATTGATGATTTATGAACAAGATCGGCGTTTGAATAGATTCAAGAGATTATTTTAGGTATCATATAATTCACGACTTATCAATTAGTAGGTGACTGTGCTGCAGAGATAGAACAACTGTTGGCATGTTGACAGATGGGAATGTTTCCACAGTTTAGCGATCCCAATGGAGAAAGTGTAGATTACAAGGACATGTATTAAAACATTAATTCAACAGCATGAAAAGTCTATGAGAAGCGGCAACGGATATAATAGCAATTATAGCTTCAACGGCTGCCAACCTCCCAGAGAGTAGGAAGTCTGATTGATTGATTCGACAGTGTCTCAGCCTTATAACTTCTATTCCACTCCCTAGCGCAGCCTAAAGTAGGTACCCACAAGTTAGCGATGTGACGTCGCTAAATCCATCCTTCATCCTTCAAATACTATCCGATTGGCTGGCTCGGACTCTCATTCTCGGAAACTAAGAAGTCATGGAACACCCAAATTAATGCTTTGATCTCGCATTCTAGTGTCCGAGATTAAAGCCAACTCTAGGCTACTTTCTCTCCCATTTTCCCGACACTACGTATACAAAGTAGTATTTGGAGGATTTAGCTTTAAGAATATTGAGGCTGAGTAGAATTAGAGATACTAGGAAGGATATTCCTGGACCAAGTCTGACATTGATGATCCAAAAATTGGCTTGGGATGTATTAGTGACAGGCAGTAATGCCACGATGCTTGAGATGATGGTGCTGCGTATATAAGTCAAGTTCCCATCATAGTGTAAGCTGGATCTAAAACTACACACCACCATTCTCTCACTGTACTCACAATCCCATCCTTTTTCTTATCAATTTCTGCAAAGCCAATGCCTTCTCTCTCCAAGATCGCAGCTGTAGCTGCAGGTGCTCTCACCCTTGTCGATGCCAAAGCGTGTCCCCCTCTTGGTGCCGTCTTCCCTCCACCTCAAGCACCAAGCGAGAGTCTCCTCGTTCAAAAAGCCGCATCAGCACTCAAAACCGGTCTCGATGCCAGAATAGCTTCCCAATTCAACCACTCTGGTCTAGCTATCGGTGTCAAGTCGATTAACGAAGAGGATCCTCTATTTACTTACCACTTCACCCCGCCTAACCCAGGCGAGGGCTCGGATAAGGTCGATGAAGATACTGTTTTTCGCATTGCGAGTGGCTCAAAGCTGATTACAGCCTTGGCTGCTCGTGTGAATGAAAAGATTGATCTGCAGGCTTCTGTCTTGAAATACCTTCCCGAGCTTAACAAGACGGCTGGCGATGATGATATTATGTCGCTGAAGTGGGAGGATATCACCGTTGGGTCGCTTGCCAGTCACCTTTCAGGTGTTGGTGTTGATAGTAAGTACATCTTTCCCCTGAACCTCAAATCATTGTATTGACTCTGTTACAGTGGCACAGGATCTAGCAATTGTTGGTGCTAAACCCTGGGCACCGTTCGGCCTGCCTGATATTCCCAAGGGCAAAGGACCCAACTGCTCTGGTCTACCCGGCACAATTCCTTGTACCAGGGACGACCTTCTCGAACAGGTCAACCTTCGACCTCCTGTCTACGCCCCCTTTACCAACCCAGTCTACTCAAACGTAGGCCACGCACTTCTTGGCCTCGTCCTCGAGGCTGTTGAAGACATGCCTTTTGAGGACATCGTCAAGCGAGACGTTCTAGATGTCGTAGGCATGAAGAGTACTTATGTTGACAAGACACCTCCCACAAAGGATCTTTTCATCCCTGACAAGGAACCTACATGGAATTCTACTCTGGCTGTTTTTGACTCGTGAGTTCTAACACTAAAACTTCCTGTTCCAACTAACATATATAGTGCTGGTGGCATGTTCTCATCTGTATCTGATATGCTTCTCCTCG
Source organism: Fusarium nodosum (assembly GCA_014898975.1). Taxonomy (NCBI): domain Eukaryota; kingdom Fungi; phylum Ascomycota; class Sordariomycetes; order Hypocreales; family Nectriaceae; genus Fusarium; species Fusarium nodosum. The sequence goes on from JAAVUE010000018.1 coordinate 110,563, forward strand.
CTGAAGGTATCCTTGGCAACAAGTTTCTTTCCCCAACTGAGACACGCAAGTGGATGAAGCCCGAGGCCAACACTGCCTCTTGGGGCTACCAAGTCGGTGGACCTTGGGAAATCCTTCGAAGTGACAACATTACCTCCGACGGCCGACTCATTGATATCTACACAAAGAGTGGCGACCTGGGCCTTTACCACTCTCAGACTGTCCTTATCCCCGACTACGACATTGTCATCTCCATCATGTCCGGCGGTCTCGAAGCCTCTGCGAACCCTTATGTAACAGCCACAATTCTCAGTGCTGTTGTCCAGAATCTCCTGCCCGCTATCGAAAAGGTTGGCCGCGATGAAGCGAAGGATACCTTTGCTGGAACATATGAAGATAAAGAAACCAACTCAACCATCACCTTTACCCAAGACAACGGCCCTGGCTTCAAGATCAAGAGCTGGCAGATGCGTGGCTTCGACGTGCTTAACAACATCGGAAACTACAACTTCAACGCCCTCGAGTCAGGCGCTTCCACGAAAACTCCTTACGTCGATGCCCGCATGTACCCCAGCAACCTCGCCAAAAAGGGCGAAGTAGCCTGGAGAGCCGTTTTCGACAAGACTGACTCCAACACTGACGCCAAGTTTGAGAAGGGTTTGTTCTTCAAGGACGGTTCATGCCAGACGTGGTTCCAGCAGGATCGCTCGGTCTACAACTACCTACCCTTGGACCTGTTTGTGTTTCTTGAGGGTGAAGATGGAGTCAGCGAGGCTGTCAAGAGTCCTGCCTTTAACATTACTCTGACAAAGGTGCGTCAACCTGCTGAGAAGAAGACTACGGGGGAAGAAAAGACCAATGCTGCTGGAGAGAGGGAACGCTTCGGAGTGGCTGGTCTCGCGGTCTTTGCGATGGTTGCGATGATGAATTTGCTCTAACTGATTTACAGGTTTGAGCTTTATGGTGAAGCATCTTAAGAAAGGTGGAAGGGATCTGGGTGGCGTGTATTAATTTTGTATATATCTTTGTGCAGTACATTAATTGGCATAAATCGTTATTGCTGTAACCTTACCCTAGTTGATAGCAGAATATTTGGCCTCCCAAGTCTAAGTCTAAGAAGTCTCAATCAAGTAGCATAATTTGACTTATTTACCTCGTCTCTCATGTCTGTAGTGGCCAATGTCTCTGATACCGCGAGGATACCGTACGGCATTGCTTCCACTATGACGGAGAAGTCGTTCGATCTTGGGTTCTATGTTTTGTTGCTGTCAAGGTTCGGCTTTCAATAACTAGCACTTTATGTCGTTATTTTGGTCCTTCAACCTTATCTGAATTTAACTTCACAACAATGCATCATGACTCCGATGCCTACACATGTTGTTTTGGTCAGTGTTCTACACTGCGGCTGTTTGCAACCATGTTGGCCCATTTGATATTGAGTTCTACCACTGTGTGCAACCCTGACTTATCTCAAAGGTGCTATGTTCAACGTCAAACGACAAGGTACCACCATAAAGCATCATGACGAGACTGCTACATGTGTTTTGAGCCGCCGAAACCCACAGCCTCGTTCCTCTCTTTGACCGGCGCTCTTTCCCTCCCGAAAATAAATGAGACCCTGATAAATTTCACCTTCCCATTCCCAGTTTTGTTTCTCCCTTCTTCTTCTTTTCCAACTCGATCTAGCAATCTCAAGAGCCTGCGTACGATCTCCAACAAAATGACCTTGGCGATTTGACGTCGCCAGAATCGCGGTGTTGATGCTGGCAAGCGCCTTTTTCTGGCTGGTCTCTCTGAAGATACGACAGATTCTTGGCCTGACAAACTTCGTTTTTGAGTAACACAGTCTTTCTTCACTGCCCTTCTCCTTTCAGTATCAATGACGTCCGATAGCCCGAAACGACCCTGCCTATTGGTGGGCGCTGGCGGGCAATCTCTCGTTAGGAGGGCTCAGTGCCTTTGTCGGTCATCATCTTGGGATGATATTCAGAAGGCTATCCGACAGTCATGCGTAAGCGTGATGTAGGGTATTCCCCATGACTGTAATAGTCGGGCGGGCAGGCAGTGACTTAGCCTGCAGTGCTATTTTATATCCTCGGTTTAAAATTCCAGTTCAGGTCAGTTGGTGCATGCTCTAGTTTCGGGATTGATGATTGAGTACTATTCTGCACGACCCTCGGGACGAAGGGCAGTAAAGGGGTGGATGACTGTAATGGTATCCAAACCAACCCTCTTTCTCCTTTTTTTTGTTCTCATCTGGTGCCTTGTTGGTTCCGGTGACATAATTGCGATCTGGGGGTTTGTTCCAGATGGATAATCTATGCACATCTTTGTTTCTCACTGTGTTCATGGCCAAGCTGCGATGGCATAGAGAGGAAATGTCCGTGGAGATTGAGGATCAACCTTGAATTTTACCAAAAGGAGTATACGGTATTGAAAGCTGTCAATATGGCCAGAACCAAGTTGACTTTGGTAACGACAGTTGCCCCAAAATACCCTGGAAACATTACTTCCGCTAATGAGTAACAAGAGCAAACAGTGTCATTCTCGCTGTAGTGCCATGTCCCCCAGTCTTCAGAAGTGCGGAAAGGGCCAAGATATGGATCAACCCAGTAAAGGCCAATGATTAAGGCTAAGGGCGGCAACATCCATGTAAGACCCAATACCCGCCAAGGATTCTTCCAGAATCTAAGGCAAATAATGAGGGAAAGTACTAAATACATAGCACAGATAGATAAATGGCCTACTAGCCTCATGAATCTCTCAAACTCATATACCTGATGTGGAGGTGGTCCTAGGATAAAAAAGCCGAAACGATCGGGGATGTGGAGGGTTTCGGACTGGATGGAGTACAATTGGATGGCCAATTCGAGCTCCCAACGACATATAACGTGGTGAGATGCTCCGGGATTAATCATGTCGGCGACTGTTACTAGTTATCAGACCTTTGATAGCTCGCGAAATGATTACGTCCAGGGGCGAATACGGTGTTTACTGAAATGTGGTGTTTGTAGGGTTGCGGTGAAGATGAAAAGAGATGAATATTCTGACAAAAAAAGAAGCCAGTTGACAGGAAATTTATACCTTGGGTTAGGGCTGTACACAGGAGGAAGCTTAGTAGGCGAAAAAGGCTTAATTTGGGTTATTCTAATAGTGTTGGGTATCATGATGTATACGGTGTTCCTGAGAACTTTGATGTCAAGGTTATTGACAAGGAAAGGCCTTGGTGACTGGCTAAAAGAAATACCACGAGAAGCTCAAGGTTCAAGTGCTTGAACTCTCGACATTATTGCCCACAGCAGCGAGGTCCCTCCTAACCACCAGCATGATAAAGAACGGACATCACGGGGGAATTCCCCGAAACGCGATCGAGCTTACTAGAGCGACGGGGAAGAAGCATAGCCCGAACGATGTTTAGTTCATGAAACATACTGATACCCCAGCCAAACAGAATACTTCTGTGAAACATATTAAAGGGAGTAATTTATAGCTCAGGCTGAAGAGTGATACAGCTGAATATTCATACAACCAAGGTCCAGCCCGGTAAAATTAAATATGTAAATCTTTCGCATCATTATTGCTGTCCATTAAATCCCGTGAAGCTGCTCCCCAAAGTGTCAAAACCGGGGTACATCTGACCCCAGTTCATATAGTCAGTCTGAGGCGTCATTCCATTTCCTGGAAGCATCTGATCCGTCATCATCTGGGGATATACCACGCCGTTGTTCCAGGCTTGTACATCTGTCGCACCAATCTGACCATTCGGCATAGCCAACATGGAGGGTTGCATCAGATCGTCAAACCCAGGGCCCATGGTAGTCGGTGTGACAATCTCGAGGACTGTCTCGGGTACTTGGCTACCCCGACCTGCAGCACCACTGCGGATAGTCCTAAGACTATCTCTATATCCAAGACTGCCACTCTCTTCAGAGCCATCGTCGATTATAACGCCAGAGTCGGGCCTGGGCATAATATCTCGACTTTTCCGTTGCATTATGCTCTGAGGAGCTTGGGACCGGGTGATTTCGTTCTTTTTGTTACTGCGGTTTGTGTACGGCATGCTTTGCGCGTTGGCGATGCAGTGGTCCAGTGTCTCAACGAAGCATTGGAAGAACTTCGTAGACAGAGTTTCGAGCGTGGCAGGGTTGGAAATCTTGTCGACGAGGGAGAGTTTGAGTTGCTCAAAGGCCTTCTGATACTTGGCCGCTACTTCAAAGTGTTCGATAACAGGAGTGTATTCTACTCTTGTTAGTCTATAGCCCCCAGTGAAACTAACGGGAAGATCCTTACCATAAGGTCGGACATCACCATCATCGTCATCTGGGAAAACAATATTCCAAATTTCTCTCCACTGGACTTCAGGGGATGTACCGCTCGCTCGTTTCCTGCTGAGCAGTTTCGTCGCAGTTTGAGGATCGATTCCGCTCTCGGCATCTGCATCGGCGATATCACACATGTGCTCTTTTGGTAGACGTTGGTGATCGCGCAATTCTTTTCGCGTGGGAAAATCACGACTACAGCGATCGCAGACGTAAGCGGAGGGATCATCGCGTTTATGCTGCTTGACAATATGTTGTCTGTTGTGGAAGTGTTAGTAAGCTTGAAATGGGGAAGTCTTGGTTAGCTCACCTGAGCTCAGCAAACTTGGGAAAGTAAGTCATTGCGCAGCTGTGATGATCTCTGACATTAAACCGATGAGGGTTCCTCTTTCGAAAAGGACAGCTAAGACGCAAATTCTCATCCTCCTTGGGGTTGGGCCGAGAGCGCTTGGTGGGTAAGTAGCCTGAGCCTTCGCCGTCGCTGAACTCATCACCATCATCCTCACGCTTGCCCTGCTTCTTGCGCTTCGCTCGTCGATCTCCGTTGGAGGCGTCTTGTGAGGGCGTAGAGGATGAGCTTGACCTTGACATTGTGTGAGAAAATTGGCCGTCTGAGGCGGATTGCCACATATGTTGGCCTATGTTCTGGGCGAAGCTGGAGACAAGGCTTTGGACTTTATCTTGGGCGATTGAAGCGTCATTGAGATCTACGCCGTAGATGACTTGCAGAGCGTAGTTGAGGACTAGGTTGGCATCCTCGGCGGTGACATCTTCAGACTCTTCTTCATTGTCATTGTAGTCTGGAATGTCATCTGTGTCATGCGACTCTGTAGGTGTGAGAACCCTTTCCTCCTTGATAAAGGGCTCAATGCTGGGACTGAGAGAGTGAGCAATATGATGGTTTATGAGAACTCTTCAGGCTTACCTCGCAGGTCGAAAGTCTTGAACAACAAGTTGTCTTTGAAACTCATTGATGCCACGAATCTTGATGTCAAACTCAGGATACCCTGTAATGACGGCATCTTCATCCTCATTCACAAAGGTAGAACAAGTTCCATTCGATGGGTTATGTCGATGGCAAATGCGGCTGGCAGGTCTTGATCCTCCATCAAGCGTCGTAGCAGCGAACTGTTCGTTGATGGAATTGGCATATGTAGTGCTAATGGGACTCGCCAATGTGGAAAGTGAATGGGTAGTCGCTGAATCGGGGATGTTGGCAGAAGAGATACTGCTCAAGGATGATTCAGTTGGCGAGCGAAGTCGGAACGCGCCTGGGTTAAAGTGAAGACTTTCTGGAACCTTCTTCCCATGTCGTCTATTAAGTATTGGGAATTTAGAAAGCGGTGCATCACTGTGTCGACCTTCCTTTGTACGAAAGGGTAGATGGTGAAGACCAGCTTCGCCAATCTGGCTGTTGCTGCTATGATCGGCCATGGCGATGTCAAAATATGGGGATAGAAATTCTGGAAGGGTTCAAGATTAGTTGAATGGCTTTGGTAACATTAGACGGCATATCCTCGTTGATGTTTGACACCATCGGTTTCGGGTAGATTTGGCAGGGTACACTTACAAGGATGAATTAAATGGGTTTGTTATGCAAGGAGAATAAAGACGAAAATAGGGAGTGATTAATTGGTAGGCGAATCAATTAGATTGAAACGATACGCTTGCAGGATAGTTCTGAAACTGTAATAATAATAAAAAGAGCGTGGGTGAGTTTGAGCAATCAAGACAAGGGAAAAGAGCACAGATAATGAAGGATTAAAGTGACACTTGACATGGCAGAGATTAATTTAGAAAAATGATGGGAGAGTAAGCAGAGATATAATAATGGAAACAAAAAAGGGAGAGTCGGACATCCGTTTCATCTTTGTCCGTCTTTCTCTCTCCCTGGCTCTTTCGCACAGGTTGCCTCGCCTGAAGATTGCATCCAAACTAAAGTCCTTGATCCTTTTGAAGAGTTGTTACTGGTTCGAGTGATTGTATGGTCCACTACGCTGGTATGAAAGTGGTAAGACTCGTCTCTGATCCCTGGACAGCGGTAGTTGAAAACAACCCTGATTCGCTCGTGATGGCCGCTGTTGCATGGGCTGTGTTTGTTTGAGAGGGAGTTTTCAGGCGCCAGAATTCTGAATCGGAATCGAGAGCGTTATTGGTTAGCCCTACAGTTCGCTTGAGTTTCAACAGAGGAGATGGTTACCCCACGGGTTAACGATGATGTGCTTGTCAACTGTCCACGTCAACATACGCTAGGGTAACAGGGATTGGATGCTGCAAAGAGCTGATCACAATAGAAGAAAACAGGTTTATTTATTCACATAGATTTGCAAGTTTGAGAAGTTCAAATAACACCAGATTCCATCGTCGCTCAATAGTATCCATGGAAAGGCTTATCCCACGACTCAGACCCTCCCTCGGACTTCCCTTCTGCTGGCTCAAGCAGTACTCCATCTTCTTCACTGTTTGATCTCTTTTTCGAGATCAACGATAACCTGGACAAATCAATGGAACTTGCTTCCCGACTTTCGCCGGATCCAGCTGCCTTTTCTTCCGAGCTACTGGGTCTGGCTCCAAAGGACAATTTTGAAATTGAGTGATGGAGCGATTTATTCCTAAACAGTGTCCTCCTTGGCGGTTTAGGAACATCAGTGGCTGTTGATGCACCCTCTGTACCAGGCAATTCCCATGGTCCTTCGCTATCGTCTTCGTCCTCGACAGCTGCCCGAGGTGAAAGTGGATCATCCTGGACGAAGAGCTCTCTTGGAAATCCACTAATAGACATGGATGGGTTGGCGGACCTTTCGAATGGGTTGGGCGCATGTAGGTAATTGTAACCTCCCTGCTGTAGACACAAAGAAAGACGCGTTAAACTTGTTTCGTGACTACCGTCGATGATGAGATGAGATGGCTGTCTGAAGATACCAGTGTAGCACATGTTCTCAATAGTATCCACAGATACGGGAACGACATGCTGCTTCATGACTGAAGTGCCATAGTCTTCCTCCAAGATGAAATGGGGTACGAACGCGCTTCCCCGAATATGATCTTTGAGGATGAGACCTAGTCCCTTGATATCGCGGCTTCCTTCGTCGAAACGGCAGATAATATTGCCTGCCACAGGTCAGCCGACTGCGTTGAAAATAGTCAATTCAACCTACCAGAGCACTTGTACAACCCCGTTTCTCTATTCTGAGCGTCGACGCCCGTTCTTTCAAAGTAGAAACAGCTTGCTACAAGCTTATGTGCGGCCATCTTGACACGATGTTCATCACTCATCATATTGTTCGCGTTTCGTTCAATGTTCTCGATCTCCTCGATATCATCAAAGTTTGGTCGCTTGTCTGCCCATGCAACGTTGATGCGCATATGGCGATGCTCGTGTGAGGCCATGTACAATTGACTTGGAGTTGCGGCTTGTCCAACATAGCTGTTCCACATGTCTTCACTGTACCTCTGGTCGTCAATCACGGGGTTTGTGGTCCTCCACATGGAGCTCAAGCTAGCATAAGGTCGCTGCTGAGGAGGCACGGATTTCTGCGAAGGGACTGAGGGTCTTTGCGAAAGAGCAAGCTTGGCCTTGTGAGTTGAACGAGAACTTGTATGGCCAGTTCCCAGGGACAGGATCAAGTCTGGAGCAGGTTGGTTGGTCTCCCCCCATAGGCGCTTTCGTTCGTTATCAGCGACGAAAATCGGGCAAACATGATGAATGCCTCCGTCCGTGTATTGTATACCAGTTGCGTTCTGGAGAAAAGGTTTGAAGTATGGAGGTGCCGCGGCTGTCGCCCGCGCAGCTTCCCATGTCTTCAACTCCCATGCAGGATCCTGGGGTCGAACAAATTTGTAAGGCACTGGGTAGTTAGTGAGAAGTATGAGATAAATTTCAAGGTAGCTTTGACTTACTAGATTCGTGATCGCTCTCAATGTTATAGTTAGAAAGAACAGCAGGCCTATTCTCACTGGCCAAAGTTGCTGTGACGGCAACTCGTATAGAGGTTGAGTGATCAGGCTTGGACCCACCGTAAAGATACGAGTAATGATCAAAAGCAGACTTCAACCCCTTCTCCAGAGGCTTCGTCTTGTATTGACTCCGCATACTGACCGCTGACAATTGCTTGACAAGTCTTGGGGAGAACGCCTGCTTACAAAGACTCCTAAAGTGATCCTTGCAATCAGCTACATTCCATCGCTTCACCCCAAGTCCAAGGGCAATGATGCCACCGGTACTGTATTGCATCTGTCAGTGTGTTCGCTTTGGTACCGGAACAAGATAGACTAACCCGGAACCCACGATGAGGTCAAAGAAATTTTGAATCGGTACGTGATTATTAAGTCGCTTTTGGATTTCATGGAGAATAACGACCTCATCGATAGCACGTACACCGCCGCTATCGATCAATTAGTAGCTAAGACAGGCCCACGGTTGCATATACATACCCATCCAAGCAAAGGATTCTCACACCAGCTTCATCTGGCTTAAACCTGACGCGTGCTGGCTGTGGCCATAGTGTTTCTCTATGATGAAGAGGGCAACAATGCATGTGGAACAATCCTTGTCCAACATTGTGGCCATGAGCCTGGACACAGGCTTTACAGAGAATGTGTCCACAAGGTAGGACATTTTCTGGTACCTTCCTCACACAACAAAGACAGGTCAGATTGCTTTTGAAGTTGGAGACGGAGCGATCAACTCGAACACTCTGGTAGAACTCAGCCATGACGACGATGAGGACTCGGGGTATAGCGTTCTCCTCTTGATCGAATCTGTATAAACGATCGTTGAGATCCTTAATGTGCTTGTCGACCAGGCTGATCCACTCAGAGAAGAACTCCTCCGCGACAAACGTCGACTCGTAGGAGCCACGAGCAAAGATCCTACCAGTGCTTGCCTGATGACCTTTGGTATGAGAGTTTCTGACATTATGACATGTTTCTCCATCGCGGGTGTATGAGCAGGGGAGCCAATGATCGCAAAATTGATGAAGAGCCTCGTTCAGCGATGTGGCATAAGTACTGTGTAATAGACCCGAATATGAGCCTGCAGATTGTGGGTGGTAAGCAAAGAGTCATATGGAGTAGTAAGGAAAATTACCTTGAATGTTGTCTCTAGTGGCAGCAAGCATGATGCAAGACGCCAAGGGACGACTCAGTCGAGCGAAGAAGTCTTGAAGTCGAGCGCGACGCTGGCCTGGCTGATTATACACAGTCAAGATAAGGTTGAGAATGTGTCCACCAAAATTCCGAGGCAGAGGGGCGTGTCTGAGTGCTTCTTTGTTGAAGTCGAAAGGCTCATCGAGACTTGTCGAAAAGTGATCATAAGCCGAGTTTACATACTGCGGAAGGATCTCAGCATTGAGGAGCATTCGGACTTGCTTCTTCCTGACACGCGACCTTCTGCAACTGTCGGATATGATGCCATAAAGCTTGCCGATCTGTTCATCGATCTGCATGTAGCGGCCTTTAGCGGGGATCCTCACCACGGTGACAGAAGAGTAGTATTCTTCCAGAAGGTCCTTGGTAGTCTTGATACGCTTTCCGACATCGGCTAGCCTATCCAGAATGTCTTTGAGAGCTGGAACCTGGTGTACGGAATTCTTATAGTCATCTAGCAGTCCCTGCGTGGCTATTGCTGGATCCCACTGTTCATCACCGATGCTAGTGTCAGTGTCGTTGGCAACGATGACAACATGTGGAAGGGTTGGCTGGTTGATGGACTTGTCGATTGACATTGCAGCCCAACTGACTAGCTGTGTCAAGACCTCGGTCTGGAATGTCCTAAAATTCATAAACTGTTAGTTGTGGACAGTGACTCTCAACTTGTGGAGTGAACGTACCTGACTTCACGGACGACAAAGACAACAACGTCAGAGAAGGTATATAGGATTCGTGGAAACAGGCTAGTCACCGCATACTCGCGCGACTGCATCTTTGGGTTATCGGCCCAAGTGATCTTCTTGCGGAGTAGGTTCTTGACAGTCTTTCCGGATCTCTTGGCACTTTCGAGTCTCTCTCGGCAGGCCAATCCCCGAGGTGCGTTTTCTCCACCAGTCATTCCCTCACAGTCCGCATAAAGGAGGGGGCTTTGAGCCTGGCAAGTGCCGGGATCCTCATAAAGGTGGACGTCACCTGTGGTGGGAACATTGTCTCCCACAAGGCCGGGAACAGGGGCTGGGACATTTCTGGAGTTCTCTAGTCCAACCTGTCGACGGTCTATCAGCATCTTAATGACTGTGCTTTTCCCAGCACCTGAACGAACATTAGCTAACCATAAGACAAGGGAAATGAAGAGGCCAGCTGTATAGACATACCCGTCTGTCCAACGAAAGAGACCAGTTGGGGAAAACGCTCAGTGAAGGCTCCCACTTGACTCTCGCGCAGAATATCGATTAGGCGATTAGAGTAATGAAGGTAGGGCTGGCCATGTTCCTTGGTTACTCCAAACCAGGTGGTGTTGATGTCGTTTGTATGCCGTCGGTGCTGTTCCTCGGCGGTGGGTTGGCCGAAAATTTGCTGCAGCCGATATACAATATCTTCGTCGACCTTTTCGTGTTCACGCCCATCGATTCCGACCTTACCTGGCTACATATCAAAACGGTCAGCTATGGTTCTTGAAACGTCTTGGAAGCTCTGAGAATTGCTTACACGATGAGGTCTTTCCTTAGGCCAGCACTCATTGCAAAAGAAGTCGTCACATTGAACGCACTTCCAGGCTTTGGAGGCACCATTGCAGACACAACATGGCATAGGCGGAAAGGTTTTCCGTCGTGGTAATTGTGGCCTACGGCTGGAGTCTTGCACTGAACTTGTCCCAGGGAAGGGTTCAGAGCGTTGGTAAAATTGGACAGGCTTTGGAGGCACACGAGGTCGAAACTCCTGCTTAGGCATGTCGTCCCTCGATACGACGACCTCGGGTAAGGAAGAATATTCGGCGAATGATGCCATGGGAAAGTAGAATATGCCTCTGTTTGACGGTATGTCAACGAAGAAGTGTGAGAAAGAAATCGTGTCGTCGTCGACAATAGTGGGCGATGTTAAGGCATTTTGCCTCGTCCCTAGTTTGGGAAAGAGCCTGGTGATTCCGGGTGCGCCTTTCGACCAAACCAGGCTCTGAGGCGTTCTCCGATCGAAAGCCTCGTTATGCAGGAAGAAGGGGCTGTGAGATACACAGTGCCATCTCCCCTAAACTATCACGCCGATTACCGAGCCTGATTTCCAAAAGCCTACCGACACAAACTCTATGTGACCTTGAAATTGCCTGCATAGTATAAAGAGTGATTTTGATCATTTAGAGATGAAAGTAAAAAAAAAAGAAACCATGGTTTTATAATATAAGATTAGGTGTCATCTCATTGAAAACCATGAACGAGTCCTGGTCCTTTGCAGTCGACATTATCATCTCTCCGACATCCATTGCCGCCATTAACATGAGATGTCTCAGCCCAGCAAGCCACACATTCAGCCTCAGAGACTACTTCCAAATTATAAAACCGTGCACCTGACTCTTCTACTGATGTGCATCTCGAGATCCAAGACGTGATTGGAACAGAACCAGTCCAGACTCTTGGCAGCGCGTAGATGAGCCAGGCATTTTTGAAAGTCTCTCAACTCGTTAAAGGTGCTGTGGGTAACGTATGGAGATCGACATAATAAACGGAAAACCGGGCTAGCTCTATCTGTAGACCGGCAACTTGGACTTTTGTGTCTCGACTTCTTTGTTAGCCGGTATCTAGATAACCAAATAACGAAGAGATGATTAACCTTCCAACACCCTTCTCGTATTCAACTGTTCATAAACTTGTACCAGAGAAGTGAGACAAGGTGTCCCTCCCAAGTCCAAGATAAACATGTATTTATGTAACACCAACCTCCCTAAAATTGGCGCTGAGACAGAAACATAAATGCAGGCGGGGATGGACGATGGCCTATTATGAAACCTAACGGACTTGGAATTGTGGCTGCTTCTTACGAGAGGAAGCTGAAAAGAATCACTTGCATTCCACCCACACCAATATGTAATTATTACTGGGATGAGAGACAACAAACGCCACCGTAAGCATGAGTCTCTATTCTTAGAGGCCAGTGTTCCCTTTACAGCCGCCAGGAAACCATTTTTATGAGAAGGCAAAACTGTAAGCCTGTTTCGTCGGATAGAAATCGGTCGATGTCCCCTTGCCAGATACATGTTCGTAACAAACATTTTCTCAGAGCAATACCGTTCAAACTCACAAGATTGGGTAGCGTGGACCACAAGATACTTGTCTACTATCTGTTCATCTGTATGCAATCATATGGCATATAATGTTCAATTTCGAGAATTTATATAGTAGTCAAACCCTTATCGCCTGAACTTACATCGTATGGCAGCTCCAAACCTTCACTACATTCTATATTACTGTAGCGAACATTGTAATTTACCAGTAACTAGACAAGCTACAGATTATAAGAAATAAAATTAATAGGCTAGCTTTTCTTAATTAAACTGAATGTCTCAGGCTGTCTGATTTTGTACTTGAGCAGGGACATATTTTCTTCACTATTCGATCTCTTCTTCAAGCGAAATGATCGTCTAGACAACTCTATCGAATTTACTTCCGAACTTACTTCCAAGCTTTCACTAGATCCAGCCACTCTTTCTTCCAAGCTACTAGGTCTAGCTTGAAAGGAAAATGTAGAAATTAATTAATATCGCGACTTCCCTCTCCAAAGCAACAAAAATGCTGCCTATCACTAATCAGCAGACTCCGTCAATAATAGTCATTTTCAAACTGTCAGAGCACTTGTACAAATCCGCACTCTAGAGAAAAGATTTCAAGTGTGGAGATGCCGCAGTTGTTACCCGCACAGATTCCTATGTCTTCAGCTTGCAGGATCCTGGGGTCGAATAAACCTGTGTGACGTACATCGCCGCTTGTAGCTTATTAGTAACTTATTAGTTAGAATCGCAAATTATCATGGCCGTATATACTAACCATCAAGACAAAGGGTCCTCACATTAGCCTCGTCTGTCTTGAATCTAATCCGAGCCTGGTCATCCAGCAAAAAGATCCCTACCAGGGAACGACACGCGAGACTTCAAACCCGCTGACCTCAATAACAGCGACCCATAGATCATGGCTTATCTCCCAGGACTGTCATAACAGCAAGTAATGCAACAATCACTGGGCCAATAGTCAGCCTGTAGTTTGTTATAGGGCCGTAGCGACACTCACCTCCAGCTGCAGTAATTATGTATGAAGAAATAGACCAAGCTGTCTGAACGATTGCAGTATACGAATTGTTTTCATCCAATGGAGTACCAAGCATAAACCACAAGCCAATAACAAGGCTCAGAGCCACAGGAACTGTGGTGAGTACTACTATTTTGAGTATAGACCATCTCAGAATAAGCCGTAGCGTATATCTACCTGCTTGTGGATCGGTGCTGGCTTCATTTAGGTACTCATGTACCCAATTCTTCCAACGAGACTCCCAGTCAACATCATGAGAGGAATATGCGCTGAAGAGTTCGTGAAATGTCGCCGACGATTGGTCATCCAGTTCAACGGGGACGTGATAATCTCCTGATGGCTCGCATCTATACAGACCAAAACCTCCGATCGTCTTTAGAGAGAAGAAGCGAATGTAGAATGGTCGAAGGTCCTTTGTAGCTTTTCGGATCGCTTTGAATAATCCGTCACGGTTTGTGATTCTCTCCAGTTGCTCTCTGACGCCGCCGCTCTCCGAATCGAGAAGACCAACGACGATATACGTTCGTGGTTCCGGAGCGAGAATTTCAGGCCCGTCTGGTACGCCAAGAGATTGATTGTTCTCTCGAGCTTGTGTCGCATGCCAACGATTAACACTTTCAGCATAATTACCCGCAGGCACTGGGTCGCTTTCTTCCTGATCATCTTCTCTGCCTCCGCAAATATCACAGATCTCAACACCGCAACAGGGATCCTGATCGCGGCCACCCCATGCGCAAAAGAAGCAACAGCAGATGCGGACTTTGAACGAACAAATTGGCAACCTTTTTGTTGTACTATTGGCTTCTCCGTAGAAATGGCGCAATCTGGCACACTTGGCACCTTTGAGCCAGTACTTACCAGACCTATTGAAGAGTTGCCATACACAGACAGTCGCAGGTTTTGGGTCAGATCGGTCTTGTAACGTTGGAGCTGGCGGTGAGAGGGAGACAACTTCCCTCATGGGAGTTGACGGCCTTGGTTCGTTGTGGATAATAAACCCAGTCATGGACGGATCGGGATGCATTGTTGCAGATTTGGATTATTGCAGACAAGTGAACTTGAAGGGACCCAAGCCCCCCATTAAGTACTAGGCTAGTCGGCTGTTGTGTGGCGTCTTGTATTTGGATTCAGCCTCGAGCTTTCAATAGTTTTGCAAGGAAAATGGAGCTAAAGAATCTCATCCAATGAAGGATCGGGGTACAGTTATGTGCTACTGATATACATACATACCTACAGTCAGATGGTTCAGCCACTTCAGCCGAGTTGGAGAAAGAACTGCAAATGCTGCAAGGGCAAAGGAAAACGCCTGACTATTGACTATTCATTTACTTATTTATTGCTAGTTGCATCAGGCAAAGTGTAGGTATAGCCCCCTCTGTAAGTATATTCAATGGAGAGTGTATTTCTGCCTGAATAATTACAGGGGCTGTATGGTTGACTGTGACACAGCTGCATATGCATGCATTTGCACCCAACAGTCTTGATTTCCTCGTCACGGTAATTGCTGGAGGCCTCATTTATTAGCGGCCCTTAACACTAAATCTATGTTTTTACTTTCTCCACCTTGCTGTCCCCTCAATCCGAGTTATCCAAACTTGAAAAATTACTACTCTCATCCCACTTCATTTTTATAATGGCATTAATGCTTTGTACAGAATGCACAGTATTCAAAGAAGGTTTTGAGAGCCTTAGCGGAGACTGCCCAGGGGAAACCTATCGAACACCATTCCCAAACTTTGCCGCCCTGGAGAGATCGGCATTTCTGGGTTGCGCGCTATGTCACATCATATATCAAACGTGGCATCGTGAGAGATACTCCGAAAGATATAACGGACATTCACTTATTGAAGTTCGGGGATATATTCGAACTTTACCAGCCAGGAGACAAGGGATCTTTATCTACTATGAGGGCTCTCGTAACGATGGCTTTACCCTGGCAGACTTCACGCACGCTAGAGCTAATGAGGAACAATTCAACCAATACAAAAGCGCATGCCGTCAGATAATTAACCCTGATACACCTAATAGTATCAGTCAAGCTGCCTCTCTGGCTTCCACTTGGATTCAAAACTGTCGCCAAACACACGAGGATTGCAGATCCGACTCTGCTAATAGAGAAACTGAAATATTGCCAACGAGGCTGATCGACGTTGGCACAGATGCACACGGCCAACCACCAAGGCTCTTTATTCCTCTACACCATCTTCGCAGTTCTAAGTACATTGCTTTAAGTTATGCATGGGGCTCTGGCAACTTCATCAAAACAACGTCCTCAAATCTGGAAACTATGAAGCAGCACCTGCCATGGGCTCAACTACCCAAGACAATTCAAGATGCCATCATAGTCACACGAAGTCTCGGCGTTAGGTATCTCTGGGTAGATGCCTTGTGCATTTTGCAAAGTGAGGGACCAGATGATGTGAAGCACAGAGAAGATTGGTCATATGAAGTTGCTCGTTTTGGGAAATATTACGAAAATGCTTTGTTAACTTTAGCTGCAACTGGAGCCAGCTCTTCTGACCAGGGATTATTTATACCGAGGACGATGTTGAGTCTTGAACCAAAGTCTATTACATTTCAGCGAGGAGATCGTTCTCGCTACACAGTTCGATCAAAAATGCTCGATTGGATGTCTGAGACGCGTTCTGCGCCCCTTTCTAAGCGGGGATGGGCCACACAGGAACGTCTCCTGTCAAGAAGAGTTTTGCACTTCGCCGAAAATATGATACTATGGGAGTGCCATGATTGTCGAGCAACTGAACTTGATCCAAAAGGGTTGAGTCCCAGGGGTATGGATGACGATGGTTCACTCCTTTATGAATTCATGACAAACTTTCGAGATCTTGACGCCGAGGACTTGGAACCTAGTCATCTCATCATTAAATGGTGCCACTTTCTTCAGATCTATTCAGAAAGCAACTTTACTTTTGTTTCAGACAGATTGCCTGCACTGTCTGGTATCGCAACTATCATTCAACAGCGTATTCAACAGAAATACATTGCAGGGTTATGGGAGTCGGATATTCCTAGAGGTCTGGCGTGGCAGAGTTGGGCTCCTTTTCGTTTCGGCACAGCGCACCTGGTCGATCCTCAAACGAGTACCAGCCCGGCAGAGGTAGATTCGCAGATTATATTGCCCTCCTGGTCGTGGGCAGCTTCTAAAGGTTCTGTTACGTACTTTCCTACAATGGACTGGACACAATTTGTCAAAGTGGAATCCTGCGAAGTGGGCTCACAAGGAACGAGCACGTCAGGGCAATTGCGTGGAGCGATGCTCACTGTTCGCGGTTTCTTAGCAACGCTGAAACCAGTTGACTTGGGTTTCGTGCCCAATTCCAATTCTCGCTTCCGGGACAATGTTTTAAGGCGAGGTCCAACGAACTATATTTCCAGGTTCGAATGTGTATGCATGGATACAGAAGTGACTTCCCAAACAGGACATATATCCCACCCGTGTCTGCTTATTGGAAGTGCGAGGTTTGACTCTTCTAGCCCGACTATAGGAGGGGGTCTTATTCTGGAGGCGACTGGAAACTGTTTAGGTTGTATCAAGGAGTACCGGAGAGTTGGATTCATATCACTTCCTATGGAAGAGTTTTCATTCATGTTCCCTGACGAGAGAGTAACTATCAGCTTAGTATAGCAATATCCACAAAGAATATGTCTTCAGGGGGGCCGTTTTGTAGTACCTTCCTCACACAGAAATAACAAGTCAATCCACTATTGACCTTGAAGACAGATAGGTCAGTTCGAATATACCGAAAAGAATTGGAAGAATGTCTTGCAAATCTGATTCTATCAACATGAGAAATGTGTTATCTATTGCCTTTTAGGTGAGCTGCAGTGACGCGGCCGAGTTGGTAACCCTTACCCTTCGACCACAGCAGGATGGTTCTGGGCTCTAAGCTCAGCCATCTGCAAGTGTCTGCACACTGACACGTAGCTAGCTGAGATTACAATCACCACTAGCTCCCCGGAGCGTTACTCAGTTCGTCCAAATAGAGAAGTGTGCATGGCACGATTGGACTACAAGAGGCTTTTTCAGGGGCGCCTATGGGCGATGTCTGGGCCAGGTGTTTGAGAATAGATACTTTTGGAGTTGGTATATAAAATACGCGGAAAACTTTCAGGAACAAGTTCAATTATAGCAGCTTCTGCAGTACCTAAAGTTGCTAATCTGATATATCAGGACTTGACTGAACCTGCTTTTTATAGACACCTCATCTTCCATTGTCGCAATAGGCCCTTGGACCAAGTACCCCAAAACGAAGGACCTCGGTAATATAGATCACGAGGAATTAGGGTCTGTATCAGCAGCTGACATCCATGAATCTACCACTGCTTAGTACTCCAAGATTTCATTGGTGATGTACTCATCTCCCCAGCGGTTCTTGTTAGTCTCGTCATGGACGAACTTATGGACGGAAATCTGGGGGAGCTTCTTTGTGTTGATCTGGTTCTTCTCGGCGGCGAAGACCCTGAGGTTAAAGCTTTTGTCTTCAGGGTAGTAGTGAACTGAGGCAGAGATGGAGGTGTTTTCGCGGACCTCGGTCTTATTGCTCTTGCCGTATCCGAGGGCACCGACATACCAGTCGCCATCCCCAGTCTTACAAATTTCTCGGAGATGGTCATTCTGGACAGCGACGTAGTAGATACGAATCTGTGATACCACGTTAATTATATTAAATCTTACCATGAGCTGATAAATAACTTACCTGGATGCCCGCAGAGTCGGTCCAGGTAATGGCAGCAACCTGCTTGTTGTTGGGAGAGACGACGATGCCCGCCTTTTTCTTCTCGGTCCTGTCGTCGACCTTTTCAAAACTCGTTACCTTGTAGTCACCGGCGCCTGATTCATCAGGAGACTCGAGGTAGCTCAACCGAAGGAGCCCATTCTCATCAGGGGCGACGTAAACCAACAGACTCCTTTTGCCAGTGTCAATGGCAACAACGTCACTGGGGAGACCCTAGGAGACGTGTTAGTTGCCTCGTAGCCCACATTGGAGTGGATTAGTTCACTCACGTTGACCATTTTTCTTAGTGTGTTGGGTCTTGTTGGGAGTGAGGTTGCGTGGGCAAGTTTATGAGGGTTGTCTACTGACAGGTCGGTGGAGCAGGAACGGTATTCTGAAGAAGCTGAGGCTCTGCACGAAGGAAGAACTTGGTGAGGAGCTGAAGTGCTGATCTGGAATGAGAACGAAGTATGAGTGAAAGTTGTCGATGCAGTGACTGCTGAGGACGCTGTTGGTATGGGGCAAATGGTCAGATTTATAGTCGTGCCGTCGTCAAGGGTCGTCTTCACAGTCATTGAGGATCTATGATTCTCTTTGACTAGATCGTTCGAATGATGCACCTCGTCGGACATGGCTTTCTGGCGTCGGTGAGGGGGTGATGCAGTGCGAAGATGAAGGCGGCCCAGGGAGTGATGGGTAACAGGGCAGAATTGTTATTATGTTTAGGGAAGACTGGTCTAGAATGATGTATCAAGTGGCGTGATGTCCTCAGCTCGTGAGATGCCAAGGTGGCTTCCATAGTAACTGTTTTGGGTATCTTTCCCAAGACTTTCGAGTGATATTTGTCTATAACTTAGGATCTGCAGCAAATAGCACCTGAAAGAGTAGGGAGGGTAGGAGGCTTGAAACAGAATAAGTCATGGAACGGAGATGGGAGAGGTGTATGCATTCACAGAGGCTGATGTACGAGCTCATATTGCGATAGGTTCTGGTGCAAGGATACAGAGTATTCTCAGCTACTACGGTAACGTTGAGTTGTCCAACCATTTTGCCTTATCTTCAATTTCTTCGAGGCTATATGGAGCTAGAAGTGAGCCGGGCCTGAAAGGCTTGAAGCAACTTCCTAAGAGAACGGGTGTCACTGTGGCAAAGGTAGAGGAGCTGAATTTCAGTCGCCCTTCCCACCCTGCTCCCCCAACTGGGCTCCAGTAGAGACTAAACCAGGGTTGCTTATCGAGTTCAAATCACTCGCGACGTTCTCGGCCTAGGAGTGGCGATACGTGTAGGGTTTCACGACTAACTGTTGAGTATTACTAGACCGCTACTCTGTCTCTGTCCTTGCGACAAGATAGGGTCTTCTCCTGACGGGCGGGATGTGGATATCTCGGATGTGTGGTTATAAAGCTTGATAAATCTTTTGACATATTTGTCATACTGGTAACTAATCCAGCTGTAAGTTGCCAACATATCACATTTTCAGTCCTGCATATTATGAGAGACCAGTATCGGATTGCATCACTGGTGTGTGTAAGTATCACACCGTCCGAAAGTTACTGATAATATCAAGATTGAAGACGTGTAGTCATTTAGTATGCTGGAATTTCCGAGATACATTGCTGAGTGATGTCGTGATGGTATGTGGACAGCTGAGGTGTTACAAGCTATGCAGCCACAATTTCTATAACGCATAGCTCTGCTCTTTTGATACATAGCTCCGTTCAGGTGAAGGCTGAGTTAAGACATGCAAAATAGGAAAAGCACTGGTTGTTGCCATCCTACATGTCACAATTATCCCATAGTATTGCGCAACACGGTCCCCTCATACATTCCAATATCATCATCTGAAGACACAGGGTTTGACAGATTTACGGTGAGCTGTCAGGATACTACACAAGTCGTTGAGGGCGAAGTGTCGTTGGAGAGGTTCCTTTAACGATGACTGTTGGCAAGATAGCCTATTTCTATTATTAATGTCTCAATAGCAGTGACTGTGAGACCGCAAGACCTGTCCATGGGAGTTACGTACTGGGGACAGACCCTGCCAATTAGCCTAGAGCCTCATTCCAGACTAAAAGAGATCAATAGGCGTGCCGTGCCATACCGGGCCGCTCGGATGACATCTTCCAATACGCAGCCAGCCACAATGCCGGCGCTATTCCCATAATAGCCTTGGAATAACCTCTAGTGTCTTCCCCCACAGATGCAGAAAGGCAAACACACGACGTGCCACTCACAGATAATCCGCTCTATCATGCATGCCTTGTCATGTCACATAAAGTGTCTTACAAAGACGACCCGCGGTTTGTAGCGGGGGAGATACTTGTCCTTGTTATCGACGAGAACTCTAAAAAGTTTGAAACTAATGACGAAAATAGCGAGAGAAAGGTAGGTCCTACGGGAAGCAGTATCACATCACGTCTGATAAGTGATGAATCTTGCGAAGAATTTTGACATTACGTGGTTTAAAATGCCGTCCAAAACTCATCATGATCTTGGCGTTTCTGTCTCTTTCGATGACTTAGAAAAGGCTGGCTGAACATCCAGAATGTCTTTAGAATGTCTCGGTTAACATACCCAATGCGCCAGTCTGCCATAGTCAGTTAATCCGCTGACACTTCAACTTTCTGAGAGACATGTCACAAATCAACCTATGGGTCGAGCAGGATGGAAACCAAACCCAAAATAATACCTAGTGCATACCGAAGCGCGGGATAACAGCCCATGATTCTCAACAGTTATTGGGTTTCAAACTTTCAGCCAGCCTTGACAACGGCGATGGCTTCCCTCTAACGGTTTTTGGGAACCCTACATTAGAAAAAAGATCTTCGCTATCCAATTAGAGGTTGGATCGCGACGATGATCACAATCGACAAATGTGACGAAATTGAATCCCGCCACAACAAGACAGATATATCGCAGATTAGGTTGGCAAAACGCTCTGAAATTAACCTTGAATGCAAGGTGATATCGTGGAACACGTGGTGTAGCCGCAAACTTAGCAAGAGTCCTACTGACCCTGCCAAGATGAATTGATCCTCATTACTGACATGCCACTGGGTGGTTTCAACTTCGACGGGTACATGATCAAGTTTTGATAAGGATAGGTGCATTTTTTTAATTCCCAAAAGTGGCCCTCTCACCGCGCTATGCTGCTACATCTTCAAGAGTTGTTCGCTGAGCCCCAAAAGGACGCGAGGGGTGTTCCCTCTTTGGAAAGACCAGAGAGTTGTCTTGATGGAAGCCATTCCAATAGTCTCAATGACCGCCACATCTGACACATATTATTCGATATGGCGGAGGTGAGTCTATCTCGACACACCCGCAAAAGAAGGAAAGAGTACTTGGAACCTATTGGAACTCAATTTGTCTCACAGCAAAAGGATAACAACAACCAACCTGGCTTCTCTGGACTTCCCCAACAACTTTCATACCAGTCTTAGCCCCTCTACCATTATTGTGACATGATTCCTCCGTTTACAATACATGTGGACTCATTTGTTGGATTCATCCCTTCGTTGCTTTTCACGTTATCTGTTTTCCCCATCCTAGACCTTTGCGTTGTGTTAAGCTCAGCCGAAGACAAATCCCCAGTCCATATCATCAATAGCGTCTTTTGCCATGTTCCAGGGGCTCATGCTCCTAGTCGAACAGAATATTGGTCTTCACTAAGAGGTGACGAAACTCAATTCCTAACAGGCAAGGGGTGTGCGGCTAAGAGCATGTAGCAGCACAGGCGTGACAGCCTCTGGTCTCATTCTCATACCCGAAACTTCCAAACATCCAGTCCCCAAATTCTGAAAAGTCCTCATATACCGCGTTCTTTCATCAGTTTCTTCGGCAAGGTCCAGTCAATCACACCGCAGTCGGCATAAAATCTTTATAATCACAACCTTTGCAAACTGTTGACAACCTTTGAGCTAGTTGCTTCTTTTCAATTCTGTCCCATCTAAGAGGTTGCTTTCCTCTTGCTCTTCTATTGACTCTGTCAAGATGCTGTCCACTTTTGTCTTGCGACTAGCAACCATTACCGCGCTATGGCTACTGGACTTGGTCACTGCTGAAGGTAAGGATTTTAGCCTTTACGTTATAACCAAGTTGTAACTATACTTGAAACTACTGATCCATTGACGCCATGCACAGCAGATACATCGTTTGTCCAACAACCTGTCATGGTAACCGATCCCTCGACTGGCTTGATGCCTATGATAGGAACAACTATGGGCGATTGCGACGATTCCATCTCGATATGCGGAACTACTGGCACTGTTTTGATCATACACTCCCCCAAGTTCACCTCCTTTTTGACCATAAACCACACAACCACAACAACAATAGTACGTCTTCAATAATACACTTGCGAAAGCATGTTTAGCAGATGTACTTACGAATAGACAGGTACTGCCAACTTCCACCAACACCGTCACTGAAGTCACAGTGACAACAGTCAGAAATCAGACCGAAGGTATGTACAAAACCATATGAATATACCCTGGCTGTGTATATCGGTTGGGTGACTGATACCGACGTACATCAAGGTCACTGTCGTGACACCAGAATTATCCCAGACGATGTCACCACTATCATCACGGTCGACGTTAACGTAACCACAACTCGAGAATTCCTTCCCATAGTGAACTCCACCACTACAGTGACCAGCAAAGTCACTGACAGGTCAATCGAGCAATGCTATTTGAAGCCGAAAGGTACCCTCGCACCTGATTTTCCTGGCTCTCCCAAGAATGTGTCCTCGGGGGAGGGTATTCCTGGGAAGAAGCCGCCTAGTGACAGCATCTCGCCTGGGGAGGTTCCGCCTGTAGGTCCAGGACCCCGTGATGAAGCTAACTTTGAGTCTATCGCTACGTCTACCGCTAGCGCATCCAAGGCGACCCAAAAAGACCCTTACTCGTCGACAGATCAAGACACGAGCACGAATAAACGAGATGCTTTTGCGTCTATGGGATACTTTTAAAGTGTTATAAGAGACAATGGCGCAAGAGAGTTAGCCAACCATCGCTTCGGACAGCTGTTGTGGGAGTAGGGAACGATGAAATAGATATATCACACTGTTTCAGTCTAATGTTAAGATCTGTATTTGCAATTTTAGATGATTTGCAACTGTCGATTTTGAGTCTTATGTACGCATTCTAGTTAGTAATTGGATCTGGATTCACGAGGTGACAATCCACACAAGTCAATGCAAAAATACGAAACATGCGTTGTAATCCATTATGAAGCGGTGAACGGTATGTGTTGACGAGAAGTTTGGCAAATATCAGTGGCCTTGATAATGATTTCACCCCAGAGCCATTTGATGAAGGTATCCTTGGTCAGGAAGGACTTGAAAATCTTCGAAGGCGCCGCGGTGCACTGCAATCGACATCATTATCGCTCTGATGTCCATACCCACCATCAGGCAACAATGTTTCAGCTCAGCAAGCCACATATTGACCCTCTTTTAGACTGTCCAGGGGGTCAAGAAAATCAGCAGAAGGATTTGGGTGGCAGATCGGCAGTTTGGAGTGCAAGCCCTTTCGCTCTTTTTCCTGACGTTGGGGCTGTTTTTGTAGCCTACTACACTTGATGAAGTGATTTCCCTCTTTCATAAAGCATATTGGGTAGTGTTCCTTTAGTCTACACCCCAACCTTGAGAATGTCAGCTGCCCTCAAAACAGCCTTGGCACTCCTCTCAACCCACTCCTCAGCCTGCGTCAAGTTACCCTGGTCCAAGCTATCCTGGATGGCTGGGAAAACATCCGCTCCGTAACCGCTATCCAGACCCGGTGCACTAACAACGTTGTAAAACGAGAATCGTCCTGGCAAAAGACCAGCGCTCGCAAAACCACGGCTAAACTCCCTGAACTTGGTGTTGACAACTCCAAGAAGAACACTATCGTTGAGAGCAAGGGCTTGCTTGGCTAGAGTATCGATGTGCTTGCAAGCGGCCTCGAAAGCAGATACTGCGTCGTCGAGAGGGCTGAGATCGATGGTGTACTCCGCAAAACGGTCTTCAAGCTTCTCTTCCAAGTCTTCGAAAATGTCGCGGAGAGCAGAGCCAGCGTGAGGCATGTCCCAGGGGATCAAGGGGTCGTCGGCGATGTGATAAGTTAGCAGAGTGACGAATTGACCCATTGCTGCGTGAAGATGGAATCCTGGGTCTGCGTAGTTAGTCATCCAGTGGTGCGTGTCGTACAGGCTGTGATAAGCGTAGACAGGGTCCTTGGGTCCAGGGCCACCAGCAATGTCGAGCTATCAAGCATTAGATAAAGAGCAACATCGTAGAGAGGGTCTTCTTACCGAGCTGATACCGTTGTGGTAGAAAGCAGCATAGTCGCTACCACTGCCCATAGCTGGTAGCACTCCCTCGGTAGCGTTGAACCAAGCATCGTACAATGTTGGCCCCGCGCCGTATCCCTCGGGGAAAATGACCTTTTTCATAGTCTCGATAGCGATGGTCTGGATCTCTCCTGATCCGACAATCTCTGCGCGTGGACCAGAAACTGCCGTGTCGAGATTGATGTAGGCGACTGTCTTTTCAATAAGCTCAGGAAGGTGATCCTCGACCCATTCTGTGCTGCCCATGAGACCAAACTCTTCGGCATCCCAGGAGGCCAAGATGCTAATTACTGTTAGAAAAAGAGAACATGAGAAAGGGTAAGGGTAGGGATTGAAGAAACGTACATGGTTCGACGAGGCTTCCAACCCTTCTCAACAAGCTTTCCAAAAGCCTTGGCCATCTCGATGAGAAGCGATCCACCAGAGACAGCATCAGCAGCACCACCACCAGTCCAGCCATCACGATGGTTTCCAATAATGACATATTCATCGGGATTGGTTCCGTTAATAGAAGCGATCACATCCCAGGCAGGTTCAAGTCTGGCATCCATGATATTGACAAGGTTTAATGTAGCACCGGGAGCAGGACCGCTGTGGTAAGTCACATTTGAGAAAGCGCCTTTGTAGTTGGTTCGGTTGACCTGTTCAGCTGAGAGGCCGTGACCGTCAAGTGCGTGGAGAAGCTGGAGGCCGTCTCGAGGGCTGATGGGAATGGAAGGAATCTTAGGGCCGTAGGGGGTGATGTCGCTACGGGCAGCATCTTTGGTAGATGCGTAGCCGATTGTTGAGGGATCACCGAAGGAGAGAGATCCCCAGCGGGTGCTGCCTCGTTGGATGGCAGAGGGATGACGAGCAGGACCATCTAGGATTGTTAGACTGGTAGGTGAGATTGAATGTAGCTCACGAACCTGGGTATGGAAGATAGCCATTCTCTTCGGTAATTTCGCCGTCCTCGAGGGGATCAGTGTACAAGATAGTGCCAATCATACCGTGTGCCTTTATCTCGTCAGCCCAGTGAACCTGCATTTCGTTTTACCAAACTAACCTCTGCATTCTTGATCTTGACACCACGGTTCGCACCTCCATATTGAGCTAGAGCAATCTTGCCTTCAAGCTCAACACCGAGATCCTTCAACTTCTGGTAGTCCTCACGAGAGCCACGCCTAAATACAGCATTAGCTCTGGGTACGGGCCTCCAGTGTCACACTCCCTTACCCGACGTAGACATATTCAGCATTGACCCTTCCACTTCCCGAGAGCGCGTGGTACGCTGGCTTCTCATTAGGGTTGTTCGTCTGGGCATCAACATCAAGAGCATCCTCAAGTCTCTGGACCTCATGTGCCGAGCCATCGGCTCGGTTCAAAGTGAGAGTACTCTCAATGGGCTCAGTGTACCAAATCCAGTACTCATCGATCCAAGACTCCCAGCCGTGCTCGATCCATTTCTGCTGTGTCCACTCCGCCTGAGATCGGTTGTGACCTGCCAAACGGTACCCTGAGGAGTAGTAAAGAGACCAGTCGGATATGCTGTTATTGTCGAACGAGTTGACCAGCATGGTCTCTGTCTCCGTGAGAACTGGCGGGAAGGGTACAACATCTCGCTTGACATGTCGACTGTGAGAGGAGCGAGCGTTTCGTTTTGAGCGGAGGTGAGCGAGTTCGTCTTTATCCGGAAGACAGGCGTAGACGCACGCTGCGGCGACGAGATAGGATGCCAAAGTCCTCGACATGATTGAAGAATCACAAGTATCAAGGTCCGTAACGAGGCATTCTCACTCCATAGGGAGTATAGAGCTATTTGTATTGATTAATATCCCTCATCAATAACCCCGTCACTATCCAACAAGCGGGGAAGAGTAACTTGCACGACATCACATCAAGAAACATGATAAGCTAGGGCTTACACCGCTTTACACTTCTCCAAAAGAGGAATGTGAAGCTTCGAGATGCGGAGAAATGTTCGATAAGCTGGGTGCGTCATTGCTTGGCATCGCGTTATTTGACTATGCTCACCTTCCCACTTCGGGTACGATCCGCACAGCGTCGTATTTTGAGCAATGGAAGGAGACGAGAGGCGGGGTTGGTAAAGATTGTTTAGCTGGTATAACCGGTGGTTCCGCGAGGTTATCATGTTTAAGCTTGTTTTTGAGTTTGTTTCAAGCGGGGAAACTTAATCTAGAAGCTGTTGGTCGGGTTTGTTAAGGATGGGATAAGGACGAAATTATATCATTATAACAGCAGCCTCAAATGCAAGCTATCAATCGGAGAGTCTATATTTAGTCCTAACTAAACTCTTAAGTTCTTGTTTTCTGACTGAAAAGATGGGACCATGGAGTTATTCAAATGTGAAGACGGGAACTCTTCGAAACGAGAGTTATCCTGATTTTACTAGTCACGATATATTGCGAGAAAGATATCCAATTTTGATTTTGTACCACCCACGTAATATATTCCCAGGGGTGCTGTGGCCAGTTACCCTATTCTCTTCATAAGGGAAATGTATTCACAATTGTAAAAACACTGAGCATCTTCACAGTCCATTTGAGTGTTCAAACTCTGGTCATGTTACCAAAGATAGGTAGGAAATACGGTCCAAAACGGTTTTAAAGGCATATTCACATATAGAAATACCGTGGTTGAGGAAGAAAACAGATATCTGCTTCGTTGGCAATGCAATATGAGCAAAGCAATCTAAACCATCGAGAAAGACTTGAAAGTATCGTGGTCAAGACGAATTGAGAGCCACGCTAATAGCTTAGGTAATGACGTGCGCAATGTAGTGCTTGCCAAAACAAGTTTGCCGCTACGTCCTGATATCCTTTCAGTGTGTTGCAAATATCTGTTGAGTCTGTGTAGGTGGACTTGGAAAGTATTCATCCACACCTTTAACTCTCGGCATGGCTGGACACGGAATGGCTATAAACTTTGAACCTATGAATGGGAAATTCGATTTTATTTGAATACACTTGTGCTCAATGTTGGCGTATACTCAGCCTTTGAATAACTAGATACAGAAACTGCGGCGATTACAACATTCTGGAAACAGAAAAGTAACAGTCACTACTACAGGGATATCCAGAGAAATGGCGACAATTTCATTTATGTTCGTAATATCTTCTCAATATCTTCTTCTTAACTGTAGTGAACAGCCAAATGCATCATCCTGGACATTACCAACACATGGTGTATCCAACTCCTACCAATCCGAGAAAGCCTATGCTGGCGTGTCGAATTGACGCTAACACGAACTGTTAGACGAAATATGATACAAATCAATGAGAAGCTCACCTTATTTTGTTGTATCTCGCTGTTAAGATCTAACACTTTGTGCCACTGCAAACCCACTCGTCACCATACTTCTTGCATTTGCACCAGGCTTGTCGCTTCTCCAGGTGAGTTTCGTCCATGAGACTGCGGCCACACTTTCGGCCAGTGCAGATCCACTCGCCGGCGACCTTCTTACAAGAACACTGACGCTTCTCAAGGTCCATGGATCGCTTGTCGTAGCACTTCTTGCCGGTGCAAATCCATTCTCCGCCGACCTTCTTGCAAGTGCATTGTCGCTTCTCGAGGCTGCTATCGTCTCGCTCCAGGAGAGCGCCATCGTCTCGCTCCAGAAGGGCGGCCTCATCACGCTTGGTGGGACACTTGGGACCGATGCAGATCCATTCGTCGCCGACTTTCTTGCATGAGCATTGTCGCTTCTCGAGATCACCAGCGGGAGAGGGGTTGGCCATGGCAAAGGCCGAGAGGAAGGCAATGGCGATGGGAGCGAACTTCATTATGGCGGTTGGAGATGTAGATAGAAGTGGATGTTCTAGTGGGACTGTTGTGTTTGAGTCCGAGTCTGAGTGTCAAGAAAGTCGATTAAATACGGGAGAAATGTCTTGTTTTTATACATGAAAGTCTGCTATCAAGTTGAGTATATCTTCAAACCGCCACTTACCTTTTGATAGCTCTAGCAAAAGATCCCGAACTTGAAACCATCGAGTTCAGCTTGTAACCATTTCGGAAGTCGGTCCAGTGATAAGTAGGCACTTTTGCGCTGTCCAAACATGGGGGCTACTCCTTCGAGACAGATAGGCTAAGCCGAAAGTGGAAGGTGAGGCAATCTTGACCAGTCAACCCCTCAATACACGTCGTATCTGTCCTACCATTACCGCGTCGTTGGAGCCTGTCATTAGTTGATCAGCGTCGTATCAGATACAAGAGACTCCGAATTGGATTCATCGAGACTCAGCCCACTGATCTTGGTCTAAGCGGGTTCTAGTGGGATTTATGTTTGCCAAGACAATCCTTCAACTAAAAGAGAATAAGCCGATTGATGTTAAACGAAAATCGACTACATAAGTTCTGCTGACGGATTTCTAGATATGGTCTTATGGGGCGAATGGAGAAGGTAACACTGAACCTGACAGGTCCGCTTGACAGGACCACCTAGATGTCATTCATTGCAGGGCAGATTGATTGACGATACCTTGAAGTTATCGTATAAAACAGAATAATACCTTATCATGATGGAAATAGAAATAAGAAGCTATGATATACACAATGTTGAATAGAGAATGAGGTCAATCTAGATATTTTACTACTTTCCGAGTATGTAACAAAGCTTAATGACTATTTCCAAAGATTGTGATGAAAAATGGAACCATTCATTAAAGTTGATGCTATCTCTTATCTAAACGCGATTCATATCGCATAACTTCCTTCTCAGGCTAAGTAGATAATTTAATCGGGATTCAAATACTACCATACCTGTATCCTCAACAAATAGAGTCATTGGTGGCAATTGACGCTAATGAGCCTGTCGATATGGAACGGACCGTCGGGTCAACATGAACAGGAGGGGTTACGAGAATCAAAGGAACTGTCAACGCTTGTCGCGGCTTTCTTACATAACTGCCTGATGACGAAGGAAAGACTATATAAAAAGTATTCTCTTCTTCTACTGAACGCGTTGAGTATAGTAGTCTCACATATCGTTGGGACTCATCGTACATGGGTGGAACTGGATATATTACTGCCCTGGTTTGTGGAGAGCCATAGTCAACAATCTCTTTTGTTCAGTACAAGACTTTCACGGTTGATGAGAGGGCTTTCCGCAAAGACATTCTAAAGACACTCATATTACATTTATTCTCATCATAATGGATAAACCGCTCGCCATATATCTAAAGTTGGTCTTAACCACTTGCGCGAACATCTGGCAGTGACAGATTATGGTTCTTGATGATAATATCCCACAAAGGTGATAGCTCCCCATGGGGTAGCTTATCATCCTCCTTTATACGCCGAATGTCATGAAAGAATCCATCTCCCTGATTGGCTGGGTTCCTTGGTATCGTTTGCATATCGGGGAAGTTAAAGAATGCCACGATGGAAACCTTGACTGTATTGCCACTGATATCAACGTCGTGAAAAGTCGGCAGGAATTCGTTAGCCCAACGGTAGAGCGTCGAGCCACCCATCATTATAGTACCCTTGTGTCCAGGGAAACGGACAGTACCGTCGAGGTCGTAGACACGGAGTCCGGGGCCGTTTGTAATGAGTGCAGACAGCAAGTTGCCATCTGGGTAAAGCCCAATACCACCCGGGGCACCAGCATGAGGTGTATACTTGATAGCCCGGTATCGAACAGTGCATCGCTGCACGAGATCTGGGTCGATACCAACTGCCATACTGGTCTCAACCAAAGCACTGTCCAAGACCGCCTTGAGACAATGCATAGAGTCGCGAATTCTCGGGTCGTGCAGGGCTTGAAGACCAGTCAGGCCATCCTTGAGATCTCCATCAAACTTGGCAATATCCGATTCAGAGTCCAGGAATGGATGGCCTATACCGTGACTGGCGAACCAACAAGACTTTCGCCATACCACCTTCTTATCTGTTCCCTCGTAAGAGAGTGAATGTTCAAGATCGGTTAGGTAGGACCCAAGGTCTTGCATTGCTTGTTCAATACGTGCATCTTCCTGTGGAGACCAACCGACCACATGTTCTTTTCCAGCCTTGAAGGCCCTTTGTATTTCCGCATAATTCTCGGCTGTGGTGGAATCGTGAGTGCGTGGGATTTAATAGGCATTTGGTGTTACATACCATCTTTCACAGACGGGAGATTATCATTGTTTGAGATTGGTTCGTCAAGACGAATGTGATGGTTTGGGGCAGTGGAAATTGGGTTTGAAACGGACATGATTGCTTTAGAGATTGGCAGAAGTGAGAAAAATATGGTTGAGGCTATGAATTAGTAGACCTTTTGGACATTGAACCTTGTTTATGTACATGTCCACCTCAGTCCCTCACATATGTATTTTGTCTTGGTGAATGTCTCACTATATTCGTCTTCCTTGATCGATTTACTTTTAGACCCATTGTCGTACCGCGACGATCGCGGAGACACTAACAACGCCACAACTGAACCTGGGCCTTCGGGATCGGCCGTTACCATAGTAGCGGTAGCACGTCCCGTCTTTACCGCGCGGCCGAGATCTCACTAACCACCACGTCAATGTTGTCCATTGACAATGACCGTATATGTACGTCTTTGCTCATAAACAACTTTGCTAGTTTTGGACAGTGGACCCCCATTCCTGCAGCCAGCTGTTCCTTGGAAGGTGATTGATCGTTTTCTGACATTCCGTATTGCAGAAGCCAGACCTGCTTGTCTGGGTGTGTTCTAGTCAGCATCATTAAGCCCACAGTAATTACGCAAAGACTCACCACTTCTGAGGCTCATCTCCCATTCCCAGCGGTGAATATCGTCCATATTCGAGAATCGTTCCCAATCTCCTGGTGCTGCTAGAATAATGATTTGAGATACTGTCAGGAAGGTCTGGCCTATCCTTTTTGTGACCTCTTTGGGTTTTGTGCTTCTGGTGATTTGATGTTGGTCGAGCCATATCCGACGGCTTCTCTTTTCAATCATTTCGGCGACCAAACGTGCCATGACCCTGCCCCGTTCATAAAGGTCTGGCGATAGCCATCGGTAAAATATGATATAATCATAGTCGTATGTTTCCCTGATATCAATGCCTTTTCTTTTTGGTCAGTCGTAGCCTCGTGACATGAATGGGATGGGAACTAACTTGGAAAATATTTCGTAGAGGGAATATGGGCCTCCACGGCAACAGCTGACTTGACGCTCAACATTGTAACAGTCGTGAGGTCCGTGACAAATTTTGACAGTAACAATTACACCAGGGCGAACGTGTTAACCAATCTTCAAAGAATAATTAATACAAAGCATTCGCCTTCGCTCGTAGCTCTCTGGTGGGTTAGTGGCTTCTTTCTTATACACAAGTCTCCTGCAACCCTTGCTTGACCTAGTCGAAAATCATTGAAGGGTGATGAAAGTATGTTTCTAATCCGACAGGCTTCACTGTAAAGCATCCGAGAATGTCGATACGTTCCGGTACTGTCTCAATATACCAGCTCGATTAAGCCGCCCACAGTCTGCAGATCCAAGGAAACACAGCATTTTCTTGTGACGTGACATCATTCCAGCCACTCGTATCCCTCGCCATGACCCGTCCTAGTAGTAGCGGCGGTCGAGTGTCTCAGTTGCACACGACCATTTTCTTCTTCCAATTCGATGTCTAATTTGTGGGCGCTAAGAGACGCCACTTTCAGCTACGAGGGCCGAACCTTGAGCTTGAATGCAGCTCTTTTCCGAATTAGTACTGGGCACTGCAGCGGATCGGCTTCGGATGAAGAACATCCTTGAGTTAGCTTTTTACGCCAGGCCAATAGGGTTAAAACGGCCAAAAGGTGTTTACCGTCACTTGCGGATCACAAGTAATGATCGGCAAATCTACCCGGGTGGCTGGCTGAGAGCTTGATCGATTTAACGTAGCTCCGGCACTTACCAATGGAATGATTTTGGTTGCTCAGAGTCGGGCATGCAAGCTAGTCGACCAAGACATGATTTTCATGGCTACCCTAAACTCAAGCAATACTGACTTAAGCGCATCGTTGACGGGAAACAGGGTACTTCATGTATTCTATCACTTCTACACTTGCTTCCACGGACCAACCCGCCTGATTGTGTTGTTGCTTCAACATTGGCATAGCTGATGTCTTAACTATATGTTCCATTTTCGACAAGGAACTCAAATGGTCAGCATCACACAGATCTAAATGAATGTCTTTTTTATAAAACTAGTACAGCCTATATGGTTAAGTCGTTGATCGCTTTCATGTTAGTGTTATTTGGTTCAGGGATAGATTACACCTTCGCCTGGCTGTTCTCAGATCCGTGAACCATGATGGCGAGTCTATCGACAAACGTAGAAGTCGAGATGTTTTTTCCGATTCATGGTGTCTATTGCCCATTATGTAACAAAGTCTTATGCGACCGCACGGCGTTTAAGTTATAAAGCCATAGTCCTATTGTATCCTCCTCGTATACCTACCACATCAAAGGCTTCTCCGATCACCTATAGCAACGCTAAATCCTTTCGTGTATTTCGTCTAATCTTTCAATAAGTAAGATATTATTCATAGTTATTTTCGTGCTGGATTTGCTATTAATCAAAGCATTCTTCACTTTGCCTCTACCGCATCCGTTATCTCTCAGCATCATCGTTCCCAATAACTTTGCGCCAGACCCTCCGTACTGGGGTAGGTACCACCTAGATAGAGAGGCAAGTCCATGGTTATTTAAAAGGCCAATCGGTAGGTATCTATGGTTCCATTCACACATACTTACTTAGATTCACTTCTCCTCCTCGACAAACTCATCTTCAATTCTTTCAACATCATCATCCACACCATCATGGTCATGGTGTCCCTAGAATAGGCAATCTCTTCATTGTTAGTCTCGTCAGCCGATTATCAAAACGTGGCCGCTGAACTGTCTCTCCCATGCTTCTCCCAAAACGAATCTAGCATTGCTACACATTCCATGCCCGACAGAATGGTACCTGACGATGGCGACAGGAAACCGACCTCCCTTTGTACGCATTCTACCACACTGAACCGATCCAAAAATGACTAACTCTCTGTACAGTGATGCCAACCAACTCACTCGTCAGCCGTCCGTGATTCCTTGAAGAGAGCATGCCTGTCATAACATCCACTCTGCTCAATCCTCAACAAAACTCACCTGGCCTGCCTCTCGACCGAATCGCCAGTAATTATCTCTGCACTCCACGACAACAAGTCTGCTACCAAACGCTAAAGACCTGCCACCGCCGCACCCTATCGAAACTTCATACACGATGGCGTGTCCTGATATGTGCCAATAATATGAGAAAAGGATACGGTTCCGAAACAGCATCAGATGAAATCGGCAGATACAACAGCGGCAGATTGCATTAGAACAGAAAGGGGGCCTCCCTGCAGATGACATGTCGAAGTGCTCATCTATATGGCGTTATCAGATCGTCAACCCACAGACACAGCGTCTAGTTAGGCAGCTGGCGGCGAAGAATGCCAATTCAAAAATCCCGTTCGAGGTGGGCGAGGAGGAGCCCTCGGGGCATCAGACAACGGTCGAGGCACTAGCTCAATTCTGAGGGATTAACCTTCGTTGTTCGACTTCAAGACAATGGCCTCAGCGCTGATCAGCCCGTACTAGCCTCGTCTCAGCCTTTCCTAGAGGTTAAAGGCTGTACCAGTCGATATTGCCATCCCACTACCCTCCTCTGCCGCCCCCTCCTCGAGGAAAGAGAAGCGGCAACATAAGAAGCGCATCGGGGTCCATATATCTTTAACGCACAATGTGGCCGGTTGTATTGTAAGATTAATCACTCATCGATAATTCAAGCAAGTCAACTGAACAACTCAGTGCTTCTTCAGTACATAAATACTATGTGAAAGAACTCTGAAATCTAAGTCGTAAACTATGTTACAGATGCACGGCCTTTTAACATTCCACAGTCGCGCCACACGTACAGGAGGCAGTCATAATCCATTTAGAAGCCTACAGTATCATCGGAACTTTTGGCGCCTGGGCTATCATGGATATACGATCTCCCTCTCATCAAACCACCCTACGGAACATGCTTCGAATGTCCAGACGTGGTGGTTATACTGGGATCGGTTACCTCCTTTTGTTATTCTGCGGTTTTCATACGACAAAATGAGGGGGTCAGTTTACGCCTCTTGGACTGGGCTTCTTAGACTATTTGCTTTTTGTACTCTAAATTTCAGAGGCTAAGTTTATGATACCGATCGAAGGGCTCAATGAACAGAAATATCACCAACTTGTATGAGTCCTATACTGAAGCTAAATATTCGGACACCATGAGTTTCAGAAAGCAAAGGCTGTAATTTAAACAAACGAAACTCTTACAGAAGTGATACCAGCTTTAAGAAAGCTGCTGGCACTTCACGATTCAACACTTTATGGATACACTGGATATCTCGTTTTCGTCCTATCAAGTTTTCGGCCCTTTCTCAGATCCAGGATGGGGGTTATTTTCACTTTGTGTATCTAAGTCAGTTAATGGAGAGACGCTCCATTTTGTGTCAAGCAGCCCAAGTAGGCCTATCTCAATGATCGAAATCAGGATTATTAAAACATCAAGCATATATCCTTTGTCAACTCAATCCCTTCGCCCTTGATATCCATGTGAAACAAGATGACGTATCACTCAGCTTTCAACATCG
This sequence comes from Fusarium nodosum, assembly GCA_014898975.1. NCBI lineage: Eukaryota > Fungi > Ascomycota > Sordariomycetes > Hypocreales > Nectriaceae > Fusarium > Fusarium nodosum. The sequence continues at coordinate 145,762 of JAAVUE010000018.1, forward strand.
AGTTCCCCAGTCACTATCGCGACCGGATTGAGAACGTGCCCCCCAGCATCCCCTAGGTCGTGAGACCCTGTACCTCCATACGCACATATGTTCCATCGTTGGTGCAGCGCGTTCTTATATGGTTGGAACTATTCGTCTGTGTTAATGAGACCCAAAACAGTCGCGACTCGATCGTTATGAGCAGCTTAAAAAATTTCTGGGTTGTGACTAACAACTTTTAACACCAACCAACTCTTCCTATACGTATGATATAGTGCAATAGCTTTCGTTTTAAGTCGAAAGTGGATTTTGGTAGATAGTGTAGCTCAGCGGTGTATTAGAGCCGGGCTCTGCATCCAGAGCAACAAATTTAATTGAATCTTCCTTGATTAATGTGATATGGCAATGATGATTTAAGAAATCATGACATACCATGGTAAACTTTATTGCGCATCCTAAACAGTAAAGGTAAGTGAGGGTACATCTGCAACCTTGGGACTTGAGGTTCATCCTTATGCGCTACTCTTTTTGATAATACAGCTGTACGTATAGCGAGCGCGTTAGACTTCGATCTTCGACTTCAAAAATCGGGACAACCCTCAGTATCTCTGCACAGTCACGCCACTTCAAGGCTGCTGATGTAAGGAGTTCAGTCCCTTGAGACGTTATTGGTCCTTGTCTTCAGTCACGTCTGCCCAGTATAAATATCATCCCCGCATCTTACGTTCACATCGCGACAGTAAGCACAAGCATATAACTTGTAACCATTGCAAAATATTCCACTCTACAGACAAAGTTGTCGTGTCCTGCCTTTTGAAGCCGGTCACACTTAACTAAGCTCAAAAAGAGCCAGTTGCATACAAAACCGAACTTCAGAATGGACGAGTCCATTGTCGATATTCGTGAGAGATATGCGCCATCAAAAATCACGACGGAATTAATCAATATCTCGAAAACCAAGGTGCAACAACAGAAGTCTCTCGAATTTCTGGAGAACCTTAAATGCCTATATTTCGAGACCCGAGCACAAAGTGATGGGGATTGCGAAGACAGCAGGTCAATGCAACCCATTCTAAAACTCGAAACTATTAATGCATTTACGAGGCGATGTTACGTTGCTCTCTCGTACACTTGGAAACCCTCTTCTGAAGAGGAGAGTGTTCCAAGTGGTGGGTATCTGGTAGAAGACATCTCTTCTGGCAGTCTGGTACCGTCATCCGTGAGAAACACGGTTTTTCGTCGCATGCAGCGTTACATGAACTATGTAAAGGCAAAGTATCTCTGGGTCGATCAACACTGCATCCAGCAAGGCGAAGGGGAAGCCAAAGAAGTAGGCCTGCAGGCGATGGATAGGGTGTACAGCTTGAGCCGTTACCCTGTGACATTACTGTCGCGGACAATAACAACTTCGGAGCAGCTGAAGTTGCTCATTGAAATCCTCTCGGGGGACTTTGTATCATGTTGGAAGGACGAATACTCTATATCAAGATCGAAAACTTTGGGACAAGCCCGCCAAGCACTTGACCTTCTCGACCACATCACTTCGGATCCCTGGTTCTGTAGAGGGTGGACTTACCAGGAAAACTACCGCGCTGGTAGGAACATGACCCTTCTTTTGAATCATGCATTGTCAATCAGAGTCCGAAAACCATCCTCTCATCTGGGATCGTTAGATGGAGAGCTTTGCATCAAGGCTTCGAGATTTTCCGAACAAGCAACAAAGCTCTGTTTGGCTTATGCAAGTCGTGCGCCATGTCCAGATTACTGGGACAGAATCATTTCGGGGGTTGGAAGGTACCAGATTCTACTCCAGGTTGATGACGACGATTATGGCAGAGCTGGAGAGGATGGTTCGGCTCCAATGTCGATGTCTCCTACCATTATCAATGACATAGCCCAGCGTGGGATAGAAAAGGAGTGGGATAGACTTGCCATCATCGCCAATTGCTGTCAGTACGTCCACCGCTTGGATAGTACGAAGCTAAAAGGAGAGCACAGCCTTGGTTTAAGTTTACTTGCACTCTGTTTGGTGAATGGGGAAATTTTCTCTAATCATCCCAGGAACAATGGTAATATCACCAAGACAAGATCGATCCCCATCACCAAGTACTTACACACGCAATTTTTCAAAGGGCTACGGTCTCCTGAAAGAACGGGGAGACTTACATTCAATAAAGGGTGTCGCTTTTCCAGTGTGAGCCTGATGGAAGATGGTGTGGAGACGAAAGGCTATCTCTGGCAGTTTGACGGTGAGATATCGACCGCCGACTTTCACAAACATGGTAGGAGGAGAGGCCGATATCAGCGACAAATGCCACCACTTAAATGGTTGGTTGACCAGCTTCACTATGATTTTCCGATTCTCGCCCAGTGCATTCATGACATCCTCAATCTTCATGAGCCATTAACACCTGCACAGGAATGGCAGCGGCGTATGGCTCGTAAGATAGAGGAAGCTATATACCAGAAGAAGACGCTCCGTACGGCAACTACATGTTTCCGCGAACCTGGGCCTTTGAGTGTTGCGATATTCGTCATGGAGCCTCAGGACGATGATAGTGCAGAGACTGATGACAATGAGCAATTTCTTTTCGAAACGGAGTCTCTTGTATTCACCTCCGTCCATCGTGGCCAGGAGGGCCAGCAGTCTTTAGAGTCCAACGACCTCGACAAGCAGGTCTCTCTTGAAGTCGATTGTTATTTCGGGGAAAATGGTAGGCAAATCCCTCGACTTTATACAAAACGTTGGATTCATGGGTTATGCTTTTTCTATGGTTGCTCTCCACGTTCTTTCATATTTCCTTGGCCGGCGTCATTGCGAGGCCTTTGATGGTTCGATTTATTCTTAGTAAATTATGCAGAAACGGTACAAGTCAGTTATACAACTATGCTGCCCATCGTTCCTAGCAACCAGTTGCCCAGAGCTGAAAGCTGAAACTTTGGGGTTTTTTAAACGACTAGCGGGCCAAGAACAAACTATGCTACCAGTCCACGTACTGCATGAGCCTAAGGAGCAGGCTGTCATGCTCACCAATCTTGTAGCCACATCGAGGGGAGCTGCATCATACCTTGCAAGTCGAACTCCGTTGTTGTGTAGAAGACGCGTTGCATTTTGGGAAATCATTCATTCTTCATATACGTCCATATGTGCGATGCTTCGTGGATAACAATTAGCAACGCCAGTCATGATGCTCTAAATTCAAGAAGATACTCGTTTGAATCGATCTCAGCCATAAAGCGGCCAATTCATGGTTTCCTGCTCGGAAGGATGAAATGGGTACGGACTCGCCAACAAATCCAACTCGCGCTCTAACAAGAACGGTCGAAACTTGGCCAAGTCGGGAGACTAATTTTCGGATCTGTTTACCTTAGAGACATCACCACTTGACAGGACACCAGAGAGCATGTGAAACCTAACTTTCTTCACGCATGAGGCTACTCAAGCAAGCAGGGCCTGTATATTGATTGCAATTATAACGACGTGAGCTAAGAGTACCATGGTGTTTACATCATGTACCCACGTTTGCACTCATTGCTTGCCTTCGTCTAACCCCTTTTAACCATGTCAGGTGCCGAGAGAGACGTTGTGGCGAGTTTCACATTTCATTCCAGCAGACTTCATCAAAAAAGTGTTAGCGAATGGGACCAGTTGAAAACCTCCTACCCTTACCAAAAACTAAAAGGTCAGGTTTACCCTCAACCACTGAAGTTCCTGCTTGATCGGTAAAATAACATTCTTCAAAAACCCTGTTCTTGTTTCTGAATCGTCAAGCCCCGCGGATTGACCAACTGGGATCCAGTCCAGAGACAAGCATGCCTGAATAGCCTTAGTTGAACCCGAATTATCCATCTTGTTCACAATCCTATCAGCAACGATCTGCAAAGTTGTTATGTTTGAATTGGATCGTTCTCCCGCCGTTTTCCATTTCTCGATTGCTCTCTCATTGAATATCTCGATAAGTAAGATCCCTAAAGCTAGGATACTCGGGTTAGCATGATAAGCCATACTTCCTGCTAGGAATTGGCCTGCTCCAGGGACGCTGATGCGGGCAGAAAGAAATGGGTTTTTGAGGTCAGGTTCCTCTTCAGTCTTGAAAAAGAAGTAGATGTCGTCCTTCGCCCACCCAGGCTGCAAACAATTACTATCGTGATACAGGAGTAGGGATTCCGCAAAAGTCAGGGCAAGTGTTCTTTTCTCTAAGGGGTCGAGCTTTGTCGGCCCTTCTAGGAGTTCTCCCAAAGAAACCGGGGCAGAAAACTCAAGAACGTGTAGTCGCCGGGGCTTGCATTGAAGACGCCTCATGAGTTCCTGGCGTTGTGGGGTCTCGAGTACCAGAGCAACGCTGAACGCCCAGACATCTGAAGAGAAAGCATCGCATAATTTCTCTAACATGTTTAAATTGTTGCGATCGTTTAGGCTAGGGAAAAGAGTTAGGTCGTTGACAATTAGTAAGAGGTGAACAAACTTTCATTTGGGATGTTATCAACACATTGCCCTCTTGCCATTTGGTCTCCCGTGAGGAACAACCAACAAACTCTTTAGAGAATAAAAAATCCACATCCAACGTGGGGTACAAATCAACGCTCTCATATGCCTCTTTCAAGCAAAGCTTAATGTCGTGATTTGCCTGACAAGGACAGTGAGAGCATTGTTTCTGGAGGATAGGGTATAGGCTTGCAATCAGGCGCTGCAAACCAACTGATGGTGGGGTTCCGCAGTTCTGGTATCGTTGCTGCTGAAGATGTTGCATTGCGTTGTTTCCCCTGGGTTGGAATCGTAGTTCGTGTTGTCCAGTCACATCCCTCAGATGAAATACATAATTCTCAAGCCTTTTAAGACATTCAGTGCGTTTCTTCTCATGTCTGAGGAATGCGAATCTCTCGATAAATGAGATCTTAATTGCGCGTGACGCACTTTGATTTGCGAATGGCTTGAGTTTCTCGAACATCGCTTGAGCACTCTATTATTTGTTCAAAATTAGGAACTGATAGTTGGATGCTTACCATGCTTTATACACAGCTGGAAGGTACTGACCTGATCATTTTTGGAAATTCGATTGGTGCCATCTCTTACAAGCTGGTTCAATACTAATAGGACCTTCCTGCATATGACAGTAAATATGCGGAACCGTTCATCTGAGTGAAAGTACCCCTTCAGTGCACCTTCAAATTTTGGGTCTCGGTACCAATCTGTAAGCAGAGTTGTGATTGGGGGTTTCGCTGGAACTACTTCTCGTAGTCTCTGCATCACCTCTTCAACATAAAATAGTTGTATATAAAATTTCAGGTAGAAGTCCTCGAGGCGCTGGTCCCACCTGGCCCTGATGACTATACTGGATATGGATCCAACGCCGTCGGAATAGAATAAGATTTGGCAACTTCGATAAATAAGGGAAGAATGGCCAAAGTCAGGCCAGCGATTTCTACGCCGGTAACCATTGTCAGTAAAACTAGTGGAGTTAAATGATTTTCATTCGGAATAGGAATCGATAAAGATTAAAGACAGTTCATTCGAATCGATCCTCGACGTGCACAAGCCTAGAGGGGAAAGATGATAACTGTCACAATGTGAGTACACAGAACAAGTCTTCGATCAGCAGAACAATATATTACCAATGCTGAAACCGAGCGGGGTAATAATCACGGTCCATTCGAGGACGCCGGTCAAATATTGGCCCTGTGCCGAGCCAATTGTTACAGGACTGGTTGCGTATCTGTACAGATCAGGTGCGAGTCTCACCTAATAGGAGATAGAGGGGGGAAGAGAGAAGAAAAAAGAGAGTACATATCTGCTCCATCAACCCCGCATTGCCTTCATAACGTCTGGTCCCTCTTGTATCTTGATTTCTCACTTCTGAACGCTATTCCTTCTTCTGCATCTAGGTCGATAACGTCTACACCCTAAAACTTCCAGTGGGCGAAATAGGGAACCAAATGGTCCTCCCCGATGATTCTCAACCGTCACCAGGATCTCAATCTTCTGTGTTGATAGCAAAAGCCTCTATCGATGAAGCGGTCCGCCAGTGCACTGACGCATTTTATTTTCTGTCTTCAAGTATGAGATATGGCCGAATACGAAGCGACCACGAGTATCTTAGGGAACAGCAATCCCGTTTCATTCTCTGGGCTAAAAACATAGGTAGGGATAATGTTTCAGCAGAGTCTGTGCTTGGCGATCGTCCGGAAACGAGGGAAATCATTATCAAGCTCTTGCAAAGATTGAAGAGCAACTTGGAGTTTGCTCGGTCACAACATCCCTCTCCAATCAAACAAGAGGAAAATGTCAACGAAGATGAATACTCTTCAGATTCATCGCTCGGTCTCAGCGATGATGACGAATTGACATGCAATGATATTGAGTCATCCACAAAGAGTCAGCTGCCCGGGAATCAAAGCACCAAATCGATTGATGAAATAATATCCAATTTATACAATATTGCCTCTATGATCGAGCGGTCACAGTATAGTATTACTTCTATGGTTGAGCGGCCTCACATCGACGAGGAGGAGGAAAGTATACGGCAATGGTCTTTGGAAGTGGGTAAAATGCTGGAGCCACAGCTAAAGCTACAGCTACAGGAGCTCCAATCACATACATCCCATTTGTTAAAAAGCGAGTTTCCTTTACTTCAGCCTTTCCTCAAGGATCGCTTGATAGAAACTGTCCTATCCAGGAGGAAGCGACTTCTTTATCAAATGGATCGAGATACCGGGATTTTAAATAGACAGCACATTATCAGGATTGGAAATCTACCGCAATTCGTCCTTCCGCGAGCTGCTAAAAGAACCTCTGGCCATTCGGACCTACAGGACCTTCGGCCGTACATCTGCCTTTTCAAACGCTGCAGCATGCCACTGAGGCAATACACTACTGAGGACGATTGGCTCGACCACTTGTCATCCCAACATGCCACAATTTGGGTTTGTCAAGTAAAAGGCCATGAAAACTGCGTTTTCCAGGATCCTGTGGACCTAGAGACACATCTCCAGCAACACCACCCCGATGTTGTTCACAACGATCAGATTCCATTCTTTATAACAAGAAGTATCAAAACAAGACTTAACTTATTGCAAGCCCTGATGGTCGAGAATAACAAAAATGGCAATTTCCAACCCGCCTGTCTATTTTGCAATTTTGCTTTTTCTAACCTGGAATCTGGACATCATCTCAAAGCACCTCGTCAACAAATCCTCGATCTGACTCCGATAGATACGCAGAAGAAGATCCAAGACCATTTATATGAACATCTCAGAGCTATTTCGCTTGAATCTTTACCTTCTCATCTACAAACGCCTGACACAAACCATCAACGTCTTGAGCCTGCTATAGGATACATTCCTCTGCTTGGCTTCGCATTGTTTGTGGCTGGGATGCTGTTTACTTAACCACCGACAGGTGGTGAAGATGTGGTGAAGAGCATAGTGCTGCCGAGGGCGATTGCTGTCACGTGACGATTGATATCGGCGCCTACACGCGTCAAAGCACCGGTGAGTTCCTCGCTAAACACCACGACCACGGGCTACTATCTACTAAGAACCATCAAACTCTTCTGTCAGCGAATTCGCTTTGAAACAAGGAGCTGATCTTTCCTTCCCAGAACCCTGAATCTTCGACTACTTTGGAAGCTCCCAATTCAGACAAGCCTTCTACTCAGGATGGGTGTAGTAGTAAGCGACGTGAAATCAAGTAGCAAAACGATGGTAGAACGTAGAATGGAACTTGTTGGTTTTGTAAAATGTTTGTATCTTTTACCATCATTAGGTAAAGCCGCTACGGAAGGTTAATAATACATATAGGCAGTTAGAAAAGTCTAAAATCAAGGCTATATGTCTATTAGTCAGTTGCCTTAGACAGTTTAGCGATTAGATAAATCTTATGTATTTTAGACCTATATTGGACTTCCCTTTAAGAGTTAAAGATGTAGCTAATTAGAAAACCTTCTCTTTCTGGAGCTGTAGATGATGGATTAGGTTGCACTCTGCTTGAGGAGGCCCTTAGTAGGGTCCCTGAAGGGTTGCTGAAGGCAAGCCGGCTGTAGGCCCCTTTGCAGCACCCTTAGAGGGTATGGTTAATTTCCCCTTGAATAATTGAAGATATTGCCTTTTAGAAGAGATATAGCAGAAGGAAGAGGCCTAGAAGGAAGAAGACATATTAGCCTGAGGCATTTGCCTTGCTTAAGCTGATGAAGTCGGCATCAGTCTTGTATAGACTATAGCCTACTTCAATTGTGATACCTCGCCTTGAAATAGGTGTAACGGATAGTGCTTATAGATTATTTGAACGTGAATAAAAGATAGGCAGTTTACATACGAACGATCTGGCATGGTAGACCTTATTGCTTGTTGTAAACTTCTCTTGCTCCGGTTCGTACAGCAGCTAATTATCGTGCAGCACTAGTCGGAAACGTGCGCCTCTTCATTGGTAATCCGTGCAAAAGACATCCCTGTACTGGGATCACCCCCGAAAATTACTCCGTACAGCATTTTGGAACTATCGAACGAGGGAGATGGATAAAAAGTCAGGGTAGACAGATTGGTCGAAATTTATCTTACACGAAAGAAAGGCACAAAGAGACAATGACGAATGATCATTGATCGCAGATTGAGGCTGGGAGCTACCCCGCGAATCTCCATCTTGGCTTACAGGAACCAGTTCCTGGGAAGCCAACGTAGGTCTAGGAAAACAAACCTATACCGCTACCTCGGCACACTAGTGGCACGCTTACCCTGGAAGAGAAGGTCAATGTATACAGATAGATGCCTCCGCATCTTGATACTACCCTACGATGTTGCAATTGAAGCTTGATCCTACAACACTTGACCTCTATGGGGAAAGGTCAGCTTTCATACACGTTGAGGCCTCGATACATAATTCGCTTTTACTCGCCCTCTGTAGGTGGCGTCCTATTTTCCGAAGCATGTCTTAGATCCCCTCAGATTGTTTTGCCACGCGTCCTACACTGAATAGCAGCAATGGTATCCTTCAGCATCCTCGTTACTTGTCTATCTGGAGCAACAATCGCTACAGCTTCAAGTATCCCAAGCCATGGCTCTGCCTACGCGCCAAAACAAGCGAAATGCCCATCGACGCCGCTCGTTCGGGGCGCCACGGGCATCTCCACTGCTGAGTCCAGCTACATCTCTCGACGACATGTCAAGGCTTCAAATGCTTTGAAGAAGTGGCTAAAGTCTGTTGATAACGGGTTCGATTCAGCCACCAAGGAATGGTCTTCGCACAAGTACGGAGACGCGCCTGTCGTTGCTCTCACATCAAGTGGCGGCGGATACAGAGCCATGCTTAGCGGTGCTGGAGTTGTCAAAGCATTCGATGGGCGTGAGAAAGTCAAGACTGGAGTTAGTGGACTCTACCAGGCGCTCACTTACGAAGCAGGCCTGTCTGGTGGCTCTTGGCTCCTGTCTTCTCTCGCGAGCAACGACTACCCGACTGTCAGCTCGTTGCAGAAGAAGCTGTGGGAAGAAGCACTTCAAAGTAGTCTTCTTGTCCCCAGCATCCTGGTCTCACCTAAAAAAGATCCTATCTATGATACTGTCGAGGCGGACATCAAGGCAAAGCAAGATGCTGGCTTTGAACCAACCATAATCGATCCCTGGGGCCGACTTCTTGCTTACGGTCTTCTGCGTGGCCCTGACGGGGGAGTCCGCGAGACTATGTCCAGCATTGCTCAAACTTCTAGCTTTAAGAAGCACGTCGCACCATACCCGATCATCACAGCTCTTGGTGTCGATCCTGGGTCGTGTATTCCAGAGAGGAACGGCACACAGTACGAATTTCATCCATACGAGTTTGGTTCATGGGATGAAGGAGTTGCAGCTTTCGCTGTCTCCAAGTATCTCGGAACGTCCTTCTCCAACGGTCATCCTACCAAGAACTGTATCACCAACTATGACCAACTGAGTTATGTGCTTGGAACGTCTTCCAATGTCTTTGCAGCAGCATGCTCGCCCATCCAAGCCAACAATTCCGCTGACGCCTCACTGGTGGAGAACTTTGCCGCATTGGTTTCTCCTTCCGGCCTCGAAGTTTCCGTACGTCAAGGATTCGGTCTATTTCCCAATCCTTTCCAAGGACGAAAGAAATCTCCAGAAGTCTCAGCTCTCTCAACTCTTGAGCTCGTAGATGGTGGTGTTGGTATCGGCTACCAGGGTAACCCGATCTGGCCGTTCCTGTACAGGAAGGACGTGGACGTTATTATCGTCAACGAAAACTCGGCTGATACGGTAGATCATTACCCTAATGGTACAAACATCGTGAATACCTACAAGGCGGCCAAGGCAGCGGGTTTGACCCGTATGCCGACGATCCCATCCTCGGAGACCTTTGTGGCCAAGAAGTTGAACCAGAAACCCACCTTTTTCGGCTGTGATGAGAAGCACGCGGCTACCATTATCTTCATTCCTAACTTCAACTACACGTATGAAAGCGGCCAGTCGACGAACAAGATTCAGTATTTCCGCAATGAAACTGTGGGCATGATTGACAATGGTGTGGAGGTCGGAAATTATGGCGGCAAGGAGAACTGGCCGTTGTGTCTGGCATGTGGCATCATGAAGAAGCAAGATGGAAAATTGCCCAAAGGATGTTCGGCGTGTTTCAAGGAATACTGCTTTAACTAAGAGTGGCAGGTATAATAGAGTTGCTGGTTATGAGTCTCAAATATATATTACAGTAAAAACATTGACAAGTATTACTTTCATAAGTTGAAGCCTTTTGTATTGACCAATGCCTAGTAATGAAACATGTCTCATGAGTGAGCTTTGAATTAGAAGACTCTGCTACCATTAAATTATCTGATTCTACATTCTTAGGCAGAATAAGTATTATTACACCTTTTTTGGCTTAAGTGTTTCAACAAGTGTGGCCATTTTAAGCCTTGGCCTTGTTAGTCTCAGGTCCGGTGTATGCCGCTGTCTGGCCAAGCTTGATCCATGGTGCGAAAGCCTATGATAGTTAGTCTCGTGCCACTATATTAGATTCGAAATGATACTCACGTTCCTGACATTGTGCAACGGTGCAGCGAGTTCGGGGAAGTGTCTGCACAGAACATCCTTCATAGTATTCTTCTGCACCCAATCCATACCCTCGCGGGTGTAAACTTCAGGGCACCATCCATCGCCAGCGATGAATCGATCGGACTTGATACGTCTAGTAGCCATGAGGATAAAGACGCGGAAAGCTGTGTCGCTAAAGCCGAACCCTTTGGGGAGTGGTTCACAAAGTGTGCCGACTAGAAGATCAACTGCCTCGAGATCACCTTTGTAGACTTCTTCCAACTCAGCTGCCAGTTTAGCGTCGCCTCCCGTAAGGTCAATGAAGCTCTTCGCAGGAGGCATGTGGAACAAGCGACGGAACGCATTGTAACGAGGAACGCCACGCTCACGATCACGAAGGATATCAATCGTTCCCAAGTCCAAGTGTCTTCCCTCAGGGAAATCTTTATCGCCAGGAACCTTCAAGTCTCGAAGGAAGTTGGGCATGTTATGAGCTCGAATGGCGCCGGGATAATTGACGCCAAATGAGTAGAAGACATCGGCAAAAGAAAGTCCTAGACCTGATTTGCCTTCGTCGAAAGGCTTGCGAGCCGATTCAAATGCAACGTCCAGAATAGGAAGGGTCCCCTCATGTTGGCCGTCTTTAATATTGAAGAAGGCGACGTTGTCGGGAATGAGAGAATGAAGGCGGTAAACTGAAACAAATTCCTCGGTGAGGCAGTAGGGTGCCTTGTCGTGATCTACACCTGAACCTGGAATACCAGAGATAACTTCAGACTTGTTATCAAACACGCGACCGAAAGCGTGCCAAAGCTATTTCTTTCTATCAGCATCGACCGTCGTTCAAAGCGAATGGTAAACTCACCTTGTCACCCAAAAGTCCCCACCAATTCGCATTCATACCAATCTGCAGCGCAGGGTGTTGCAAGATACCAGGCGTCCATTCAACAGTGTGAATCTTGGCCATGAGGGCACAATTGATCAACCTAGCGGTATCGAAAATATGGTCACTCGACCAACTAGGGTTTGAAAGATGAAGCTGTGTAGCAATGGCATTATGCTCAAGAGCAAAGAGAGTGTGCAAAAGTTCAAGACCCAGCCACCAGTTCTGTCTGAAGCCAGTCTTTGGAATCCCATCTTCCGACCGGGGGAGAAATTGTTCACCGTCAGAGACGCTTACTTCTAATTGACCTGGTTTTGACTTGTGGCATTTGGCGCGCAGAGATTGTGTTTCAGCTTCGCTGGATCCGTAGATCTGCGAGGCATCCCACCAATGTGTGTTTTCGTTGTCATAAGCTGGTGTCTCTGCATCCTGCTTAGACAGAACGTCGGCCTTCTTGGTACGAGGAATCTTCATTGTTTGTTCAGTCCATTTGTCCTTGTTGTGAAGAGGGATGTCGATATCCTTGTCGCCATTTGTTACCAGGAAATGCTGTGCCCAGTCATGGACCTGGAACTGAATCCATGCTGCGGCGAGAAGATTGACGATCTCAGCTGGTTTAAATTGGCCCTCAGGTCGGGCGAGAATCTTTTCAGAGATGACTCTCGGGTTCGGCGTAAGCAATTCCTGCTCGGTAGGTGGCGTCGTGTACTTCCTCGGAACATTACGACCGAATCTCATTCCAGCACATCCCATCTTGGGTTGCTTGAGATCATTGTAAAGACCGTCCGAGTCCCTAGAGGCAACGAACTTGGAGTCTTTCATCGGACATTTGGCCTCTGTGCCCTGAAAGTCCGCATCGGGAGATGTGTCGTACAAGTTCTCCTCACGAAGTTCATATCGAAGGGCAAGGAGATTAAAGACAGCGAACCAGGTAGGAAGCTTGTGCCACTCAATGAAGCGGTTGACACCTTTCCAGATACGAATGTATAAAGACTTGAGAAAAGGAACGAGAGACATTCTTGCCATGTATAAGACCCCTGTAAGGAGTGCAAGGAAGAGAATTGTAGTGACAGAAGCCATGGTGCTTGTAGTCGCTCCAGTAATACGAGGAACGAGCTTGATTTATACCTAAAATCACGAGCTTCAAGCCAGGCAACAATCACATGCAAGTCATCTTTCGTGTGATTCTTGGCTAAGGCTGAGGCTGACACACAGAGGCGTCGTGCTATCGCGAAGACAATGCCACCAACTCTATTGGTTCACGCGCTATCTTGTGATCCCTGTAAGTCCTGAACCCTCAGAGATGTTAACCTATCATGAAGCAACAAAGCCTTAATTAACAAATCAGGATTGGACAAAATATTAACGATGTCACAGCCGAAGCTTGATGTAGGCAATCAACAAATCATGGTTATACATTGTGCCTGGTGACTGGTAGTTGACGGTTTCAAAAGAGGGGTATCCCATACTTTCAATTCCATCCTGTTCATGTGGCGCTGTTCAGCATTCAGCCTCTGGAGTGAATTCCAGACACTAAAGGGTTCGTGCCTTGTATTTTTCCAATAGTTCCCGAGTCCAAGGCATGCAGCCTCCCTCTATGTCGAACATCTAACGGTCCAGAACCACGTTTAGTGCTAGTCTGCTTATGCTGTGGCACAGCTGAAAGTTGAATAATGAATACGACTTTGCGCAAAGCTGCCAAATGCTCTGCATCTAATTGGTCAATGATGTTTCCAGGCTGAGACATTACCGTACATTGCGGCTGAGAGCTGAACTCTCCCTTCTTGGAATGATTGGTGTCGTGAATATGGGTAATAAGACTGTAAGCTTACGCCGCTTACTTCTCAGCAATAATCCTGGTTTGAAAATTACAGCCATAATTTATCTTTTCCATTGAACTAGTTAGGTGGACTCTGCGATGGGTGAAATTATGGACCTGTTTCAATTAGTTAGCGAGATCGAGAAAGGCCATAGAAAATTGATTGGTTGCCTGTACAGGGTAAGTTAACCTTTATTTCTTTTCATTCCCTTTGCCTAGAGAGGCTATTCTCCAAGTTTTGGGATACAAAAGTAAACAGGCTAAAAGATTGGTAGAAATGTGATGAACCGACTCATCAGTTTTGTCCATCGTATCTCAATCGGCCAAAACTTCTATTACCGTTGGAACCAGGTATTGATGCCATTTAACGCATGTCATTCCTGCTACAGGGCCATATTAAACATGGAGCTATTGCTTTCGCAATTTAATCGAACTCTTCTATTGTTCTTAGACTCCCTCCTCTGAGATGACATCTCACCCTAAGCCAAATACAGATGCCCAGTCAAGGGCTGTAATGGCTTTGCGTATGACACGCGCGAATTCCTAACTGAGTCACATGTCGTCTCTGCAAAATAATACACGCATGTGGGATTCATCTCACTACATCTCCATTCTACCTATCTCAGCTAGTCATTCAGTCATGTCCTCGCACAAAAGTCCAGTGTCAGCATCTTCTGGAGCCTTTCGCGTTGAGATACTCAATCGTACCTTGTCTTTGTTATGCTTACCTTGCCGCAAACTTGGTGGCTTTGTCAATCATCACACCGATTGCAAGCTGCTATTTGTATCCTTGCCTGTTGAGATTCTCAACCACATCTTTTCTTTCTTATGCTTACATTGCCGCAACACGCAATGTCTTGGCGACAACGTCGATCAACGCACGGATTACAAGGCCATGCTCGCATTGACCCATACCAATAGGCTCTGTCGTTCCATAGCCATGCCAATTGTCTTTCACTACCCAAACGCACATCTGACGTCGAGGTATATATTCAATGTCCTCAACTATCGACCCGATTTGGCACAGTATGCACGGTGTCTAGATTTGCTCGTCTCAAAAAGATCCAAGTTTTGTGGTAGCCGTCTCCTCGCACATATAATAGCAGAAATGATCATGCACAGTCCATACACCGGCCCACTGATTGACGAGTGGGGAAGTGCGGAATCGGGCATCCTGCTAAGTCTTTGCTCCAACATAACATGCCTGGTCATAAACAGCGATGGCATATTCACCTTGTCCAAGTATAGCCCATCACAATGGAGAAGTTCCATGTATCTCATAAACCTCAAATATCTCGAGATCAAGGTCGGGGACGTGAAACCATGGGTCTGTACAGTAGTCTCGACGCTTCTTGACGCTTCTCCGATGCTCGATGTTTTGGCCTTCAACGCAGGCTTCAGTGGAAGGTGGCATCCCGATAGTAAACTCGACTTGGACATGTTGCGCCCCGTCCTCGAAAACATAACCGAGATTCGGCTCCTTGGGTTTACGCTATGTCGAGGACCCTGCGAGAGCTTAGGGCTGACCGAACTCATCTTGGCAGCTCGGAACCTCAAAACCTTCAAATCTATCGTCGACACATCTAAAGATTGGATGGTTCTTAACCAATGGGACTACGAGCCTCAATATCCGACCTACTTCATCGACATGTTAAAAGCAGCACGAGGGAGTCTCCAACACCTTGCGCTCAACTTTGACAGAACACTGGTGAAACCCCATTTCGACTCGATGTACATTACCCCAGGGGAAATGCGTGAATTCGTCCAGCTTCAGACCCTTGAAATTGACCAATTTTGCTATTGCAAGCACCAGCTCGGGAGACCAGCTTTAAAAGAAACCTGGGGCAGAGCCACATACCTAGCCGATTTCCTTCCTACCACTGTAAAGAAACTGACGATATTCTGGAAGCCAGCTAAATACGTCTATCAATGTTTGGACTGTATTTTGTATCTTGGCAGGCGAGCAGTGGCCGGTGACTTTCCGAGGCTTGAAAGCGTACACATTGATGCTCCTATCATTCGCAACAAGATGTTTAGTGCTTGGGATCAGGAAACCGAGGCGAACAACTGGAAAGGCAAGATAGAAGTCAAGGTATTGGAACTTGAGAGTCAGGCGTGCCAGGTCAAAGAGGCGTTTGAAGGCTCTGATGTTGCAACAAGTGTCAGGATTTGGAATGCTGTTGACAATGTCTCTGCGTACATGGAATAGTCCATGTTAGATGGTTCTAGTCCAGAAAATCAACACTCATGTACTTAAATAAATCTCAGTCTATCATTAACGCATGCTGTTCTTCCACACTGCAATTCCCTACGCTCAACGAAGGACCGTTATCACGTTCGCCAGAGCCTAAAGCACCAAACATATCATAATTACGTTCAATTAATATACCGTGGCGCACTATGCCCGTTCCATCGACTCGTGAAAGTCATATCCAAATGTCCCTATTGCAAAAGCCTGGTATCTTCATCCAAAACACCAAAAAGGCTACCAATCTCCTTCCCTACCATCCTTAACTCGTCAGCAACCTGCCCTGTCACAAGGGCATAAGCGTACAGCAGCGCATAATCCCTCTCTTCAACAAGAACATCACTTGAACCACTACTCCCGCTAGTATCATCATCAACCAGCCTTCTATGATGATCCTTTCTAAACTCAAAGATCTTGCTGAGTAGATTCTCGCGTGCCGATACAATACTGGGCGTAGCGTCTGCAAAAGGATACTCTAGCATAGTCGAGCTAGCAACAACCTGGAAGGCTTGACAGATGTGATCGCAAAGAATAGCGCGCTCACGGGCCGTATACTCTAGCAAGGCTTTTTCGCCTTCTGTCAAATGTCCCTTTCGACACGCCACGAGACTCATGTTGTAGAAACTATCGAGGATACGCATGGTTCCTTGTAGGACTCGACCGTAGATATCCATAGGAAACGGTCCGCGTAACTCGAATTCTGACGCGGCTGAGACTCGTAGACTATCTAAATTAGATGCATATCGTTGCAAAGCAGCCTGTTCGCCAGACTTGAGGTAACTTTGCGAACCTTCGCTACGGAAAAGGACAGTGAGAGGGCCTCTTTTCCAGATGAGACCCATTTGGAGATGGAGTACAGACAGACTCTCTTTGAACTTACGTCGCGCTGAGATGGGCCATATGACGCGGCAGATGACGAGACCCCAGATGATGCCTGCTGTTACGGCAATGGCGCGACGCTTGGCTATCTCCATGATATCGGGCTGATCGAAAACTCCATCATCGGCCGTGTCATTTCCGTCCGCCTTTCTCTTCACTCTATAAGCATACAGCGTAGAGACATTATAGGCGAGGAGACTGATGCGCCCAAATGAAGCCTTCCCGTGTTGAATGATCAGATAAAAATTGATAAAGCTAGTCAGCCAACCAAGTGGTATCAGAGCCAAGGCGTAACCGTGGCTGATCTTCCAGTTGACGATAGAGAACAGCGCCCCAAAGAGTGTTCCTATGAAACGGGCTAGACTGACAGTGTTGGAAGCACCGACGGTGAAACTGCAGACGATAATGAATGACAAAAGTCCCCATTCACCGCGCCATTCCTTGTACAGTTCTCTTGTCTCTTTGAGAAAGGCGAGCAGGGCCCAAAGAGCCGCACCGATGCCGACTTTGAGACCGAACTGGATATCATCTCGCGCCATCTTCTCAAAAAGCGCGGAGATGTTTCTCCATAGCCAAGCGAGGATCCTGTTCAGATCAGGTGCCTGATACCAAGTCCTCACATCGACAGGCACGGGGACATCAGCTGAAGTGTTTGTTCCGCTGAGCCCGCTAACAGACCTTTGTCTATTACGCATCAACACATCTGCCTCGGCAGACTCAAACAGTCGGACAGCCTTGTTACGATCTTGCTCATTCCCCTTCCACCAAAGAAGCCATCTCCAGCCCCGACTCTTGTGTAGAACAACATATTGGAGATCATCCAAAACATCTAGATATTGTAGCACATCTTCTCCGAATGACTGTACACTGAATGTAAAATGTCCACAAGCAGCAGCGACCTCTTCAAGGTTTGCACGTGTCGTAAAGTCGGAGGAAGCCATCTGTTCTATTCGATCGTAAAGGCCTTGCAAGGCATCCGAGCGAGCTTCATCGAAAGTGTCTAATGAGTCCATCAAGTTGCGACGCAGATCCTCATCGACATTAATCTCGTAGTGAGGAGGTTGACCAAATTGTGGCTCATGTAAAATTCGGCAGAGGTTTTGTCGAACCGATGACATCGACATCGCTATAGACTCATTGAAGTGTTCGAATAACTCTCGTGCTGTATTCGTGGGGTTTGTCTCATCGGTATTTGGGTTCAGAGTCTTGGGATGCCGTAGCTGTTCAAGCTGCGCATTGGTTGCATTTCTCAAACCACCTAGAGCCTGCGAGAGAGTCTCCATGGATCGAGCAACAGACTTTTCATGCTCATAAATGGCTTCGTGGCCAAGAAAGTAATGCTCAAACTTGGCTTCTCTCATGTCCTTCATCATCTGCGCGTAGGATTTCGCGTAGTGTGTGGACGCGGCTATGAAACCATCCGACACGAGGCCATCTTCTGATCCACTGAGGAAGCTGTTGGTGATCATGTAGAGCATATCTCCTAGCGGAATTGAAACCCGATTCATGGTTTCTCGGAGTGATGTGCGGGCCGAGGTTCGCCAAAGAAACACATTGACCAGAGTTGTAGTCGTGATGCCCATAACCAACATCTTGAAAACCTGGAGTACCTTTTCATTTGAAAAGACGTTTGACATGACGTGATTCTCCTTCGTGACAACACCGATGATGGCCAAAGACGCAAGGGTAGTCCCAACGTTGACGAGAGGATTCATCATTCTTTGTTTGACCCATCCCATAAAGCCAAACCCGCCACCAATAAATACCGCAACGACCAGGACATGCGATAATGTCACAAGATGCATCGTAGAGCCAAAGAATACGGAGGTAACCATGGACAGGACCGAAATGATCTCAGCATAGGCCACAGCGACAATCGCGATAAGAATAGCCTCGATCATCGACCCGGTTGATCTGGCGGGATGGAAATAAACCGTTATTGTAGCGACGACATGTTTGCCTTCTGGCTTTCCGAGAAAGTTTGCGAGAAATGGTACAAAGGTTGCGAGACTGGCGATGGTATAGGCAACAGTGCATTTCAGCACACCTCGACCATTGGGTGTATCAAGCCACCGCTGGAAGCGCGCTGAAAAGTCCCATATGCCATCTTTAACAGACTCAACTAGTCGGGGCATAACTTCGTGATGTTATGCGCGTTTCATTGTTCATGACATGGTGGATGTAAAGTCAAGAGTCTAATTCCGCAGATCCCGGAATCGTCAGCTTATTGGCGCGGAGCGTAAGCTGATTAGTCAGCTGAAGTGAAGGGACTCATTGGTTGGTCCGATGCTACCCTACGGATAGTAATTCCATAATACAAAAACTCATGTTTAGTAGTTATTACAATACCCATGACTTACAAGTAGGTCACGACAAATGCTCGGGGTAGTTCTATCCATTATTCATGTAAATGAGAAGGGTGGGCTGCTGAGACTGCGGCCGAGTATAAGCCAATCAACCGACCTTCCAAGGTTACTGTTCCATTTGATTACACTTTGCACACTAATTTTAACTCTCGTAGGGTATAAGGGCCGGTCACTATTGATAGTCGGATACTTGTGATGTGGACGAATGATTCCGGTGTTCGACAACGGGTGTGGGAAAGTGTCTGCCTATGAGCAAGCATATCTCTGGTTATTATCCGTGACCGTTTTGCACTATGAAAGCCTGTTTGTTAGCCACACGATATCTGTAACAGTCACCATCTCAGTAGGATTCGACTTTGTGACATTAGTTCGTGTTGACAGTCAGCAATGCAAAAATGAAGCGTCCAACGCAGACAAGTATTGCTTCAAACCGCGATTAAATTTCTACCTTTTATCCGAGTTCCTTACGTGTGGTTTTTATCTTAGCACTTTGGATTTCCTCATATATACTATAAGGCTTCTTTGTAGTATCAACAAATAAAAATGTCGCTTTCTTGTCATTGCTGTATAGCGCTCTAGTAAATCTTCGCCCCCAATAATGACATAACCGTCCGGAATATTTTACCCGACAAGCTTTCCATAAGAACAAGGTTGTCACTCCTGCGCTATGGAAAACAAGCATAACCTTACGCTTATGTTCAATTAGCTATTCTATCCATGCTAGCAGTCACCTTATATGAGCTTGACTATTCGTCGATCTTTACTCTGCAACTCTCAAGATTGAGGATCGAGATCTCAAGTCCAACGCCAAGACCCAATGTTTCAATCCTGCAATCCTTTATCCCTTCACACCTTTCTTCAGTAGGCAGGTAGACAATGCAAACGTAGCATGAATAAAGAAGAGCATATTATCTATGACGTTATATACGTAGGTAAGGAAAGTCAGTCGTGCCACAATCCTCATTCCTTCAGAATCCGCCGATAGTGAACCTTTCTATAACTTCCGATATTGGAGGACAGTAGTGATGGGCTTAGCACTAATCATTTGGTTGCATAATATTGTATACCGTACATCTACAACTGGTGACATCATGAATTGTATTATCCTTGTGCTGCTTATGTTTACTGCTAATTGGTCCTAGCAGGAACTCACCCATTGAGTATATATAGGTTGAGAGTTAGCCAGCTGGAACATTTATCTAACTCCATCTCATCTCATCTCATCAGCCTTCATACACTTTGAAACCAGAGCAACAATTTCTAAGCCAGTAACTATTAATCACTACAATGTTTTTCTCCACCTCAACTCTTACAGCCATTGCGGCCGGCGTGATCACTCTCCCTACAGTCGTGTACGCCCAATGCCTTGCTATCCGCACTTACCAGCACTCAAGACCTCTTATGAATGATGTCTTGACCATGGAATTTTGGTATGAAGGCCAAAAGGTCTGCCAGCAGCGCGCCTCGGAATTCTTTGCCGACAATGAAGATTACTATCAATGGGATTGCACCGATCTCGTTGTTCCGGAGTACTCATGGCGCATTCAAGCTAGGGAAAATGGAAAGCAAGTTCATGTTCAAGGTAAATCTTAACTTTACTCAACATATATTTTATTACCAGTGGATAACTAACATTATTGCTTACTTGTAGAGATCAATGGGGCTGGCGAAGTCACTATCGATTATGGCATGACCATGAAGGAGACCAAGACATGGACTGCGTGCGGAGTTATGGGTGACACTGCGTGTAAGCTTGAAGATACCTATTTCGAGTCTTGCTCGTGGACAGATGATCTCTGCACTGAAGGCGTTCATACTTGCACGCTTTGCGATGGCAAGGCCACCTGCGACGTTCCTCCTTAGAGGATTGGTCTAAAGACCAGCTATGATGAGTCGTGGATGTTTTTCATTTTTAATCACTTGGTGGTGTCCGGTTGATAGCGAAATTGAGTCTCATGTACACACTCGAGGCTAAGCAGTATTTATCTTTTACCAATAACTGTACACGAAGTCAATATACATTTTTTAGCGCGAGATTTCCAACAATTTCATTAAAAGGGTCTCACAGAGCAATGAAAAGCGTGTCATAAGATCGCCGTTAAATGTCTAATGAACGAATAAGGTTAAAGTGGAGTAAAAACTAGAACTATTACTATATGTGCACGTTGTTTCAACTGCAATTTCAAGCCTTCCCACCTTGTTAGTAGTTGTTTTATGCCCTGTGTCCGGGTTCACGGAGGCACCATCAACGAGATATCATCATCGAGTCGACGACCTATCGACAACATGTTATCAATGCAGTCTTTTCAAAGCCATATATGACAGACCCGAAAGCACGTTAGTGAAAGGATACCCAGATTTTAATCGAACAAATGACGGCCCTGGTACAGATAAAGAAATCTGCCTATCGATACAGGCGAGTGGGCAAGTTGTGGCAAAGTATCGCTGGTACAGAAAAAGAATGGAAGCAAGTTCTGATAGTGGCGATCCCTTCTTCTATAGTTGCATTGATATACAGCAGGGATACCGAGGTACGTCGATGCCTTCTTTGTCCAACGTACTATCACTAAAAGATATAGCCTAAAGAACAAGGTGTTGTAGATTGTGGTAGTCTTCACAGCTTACAACGATCTTCAAAGTCACAACTAAGCATCAAGTTCATCAAACATCGACTTGGCGCATGGTCATCCAGAAACAGTGAATATGAATTCTGCCCTACCTATCAAGAAACGCAATTGCCATCAATGAACATTTGCATAGACCAAGAAGCCTGACTGCGCCATCAGGTTTACTCTTCATTCAATCAAATCTGAGTTGAACTTTTAGCGAGGCGGTGTACTGAAATGAAAACAAAGGCTTAACGATAGTCTATAAGAAAAAAGGACTTAAACGCTCTACGGCCAGTAAAATGCGCCCTGTTGGGTCAAGGCCAAGGAGCGTGGCGCCGAGAGTTTGTAACTCAACCAATATGTATGTAATTGCTGAACCCAACACCCACTGACTCGGTAGTTATTTAAATGATCCAAACGGCTCTTATCAGCAAGTTCCTATTATTCTCGGCGCATTTCCACATAGGTGCACTACTACTTCGCTGGCAGCGGGAATTAATCCCATCCTGCCTTTCAACATGCGTATCTCACTCCAATCCCTCGCTTTTGGTTTGCTTTCGACTCAGGCTCATGTAATAAACGCGGGACCATGCAAACCGTCGCCAATTACTTCTGTCGGCCAATTCTCGAGCATCGTAGCCACTTCCAAAGCAATGAGCCCAGATTATGGAATACCTGAAGTTTCTACTCTCAGCGAAAGGACTGCCACATCAGTCGCCGCTGAAGGCATCGGAAGTACCACTATAGATGAATCCTATGTCGATTTTACTACCGCCAGTCTATCAACCACCGCTACCATCATTGAAGTATCGACCACCGCTGTTCCTTCTGAGGTGTCAGTAACTGAAATCCTAGGTGGATTGCCAACAACCACCTTTCTTCCCCAAGACTCACCCTCGACCGAGCTGGCTTTATCAACAACATCATCAATGGAAGCTCCCTTGGGAACAACGCTAACTGCTGTGTTCATTGACGAAGGCTACGAAAAACAGGTCTGGCTTACAATGGACGAATATCCGCTTGACAGGATCATTAGTGATGCAGGCATTGATTCTTCCGGTGCTCTCTTTGGTCTTGAGTCTGAAACCTCACGCCTCTACGCGATCTTACCCAGCGGCGAAAAGCTTTATGCCGCCTCTTGCGTTCAATGCAGCCGTGGCGGGTTGAGTTTCATGAATGAAGAAGAAAGAGCAGAGCAATATTTCTATGCCTTTGCTATATGTACAGAACACGAGAACAGGTATCTCCATTGTGCACCTAAAGATACTGGAGGTGGCTCTTATCCACGCATGTACTTTTACTCTTCGGCTGGTTACTACATGCAGACTCGGAATTCTGATCGAAATGGCGAGACAGCAATAGAGTTTAGACTTGGATAGGAGCGGCGAGGCTGCTAATTAGAGAAAGTTCATTCTGTATAAATAGTAGTTTTTAGGAATTAACTCTGAGCTACTTCTCTTCAGAGTTCTTTGAAGCTAGCATCACTTGGGCTGGGTAGATAATAGTCTCTTCTTCACCAATGCCGTCCTCCCCTTCTTTCTTTATGACTAGAGGAAATAAACAAATCCTGATCTTCAACCCTTGCTCTTGAAGCTCCTCATGGCTCATGCTTGAATTGCCACCACATTCATTCATCAAAGACGAGTTGAAATAGGGGAAAGAAGCAATATTGCCATCTTCATCATATTCAGGTAGATGTGGTGGAATCATCACGTATTCTGCTTTCTGTGTCCGCATTTCAACAGCGATCTCAGCAGCTTCGTTTACCACCTTGAGCAATTCTGACTGATGGTTGCCTTGGACGTTATCATAGGGCAACAGAATAGCGCAGAGGCATTGAAATATATCTTCTGCTACAGCTTCGGCATCGATATCACGCTGTCGCTTGAGATCATCATGATTCGATAACAACGCCAGAGTGGTGGCGCGCCATTTGCGAATGTCTTCAGGGGGTCCAACGAGCTCCCTCTCTAGATTTTCAAGCTTCTGTCGTCGATCTTGATCAAGGCCAAACGAGTCGCTACTGAAGATGGACTCCCGAATCATCTCCATAATCAGGGAGGTAAACACGTCGCGACGGCGCCGCCGGTCGGTAAGATGCAAATCGACATCAGTTCCATCCAGCATGGTTTTGTTCAGTCTGTCGACGATCTTTTTGTTTTCTGTTTCCGATACCAGGCGAGCAGGTCTTCCACTAGCAGTATCATCATCGTCGACGTCAAGTTCGCTGACTAGCTCAGTGGCCATGGTGCAGGCGACTTCGTCATTGATCTCATCCTTCAATCGCGACGTGCGCATATCCGCTGCTCTCGAAAAGCATGCAACCCACTGTTGAACATGCGAAAAGAGCCGCTCGCAGCGATCCTTAAAATAAACGTCGTCTTGGAGATTGAGAGAGTCATCATCCTCAAAAGGCACCGGGATCTGGCGTGCTAGATCCTGAAGGTTCAGTTCGTTTCTCTCTGCCAGAATGCGAACAACATGCTCATGTCCGTTCATTGCCGCTGATGATAGTGGTGTCTGTCCACATTTGTCTTCTGAGCTTGCATCAACCTTGTTCGTGTCAAGTAGCAGTTGAACGACTTTTTCAAACCCGTTCTCGGCTGCCAGTCTCAGTGGAGTTCGTCCATCCTTGTCAGCTACCTCGGGATCAGCCTTGCCGGTATCTAGCAATAGCTTCACGATTGCTTCGTCACCGTTCTCTGCAGCTAGAGACATCGCGGTCCGGCCGAAATTGTCCCTTGCATCGGGACTGACTTTCGCAGTGCCGAGGAGCAGCTTAACAATCTCCTCATTTCGATTATTTGCTGCCCACATGAGTGGTGTGCGGCCGCCCTCTGTCTCAACTTCACCGTCCTCTGAAGTATTCGGATCAACCTTTCCTGTTTGAAGCAATAGGTCCACCACATTTGTATGACCGTTCTTGACAGCCAAAATCAAAGATGTTCCTCCACTCTCATCACGAGCGTTCAGGTCTACTTCGTGAGTGTCAAGAAGTACCCTCACTACTGCCTCGTGGCCACCTTCTGACGCGAGTAAAAGTGGTGTCCGCCGTGTGTCTCTCGTCTTTTCCCATCCCCTTCGTGCATCTGGATCAACCATTTGGGTCCCCAAAAGAATCTCCACAACCGTTTCGTGTCCGTTGTTGGCTGCCCATAAAAGTGGCGTCCAACCTCCCCTATCTCTCGCATCTGGATCAACTGCTCCAGTTTCAAGAAGCAGCTTCACTACTGTCTCGTAGCCTTTCTCTGATGCCCAAGATAATAGTGTTCGTCCTTCTTCATCCACCATATTCGGGTCAGCCTTCATTAGTATCAGTTTGACAATCAATCCGTGGCCGTCTTCTGACGCCCATCTCAAAGGTAGCCAACCACCTTTGACTTGGAGAAGGGCGTCAATTATTCCTTCCATAACGGCTGCTACCTTGGGATTTCTTCCATAAGCACTGGAAGCTGACCCAGATCCCTTCACGAGTCTCATTGTTCTTTGAAACCCTATCATTGCTCTGCGGATATGATCCTCTGACGCAGCACATTTTTCGAGGTCCTGCAAGATGAATCCCATATTTGCCTGGCTGTGAACATTGTGGAGGTTTTCTATCAATGTGTTTGTCCTGGATTCCTCGGTTACAAGTTTTGCGTAGGTTCTTTCCTGATTCGCGAGAGCCTCAACAGAATGTGTGCCCCAATCCCAGACCATGACGAGGTCGCGTGGATATGTCTTCACAGACCGTAACTGCTCTAACCACTCGAGATTAGGGTGAAGATCATCTGAGATGGTATTCTTCTGTTGAATCAGACCTGTGGGAAGTGAAAACATGATGACGATCCAGTATGTACCACACGATCTGATAATAGTCGGGCTTGTGGCTTCTTCAACGAGACACAAGACATCTCCTACCTGGATAGACTTTGCAGAAGCTGGAACAGTCCAAACTGACGTTCGGAAAAGTTCAGAACAAACATTTTTCCAGGTGATTTCCAACTTCTGACTGTCCTCCCAGGCATGGTCCCTTTCAACAGAAGAGACTTCGCCAAGGATCAAGCCTTTGCCTTTGATCACAGCTATCTCGCTATCGTCCCATGTCTTGACAGATACAGTAGGACATAGTGCGTATTGAGAGAGTGTGTATTTGATGAGTGCTTGGAAGACTTGACTCCAGGGAATCGTGTAGTCGGCAGATATTCCTACTCCACTGGGGTCATCGGAACTCATACCAAGAAGTGCATATACCTTGTCACGGCGGTCGGTGGCCTTTCGGGTATGATACATCTCCACCAACGCACTGAGAGGATGTATGTTAAGAGAGAATCTACCACTTTGAGGCCCTATATGCCTAGGGCGTAAAATCGCGCCTCGTATGAAATCGGTAACGGGGACGATGAAAGGCTGAAGATCTTTGCAGTCTTCATAAGAGAGTTTGAGGGCACTGAGTCCAGAACAGAAAGCATATCCGTCAACCTCGGTGGAGCCACATTTCATGAGTACACGTCGAGCGGCAGCGACCTCTTGAAGTACCTAAATTGGTCATTAGCGAAACGAGCGTCCCAAATTCATTCATCACTTACCCAGATTCTCTGAAACCACGGCCTATGGAGAAGCGCGAGGATAGCTTTAGGATCGTTCTCGTTCGTAGGGCTTTTAACAGCAGCTCTGCAGATCTCTTGAAGAGCCTCATCGCTCTCATCAGCGGCGTCGCCGAGCCAGACGACGACACAATTAGCTTTGGCATAAATCTTAGCCATCGACTGAACCTGCTCTCCTTTCTCGGTTGCATCGTCTTGATTGATGCATAGAGCGTCGACCCATAAAATTCGTTCCAGTGTACTATGTCGAAGATTGCCCAGAGCTGCATGCAGATTTGCTCCGATTTGAAAGTCACCATCGTTCACGGTAATTGAAAAAGGCTTGTCACCAGGACCCCATGCATAAGACAGAGCTTCATATGGACATGTGCTGTCCGAATCTGATAAGATAAAGTCGAATAGTTGGCAGTGGATATGTGAATCCCTGTCAGGATTAGGCAATAAGCGAACAAGGCGAATACTGCCTTCCGCCAAGGGTGAATAACGATATGGTTCCATAATCTATTGCAAGTGCAGTTTGGAAGTAAATTCCTGTAATGTGTTCTGTAAAAGTTTCCCGATTACATGTAGGAGACTTATACTTCAACCTTTGTGTTTTTGGGCGGTGAGGGTGATGCCCAAGAAACAGGCCTAACGTACATCTTTGGACTAATGCAAGCCACGTGTCGCGGGATGAACGGTACCTTGTATGCCAACGAACTATCGGTCTAAGAGATCAACCAATATTAACATGTCATGACCCACGCGAAACAATTACAGATATCAGGGTTTTCGCCTAAAGCGTCATAAACGAAATGTTCGCTTTAGTTGACCAGCAATTAATGATACACTACTCTGTACGTTCTGTCGCTTCGTACCAACTTTCGAGGTAATGTGTTATGCTGGTTCTGCAAGTAGAAAGGACAAGACGTAGTTAAGATATAAAGTTAAAGAACATAAAGTAATAGTTCGAATTGACCTTGTATCTTTATCTCTTATATCGTAAGTAGCTAACTTTTTAAATGCTTCAAGACTGGATTTTATAGATAAAGGAATATCTGCATCCTTGAGAACAAGTGGTAGATTTACTAGAAAATAGCCATAGTATAGGAAAATGCTTCAAACACGCCCTGAAGCTTGACAGCCGTTATTTCATAAACATGCTAATACTAACCTAGTTAATATTCTGTACTAATCTTCTTGCAGCCAACATTACAATACGAATATCCTCTCGGCTGGATTCTGACAATGGCTTCATGTTAGCTTTAATTGTCTCGTCGAACTCAGCACCATGCTCCAGAAGCAACCAGACAATAGGCTTTTTCCATCCAAGGACAGCCCATTGTAGAGGCGTTCTACCGTGTCCATCCTTAGCGTCCACCGAAGCGTGCCCAGTTTCGAGCAAGAGTCTGACCATAGACTCGTATCCCTTAAACGCGGCGAAGAATAGTGGGGTGTAGCCTTCGTCAGGTCCAATGTTGATACAAGCCTTGACTGTGGCCAGAAGCAGTCTCATGATTGCCTCTTCGTTATAATAGACTGCTTTCATAAGCGCTGTAGAGCCACCGGCATCCCTCGCACAAATCTGGGCCTGACATGATTGAAGTAAGGCTTTGACTGCCCCTTTATTCCCATGCATAACAGCAATCATAAGCAGTGTCCGGTTGGATTCATTCCTCACATTGACATTTACTTTGCCACTGTCAATTAGCAGCTTCACAATAGTTTCATAACTGGCCGAAACGGCTTGCGACAACGGCGTCCAGCCGTACTTGTTCTTAGAGTCCACAAGGATCCCGTCCACGGTCAGTAATAGGTTGACGACGTTTTCCTGATTCGCCTTAACTGCCTGGAACAATATCGTTTTGCCTTCCTCCTGCCCCTCGTTGACGTCGAATTTGCTGTTCCTAGGCAGTCTCTTAACAATTTCGATATGGCCCATCTGTACAGCTGTAAGAATGGGCTTCTGGCCGCTCCTATTCTCTGCATTTATGTCAACCCTGCCTGTAGAGAGCAACATATCAAAGACGGTCGTATGACCACTTCGGGCCGCGTAGTATAGCGGCGAATTTCCTCTATCATCCCTAGAGTCTGCATCAACCCCTTCTATCGCTAGCAAGAGGCTAACAATGGACGTATGGCCCTTTTCAGCTGCCATGGATAGCGGTGTTCGGCCAGATATGTCCCTGGAATTCTCATCGGCCCCGTTTTGGAGAAGCACCTTAACGGAAGTCGTGTGCCCATTCGTTGCAGCCCATGTCAGTGGTGTCCGAGCGAGAGAATCCGTCACATTCACGTACTTTTTATGGCTTAGAAGAGCACTGACTGCCTCAGCCATTCCAAAGTAAGCCGCCAGATGAAGGCCCTCCATTCCCCTGATATTATTGACATAGCGATAACGTGGCTTTGACCAACGTTTAGGGTCCTCAAGTGGCTCTTCCAGTACCCGTGCAGCCACCTCGATGGTCCGATCACTATGTAGAAACTCCATCAATTCCTTGCTTGTAGTTTGAGATATGCGGCCATGATGCCCCCAATTAGTCACAGCATAGCCGCAAAATGGATATAGATCCCACACATATTTCATACCCCGTGACCAGGAGAGTTTTTTTTGAAAGGTCTTGTATGAGAGATATGTGATGCAGGTAATCGTGATATCGGTCTCTGCATTGGGGAACCAGTCCCCTTGTGTTCTCTCGAAGTATTGCTGAGCCGTGTAATGCGCAAGCCTGATGATATCACTCTCCTCGTCCACAACAACCAGCCCGGCACACACGGCAACTACATCGCCAATCTCAGGAAGATTTCTCTCGTCAAGGTCGGTGTTTCCAACCTGCACCGCGAGTGCCTGCCGAAGCTCGAACGTCGTCAAGGGCCGTTTAGCATAAGTGATCCACGCGAGCACCGTCTTTGCGAATGCCTTAGTGTCCGCTCGACTTTCGATACGGTTCATCGCACTCCTGTAGGTTTCGTCGTATGCAGTGTTGTCAGTTCGTAGAGTCTCTAATGCAGTTCGGATCTGATTCGGCAAAAGCATGCCTTCCAAAGACCTCACGTGGAGCTCCGCAAGGAGAAACCTGCAAAGCTATTAGCTCATGACCTTCTTGATTTGTACCATTGGGTATCATGCATCCCATCCACGGCTTTGATCACCTTTGCTCGAATATCATCACGCAGATCCTTGTTCTTTTCAACTACCTTAGACAAAGAGGTAAGGCGGCTGTCCAGATATCTGCCTATGTCCTCGTCAGAGGCATGAATCTGCAGTTTCAGCATGTTACCTCGAAGTTTCTCTTCGATGTCAGGCATGTACCTCGAGGTCACGAAGAGGTTTGCGTGGGAATTCTCCTTAAGATCAACCAATAATTCGAGAAGCTGTGACCTACTACCACCAGATGTCTGGCATTCATCCAGTGCATCGAAAATGATGTAAACCCGATTATATGTCATTACGATTGATCGAAGGGCTTTCGAGAGGTCTTCAGCCAACGGCCAGGTCTTGTGGGGCTTGTGGTAGTCGTATAACTCTTCAATGATTTTTGGAACATGGGCTTTTCGTTCAGCCAACTGTTTCAAAAGGCTCGCCAGTATCTTGTCGATTTTCTGATCCTCCTGTTTTCGAAAGTTGCAATATACATAGGCGATTCCGACATTATTATCCCGATAATGTCTACGCATAAGATCATTGACTACAACGGAGGTGAGGATAGTTTTGCCTGCGCCAGGAATACCTGGACAGAACAAGGTCTGCTTGCCTGTCTTCAGCCAGGACTGGTACGTTTCTGAGTCCAAGAGCCATTGGCAAGTCCCAGGCTGTCGTCTTTTGAAGGTATCGTTATGTACGGATGAATAGTCAATTGGTGTAAGCCATTCAAGAACATCCTGCTGCGCTTGATTGTGCCACGCAGAATGAATGTGGGTAACTTTTTCCGACATTTCATCCAAAATGTCTTTCATTCCTAGCATAACTTAATTCTGTTAGCTATGGAAGCGTCCGCAAGAAACACTATAATCTGAAAACAAGATTCCTCGCTGTTATCCTCCCTACGGGAGCATTTCTCACTTTGCCGTCTATGCATAAAACAAATCAAACCCCGAAAGGGTACACTGGAGCTTACCTTTGGCATTACTCATCTGGTTGACCTCTGTGACCTGCACATGACCCAGAAGCTCTTTGGCAAAGGCTGCGGCCACGGCAGCTGCATGTTCCTGCCAGTTCTTGTTCTTTCCTGAGTCAGCGTAGTTATCGATACCTCGGATAACGAGGCAAGGGAATTCATTTGCCAATCCCGCCGCCTCCATCTCCACGCACAGGACGTGTCCATCCATCTGGCAGTTAATATTGTCCCGGAGGACAGAGTCCTTGATGAGCCGGTTTCCAGACGCAATCAAGCCGTAATGGACTCTCATATCCCTTGGGTCCTCCTGTGACTCTGCATCGACTGAGCTCCCAGAAGCAAGTGTTTGCCACCCCAAGAGAAGCTTGAAAAGGGTCAGAATTGTTCGCCATATAGTAAGAAAAAGGGCAAGCCATCCGACACGATCGTCTCGGACTCCTATTGGTGAGGGTAGGGGATCCTTCAAGGAATCAGACTTGATGTACTTGGGCACTAGGTTGGGCCATTTAGATGCTAGTTCGTTTAGATACTCGGGTATCTTAGAACCAGTCATTTCCTGCCTCGATTCCAGCTTGGTTAAGGCTGTGAGGAGCTCGGACGGCGGGTTGTTGAGGGCGCCGATCTTTTTGAAGCGCCCACCCTTTATCGACTCACCAAAGTCCCACTGGACAACACCAGGATATTGTTTTATTGGCGTGCTGACCACAACATCTCCCAAACGAACGTGAGGAGGAATGCCACCACCTATGCCAACCAGAAGGCCGAACTTGATTGAGGGAAAGGTGTCAAGCATTCTCGTGGCGACTATTGCTGCCGAGTTTGTGCCATACATGCCCTTTGGAAGGCAGGCGATGACCACATTATGGCCCTGAACCGCCCCCAGAGTGTATGCGTTGCAGTCGGTGGGTGGCTTGGGCAGGGCTGGATGTTCACAGTCCAGCATGGCTAGCGCTGCGGTTTGCTCTTTTGGGAGAGCGCAAACCCATCCCACAGTATAGTCGTCATGAGTGAACTTTGCAGAAGCCATCTTTAGGACAGGAAAGTGAATGCTAATGACTGTAGGAATTTGGAAATGTCATGGCATTAAATGTTTGAGAGGCAGCCCATCGGCTAGACGTGATAAAACGCCTCGCACCGGCAGAATGCAGGGTTAACGCAGGACTGGATGAGGTATACCCCCAGAAATCCCTGCAGGAACTCTTGTTTATTCCGCTATTGGCTATAAGACAGGATTGGTGGGTCGTGAGATGTGTGATGTTGGTGACGAAACAAGTTGAAAAGCAGGCTGCCTTAGTAAAAGTGACAGCGCTTAAACTGACGCTGGTCCACCTATAAGTAGTCAATGAGACTGTAAGTAAGCCAATACAGCTCTAGTCTACGGCCTTACTATTTAAAAAAAAAAGTATAACTCTTATGTTCATACTTAACTTAGCGTTTTATTACGATAGATATAAACAGGCTCATGCATTCTGCCATTGTGTTCTTGTGGCTGATTGGTGTCAGTAACAGGGACTGTATCTATAGCAAGGACGTGTCAGACTTCTGAAATCGCCCCGAAGCGATCAATGATAGATATTAGCTAAAATTGAAAGACCTGCAAAAAAGGATGTAATTCCTAGTGCGACCACGCCAGGAGTCGAACCTGGAATCTCTAGAGGATTCAGAAGATGAAGACCGAAATCTAGCGCCTTAGCCATTAGGCCACGCGGCCGGTGCTGATATATACAAGGTTTCTGTATACACTAACATGAGGACCAATCTCATCTCTCAACGTCATCTCCGTCCCATGTACTTGGTGTCAGAAAGTTCATGATGGACATCTAATCGTGTTGGAATGGAAGCCTTTGCACATCTCAAATTTAATCACAGAATTATCCGGCCCACCACTTAATCCAGACACTGGCATCAGGGTATCAGAACAATTGGCCGTTATGAGCATAAGAGATAAAATAATTAGGTCAGTCTATGCCACTTATGTTAGACGTCTTAGGCCGTTTATTTTCTGCACCCTAGGTAAAGCTTAGAGGCCAACCTTTCTGGTACCCAGTAGACAGGCTAGACTCATACCACCCTCTTCTTTAACTTTTCAAATAAACTTAATACAAAAGCATCATGACTCCAATGCTTATACGTAACCGTAAGACTCATACCACAATACCAAAATTTCATTCACCAAGACTTGGTCTTAACTAACAGGCTTTCTATTGCTCCCCATCTGGGTGAAAACAGTCTATGATGCATCGAAACAGTACGGTGCCGATTCCTAGAAGAGAATCACTGGTTCCCGTTCACCGCTATCTGGTCAGATAAAGAAAATGTCGGGAGGGCTTAAGATGAGAAGGATAGCTGCATATCTAGCTAATCGTGACTGGTTGGTCTAGCAGTAATCGGATGAGTGCATCGCAATGGTCTTTTTACACAAACAATTTACAACAGGCAGCAAGCAACAAATCTGCACAGACGCAATACCCTTCGTGCCAGGTCTAAATTGTTGCAGTCACTTATGTCAGGTTCTCCATGCTTCAGTCAACTATTTAACCGGGCTCTACCTCGCCCAGTTTCTTCTTTTTCACCTTTTTCCTTCACAAACACTGCAACACGCCTGACGAATCCCATACGACTGAAACCCACGATTAAGGAAAGGCTTTGTTCGGTGCTGCCCTTCATCAAGATGTTGGAACACCTTACCCCATGGTCACCTACTACCAAGGTCACCAGCAAGGTCAATATCGATGATCTGGAAATTTCATTCAAGAGAACCATTCGTGTCCCAGACAATGACGACTCTAACGATTTGCCACCAGACGCGGGCTTGTTCCCGTTGTACAAAGTAGACGACTACGCTGAAAAGCTCCCGTTGAGCATGGCGCAGAAGGGCGGCCTGTTCATCCCTATGTACCGTACGTTTATCCTGTTGGGGGCTGCTGTGGTTTATGATGCTGACCCGTTCTCCCTAGAGAAAGAGGCCATGTGGATTGCCTTCAAGTCGAAGCGTCACTACGCCATTAAGGTATTCGTGGGAGGCATCAATGCCGTTTCAGGGGAGCCTAGTATGGCTGATGCTGCCACTTCACTCCGCCGTCGGAACTTTATTCGTCAAGGCAAGAGTGTGCAAGACTACGTCGTTGCTCCACGTCAACGATGGCTAGATGGTATTGCAGTTGAGCCGGGAAAGGTTCGCCAGTTCGTCGCCATGCCTGTAGGAACAGGCCACTCGATCGAGGCTCAGATGACTGGCGAAGAGAAGACTAGGGGAATTCAGTTCGAAATTACCCGACTCGCTGCGAAAAAACCTGATGGGGACATAATGACCGTCTATATAAAAACACCTCAAGGCGGGATGGCTCGAGTGATGGTTTCGTGCGATGAGACTATTAATGGACTTAAGCGCCGCATTGAGCTTGAGCAGGAATATCCATATGATCAGCAGCGCCTCATTTACGCAGGCAGACAACTTGAAGGTATTTCAGCTGGGTTCCAAGGAGGAGCAGTTCACTTGATATTGTGGTAACTTACAAAACAGTAGATGGTAGACTCTTGAGCGATTACAAGATCTTGGATGTGGGTTCACTCTTTCTACATCTCGCTTAACTCTTAACTAACGTCTCTGCAATAGGGCACAGTGTTGCACTTGGTATACCTACTTCGCGGCGGCGGTGGTGGCCCCCCACCTGGACGACGAGAAATGAATATTGCTGCCGGCGGATTCATCAAGCAAGCCATAATCCCTATCCAGAAGGGCGA
Source organism: Fusarium nodosum (assembly GCA_014898975.1). Lineage (NCBI taxonomy): Eukaryota > Fungi > Ascomycota > Sordariomycetes > Hypocreales > Nectriaceae > Fusarium > Fusarium nodosum. The sequence goes on from JAAVUE010000018.1 coordinate 179,982, forward strand.
CTACCAAAAGACCGTTCCTGTCACCTTCAACGTCCAAATCCTCAACAGCGCCAGCTTTGAACAGGTGACCGGCAAAAAGCCGCCCCGATCTCCAATCACGGCAAAGTCGTATGCCGACTGCGGTTACCCGTTCTTTTCAATATATGAGGAACCGACCACCATTTCCGGGGCTTTCGGCGGCTTGCGATCGGTCGCTCAGATCGGCCAAACTCCTGAACAGCCGTTGCCTGCTCGCATGCCGGTCGTGGACGTTGACACGCGACGGGTCCGTCCCCGTGTAAACATTGGTGCAATCGGGTTTTTGAACCCCCAGGGTTCTGCTCAGGAGTTGGAGTTCGAATGGGAAATCAAGGAAAGCCTGGACGGGATGCATGCTCTATTTTGAGGTTTCCATGTACTCAGTGTTGTAAAAGGCTCGCCCGGGATACAGTTGAGGACTGGATAGATTGTGTAGTCACTCCGGGTGACTGTAGGATGAAGCATCAGTTTATGTATTGATTGCACTGTACCTAGACGTGGGCCTTGAGGTTCAAACCGCCCACTAGGCAGAATCAAGACAAGAGCAATATTTTGTTCTTGTGGAATTTCCCTCCTCTACATCACGTTAGTTTGACCGTCGCATATACCACAACTCTAAATGTAAGATGTCATTCCTAAATGTGCAGCAGTTAAAGGAATTCTCAAAGGACTTTCGATGGCCTCAGACAGTCGCGATAGGTAGGAAATCGGATGCGTGTATCTGCTTGTCAGGTAGCCCCCTGTTAACTCACAGAAGATACAGCTTCATTTGTAGTGAGAATACGCGGCTCACATAGTGTCGCTTTAGTGTTGGAGCTGCGGAATCAATGACGCAGCAAAGCGGTTTAAGGATTGATGCGGGGGAGATGAGCTGAGAGAACAAGGCCATTTAAGCATACCCATTGGCGCGGGTCATTCCGTAATAGAATTGCTCCGATCTCCGTACTATTTGTCAGATTTGTTTTTGTGTTGAACCGTCTTGGCGTGTATCTGTGGGCCATCTTTCAGTCGAAGGATCTGGTGCTCCAGGGTAACGCATGTTACTCCATCTGAGGACAAATACAACGTCTGATGCAAAACTGGAATGGGAAATAATTAAGCCGAATTAATTTGATTAACGTTATCCATAACGTTATCTTGTTGGTTATGCTTCAAGTTGTGCTTGTAGTTATGTTTGATGTAAGGTTGAAATGTCAGCGTCAGCATGCAAGCCTCATCCTTTGGCGTTGGCGCCAAGATTGATGCCAGTTTATGAAGCATGAAAGAGTCGCTGGACTTTATTACAAGGCATTATCCATCACTCTCAACTTCAATTCAAGCATAGCAGATCTTTCAGATAATATTTTACAAACATGTCTCATCTCAAGTATTCATCTTACCAAGGTGCTGGCGAGTATCTCACAAACCTGCTCGGCTACAGCCAAGTTGTCCGTGTTGGCGATCGCATTGAGATTAGTGGCCAAGGTAAATTCTAGGTACAAAAACATATAAATTCACAAGGCGTTAATTGATTCCCAGGTGGCTGGACATTCAAGGATGGCGAATTGGTATTCCCAGAGACCCAGCTCGAGCAAATTGACCAGGCATTCCACAACGTCGACACAGCTCTCAAGGCGGGGGGTGGAAAAGGCTGGGAGCAGGTCTACCGCGTCAATTCGTATCACACTGAAATCACACCAGAAGTTGGTCAAAGAATGGCTGAAAACTACAAGAAGTGGATGCCAAACCACAAGGTCATTTGGACTCAGCTTGGTGTCGCGCAATTGGGAGCACCTGATATGAAGGTTGAGATTGAGGTGGTAGCGATTGACCCTGAAGGTGCAGGCAAAGCTTAGAAGCTGTGATTCAAAGCATAACAAAAAAGCATCAACAGAACAGAGCACCTTCAAATACAGGAACAAATATTCTTAAAAAGAGTTTGAACAATAAAAAAAAAAAACAATCCGCAGGAATATTTATCTACCTACTTGCCATCATCGCACGACATCATCATCAGTGACGAATTATGCTGACTAACATTCCAGATTCACAATGTTCCTAATTCAGTTTAGCGCGGGCGAACTGTGGGAGAGCGCGAGAAAGGTTCTTTTTTCTCGCGACATCATCGCTTCATCCCGCCCACACAAAGCCCTCACAAAGCCAAAATCCAGGATGCGCAACAAGTCCAACAAACCAAAGCCGTCGCGCAACTCGCGCCCTGCGAGGCACGATAACAGAGATCGTCCGTACAGAGACTCGGATTCGTATCGGCCTGGCGACAGGCATGATCTTCCACCTCGACCGCCGCCACCTCGCGATGACTATGATTACCGAAATTCGGGAGGTGACTCGTATCGTCCGCGCGTGCCCCAGGGGGACTTCACATTCCGCATGGATAAACCACCTGGAATGCCAGAGTTTCCCTCTGACTATCGTGGCCCACCGTCCGATAGAAGAGGCCCGCGTCGCGATGGTGGTAGAGGCCGAGGTCGTGGAAGAGGAAATAGGCGCTGGCAACCCCCGCCTCACCCCTCCGAGCGCGCTCTAGTTTCAGGCGCGACACAAAATATGCCCGAGGAGCGTCTAGGCGAAGATGGTATCGCCAAGTTCCGCGACGTAGACCAGCTGTCTGACGATGACGAGCTCGATATGGACATCTCTTCGTCCTCAGAGGCTGAAGGCCCTTCCAAGAAGCGCGCCAGAACTACGAATGATGACGATGATGCTGATGATGCATCTGGCGATGCTGCACCCAAGTGGTCTAACCCTGATCCATACACAGCTCTTCCCTGCCCCGACGAAAGCACGCGCAAGAAGAAGGATATGGTAAAGCTTATCCGAAAAGCCCGTCTCGAGGACCAGTCAGGCAAACTTGCTGCGTCAACTGAAGCTGAGGATTTCATCTCCTTTGACCTCACAGAAGACGAGACTAGCGAAGACGATGAAGAGGAAGAAAAAGAAGCGCCACCCCCTCCTCCGCGTGAGCCTCCTCCCACCATCGCACAACCGCCGCCACCTCCCCCGAACGCACCCTCTGGACCCAGGGCCGATCTCGACAAGGCGCGGGCGCCTATTGATGAAGTAATGGAGGCCCGTAGACTCGCGAACGACGGCCTTGGCTCTCGCAAACGTACCGCCGACGACGTTATCAAGCCCCCCGATTACGGCCAGTTGAAGAAAGCCACTACAAAGCCCTCTAAAGGTTCACTGCTACCCAGTTGGCAACCAAAGGCCACCGAGGACCCCTGTCCTTGGGACACTGTTGATCATTCTGCTACTACTAGCATGGGATTCCGGTAAGTTTGCCTTGTTGCTTTTCTCCCATGCCGCTTGTCGCATGTTCTCGTCGCCCGCTTGATGTTAACCTCTGCAGATTACACAAGGAAGTTATGGACTTTTACGAATACGTCAGACCCCGCGATTTCGAACAGCGAATTCGCGATAACCTTGTCGAAAACCTCCGCAAGGCGATGCGACGTGATGGACGAAACTTTGCGAGCGCTTCGGTTCATCCTTTCGGCTCGTTCATGTCCGGTCTATATCTCCCGACGGCAGATATGGACTTGGTTGTCTGCTCAGCAAGCTTCATGCGGGGCGGTCCCCCGACATACCTCTCGGCCAAGAGCTGGCTGTATAAGTTCCAAAAGTTCCTTGTCGCTCAACAAGTTGCCGAACAGCATTCCATCGAGGTTATCGCCCACGCCAGAATTCCGTTGGTTAAATTTGTTGACAAGCAGACCGGTCTCAAGGTTGATGTCTCGTTCGAGAACTTGGGTGGTGTCAACGCAATCGATACTTTCCTACAATGGAAGGAGCAGTATCCAGCCATGCCTATCCTCGTCACTGTGATCAAACACTTCCTTCTCATGCGCGGTCTCAATGAACCTGTAAATGGTGGAATCGGTGGCTTTTCAGTTATTTGCTTGGTCGTCAGTATGCTGCAGCTTATGCCACAGGTTCAAAGTAGAAGTCTGGTTCCAGAACACCACCTCGGCGAGATGCTCCTCGAGTTCTTTGAGCTCTACGGTTACGACTTTCACCACGAGCGAAACGCCATCTCTCTAACAAAACCCGTCGGCTACGTTCGCAAGGTCAGTTTGCATTTCTGGACTACCGCAATCACTGCTAACTTTGCTAGTCTCACGTCAACAGCCTGACGTACAAGAACTACGACCGTCTCTCCATCATCGACCCCAACAACCCTGCCAACGACATCTCGGGTGGCTCAGCCAACACCCCCGCCATCTTGAACCGCTTCAAGGACGCCTACAATCTCTTACGTGACAGGATGAGTGACATCGCGCGCAACCCCAACAAGGGCAACATTCTTGAGGTTATTCTCCAGGGCGACTACTCGTCTTTCAGAATGCAGCGGGAATATCTTCGCCATGTGCATGAGAAACATATCGGTCCCTGCTAAACTTGGTCATCTTGTTTTACATGATCCGTCTCAATTCTGATACCCGTTCCTTGTGCACATTGTTTCATGCTGGAGTTGTTTCTTTTACGGTCACGAAGCATGGATATCTAGATGGAAAGGCTTTCGGAATGGGTGGCAAAAAAAGACACATAGTTGTCTTTTCAGTTTCTATTGTTTTTCTCTTTCTTCCCTGTTTCTCTTTGTCCTCATGTATAGTAACGCCCCGTCATGATATGGAAAGGAAGCTAAGCTGGTAGCTTTCGGTGGTTATCCTTTTTTCTTTTCCTTTCTTTCTCTGTCTTTGTGGCGTATATACCGGCCTCAATCATGTCTTCGCTTGTATGCGAAGTATTTCGTGGGGGAACAACAAAAAGACGCAAAATGGGCTAGTGGCCTACAACAATTGGACGATTTATCACCTCGACTTGCACTCGACTTGCACTCTTACTACTAACCTTTTTTCTTCGCAGTGACGCTCGACGATGTGATGGCACTGCATTGTGCTGCACTAATGCTTTCTAGGACCGGCTCTTGATGCCCTTTTTTATTCTTCGGTTCATCGCTGTTGAAACGCTCGTTGTCTTTGGACAACACCTTTTCTCACTGCGTACTTTGCTTGATGCAGGGTTGTGGAGAGGAAATCGAGGTAGGTGCCTGTCTGAGGTGGTTGGTTTGAGATATCTTGGATTTATCACCATGGTACTGGGAATCTAAAGGATGTCTACTTGATGATCGACCCTCACCAACTGCAGCTGAACCAACAAGCCGAAACGGGGTCAGGGTAATTCCAAGCTCTAAATACCTCCACAGATTCCATTGCAGGGTGTTTTGGCAAAATGTTGGATTGATGGCGTAAACGGCAGTTTCTTCGGCATGGCTAGCCATGGAATTGGGCTTTGTTTAGCTTTACGTTTCTACGTACGTTGAGCGTCAGATGACTTCTCGAGCCTGGATACATTTGTAGTGTTTGGAGACAGAGATAGAGTCGCTACATCCCGGTTTCTTCTTCTCCTTCCCCCCCTCCAGGTGTATTCCAGCAACTGGTATATTTTCCCACGCAATTGTCAACATTCATTGCTTTACATCTATTGGCCTGACTTGCTGTTGTCTGATAAATGACAGGTGTGGTAGTCGGTTACCATGGCGGAAGTGGTCCGTGTTTTAACATCACTACGTGATACGATATGACTGCTGAATGAGGGTGCCTGGTTCTTAGGGGTTGGGAGCCACATAGCGGCGAGATAGGCGATTAAAGTCGGTGGTGGATTGAAGTTATCTTTGTCTCAAGCAGAAGCAAGCCACACCCACACTGCTTGCAGAGCAAAGGTTCGCCTTGGTGAAAAAAACTGCTTGTATAGTAAGAGCTACAGACCACCTCGCCTTCTCCTTAGTACGTACCTAGTACTGATGTGGACGTTCAATAAACACAATTGTGATCATAGTCTACTGCCTAAAAGAACACTTTGACATGATGGCCTAAGACAAGCATAAAGCTTAGCTACGACGAGCAAAAGAGACAAAATTAAGCAAATCATTTTAGGACATTCTGGGCTGATCAAGCTAGTGACGATTGGACTGCAGCTTAACGTTTGATCCGAATACACTGTACCATCAGAAGGTGAGCATGACCTGAAGCTGTTCCTGATGGGCGGCAGCTATGTCGGAGTTGATCAAGAGTAGAATCGATCGGTTATAGTATCTTAAGGTATGGATATGGACGAAGATAACCGATAAGGAGGATAGGGATAAAGGCAATAAGCAAAAGACCATTGTCTAAATAGCTGGTGCCTTTTCGGGTGACGGACTAGGTTGAAATGCTTGACGACAGTACTTTCTACAATAAACTTTATTTTATATACTTTCTTGTGAAGAAAAGCTTTCCATTTTTTAGTGAACCAGGCATATGCCTGGAAGTTTGTCTTGTCACATAATCTTAACACGAGAAATGACTCACACAACAAAAGTATTTCCGCCTCCCTACCTCGCTAAATGAAGAGTATGAATATCCTGGATGACTCCAGCTCGTTTCATTTTCACTCTTCTCTCCAACGCAAATAACGAACGATAGACTTCACTGCCTCAAACTTCACGAACAACAATTGACAACGACAAAATGGCAATCTCTGGATCAGATCCTTTTACCAAGCTACCCTCAGAGATGCGTCTCAATATTCTCACATCGATCAATTGCATATCGACGATATTACGGTTGGTCAAAGCCTCCCCGATCATGCTTGAACAGTATCGTGCGCACAAGATGTACATTATACGGCACATCCTTGACTTTGACCAAGATATGATGCAAGATGCTATGGCAATCGTCTTGTTTCCGCGTCTCTGGCACCCTGGTCAAGAGAAACTAAACAAGCGCTGTTCAAAGCCTATACGGAAACACATCCGCAAGTGGTCAAGATACCAACTCCCTGACCCTTTTGGGAACAATGACGACCACCTAGCGAGCGAACTAGTCAAGTTGTACAATCGAATCATATTTTATATGGAGGACTATATCACTAAAGCGACGGCCTACTACCCGTCTCGGGAATATCTCTGTCTGCCGCAGATCCGGGAACCGTTTGTTAAAGGTCATCATCTTATGTTTAAAGGCACTAATGTGGCACCACGATTCGACTCTACACGCATTACACCGTTAGAAAGGTCGAGGTTTGTCAGGGCATTTCTGATATACATGCTAACGAGAAAGTGCAATTCTCTCTATCACCTCCCCAGGAAGCTGTTATCACGTAAAATCAGCGAAGCGGAGGAGGAGGCGGTTTTTTGCATCGTCAGTTACTTTCGTTCTCTATACGGGGCAATCTTTGCTCAGTGCAGTGATGCTTGGCTCCCAACTAATTCATCAGCTACTTCACTTCAGACGGGACTACTGTTTCCCGATAACTTCTATTTTGAAGCAGATGTCTATGCACCAGACACGGGTTCCTCTGGTAGTCAGTTATTAAACTATAACCAGTCCTTCTGCACCGACCTTGAGTTGCTTGGACCTGATCGTCTCACCGACTGGCTTCGCTTTGACATGGGCAAAGAAGTTGAAAGAAAGGCCCTCAAGCTTCAATTGCAATACGCTCGGTCCCCACGCGCCCTTTGGGATCCATATTTTGGCCTCTTTGAACTGAGTCTGGAATACAATAACAGTTGCGAATCAATCATCTATCAGCAGCTGTCTTTGAACAAGCATGATGGCTTGGCTTGGAAGATTGGTAAGCAGCGAGCCTGGGTATTCTTTGACGACCGTCGCTTCTACCCTGAAGAGACCACCGAACGACCAAATTTCCCATCAGGAACATTTCTCAATGAACAACCTAGTAAACAAACGTTTATTGAGAGCTGGTTCAACAACCCAGGTAAAGAGAGAGCTCTACGACGGTCACAGCAGTGGCATGACGGGCTAGTTGATGCTCAGGCTTAGTTGTGCCTCGTTTGAGAACGCGTCGTCGTGGAGGGACAGGGGAACTAGGGTGCCTGGCGATCATGGGCTGGGAGGCGGCGGCGCGATGAATGAGTGAGAGTCAATGGTAGCGGTGCGAGATATGATTCATGTCGATGAGTACAAGCAGACAACAGAAAGGTTAGTCACTAGAGTGTAGGATGTGAAATGAATAGACCAAAATCCCAGGGATATTCAGAAAGGTGTATACAGAAGTAGCTCATTCAGCGGCAGTATAGTCATTCGAGCTTCTAGGGTCGGTTACTTTCGTTATCCATTGGGTCATTAATGACTGAGTAGTATACACATTGTTCTATCTCTAAGTATGCCCGCACTGATTATCTACTCGAAAGTAGTACGGAGGGATTAGAGATGTTACTTTTCATGATAAACTCTATCTTGCATGCATGCTGTCTTGCAAGGAGAATACTTTTTATACCCGACTGAAAGTTTACATTATCACTAAAGCTTAAGAGAAGTGTGACCGTGGGACGAGCGCGAAAGGCGGAGATATCCCAGGTATAACATAGTAACCATGAAGTTTATGGAGCTCCGCCAGAAGCCTGGAACTTAACCTAATCATCAAAAACCTTCAAGGAGCATATTCCTAGCTATTTATTTTACCCCCGTCCCTTAACTTTCTTTCAACTCTGCTCGTTCATGCAAACCACTGATCAGAAATTACACTCTCCTCAGCAACGAGAATAAGGACCTATAGACGGCAAGATGGCAGTCTCCAAGTCAGATCCCTTTGCACAGCTACCTGCGGAAATACGTCTCCATATACTCATGTCCATTACATTCACAACGACGATATCACGAACGACAATAACGCAGTTGACCCGAGCCTCTCCTATCATGCTTCAACAATACCTTGCAGACCGGAGATATATCGAACCATATATCATTGATTATGACAAAGACATGATGCAAGATGCCATGGCGATCATTTGGATCCCAAACTTCTGTAGAACCGATCAAGTTCCAGGCGAGATTGCTCGAGAGATCGCACTTGATACTCTTAATGATTGGTCAACTGGTCGGCTTCCAGATCCTATCAAGAATAAGTCTGACTATTTGGAGAGTCTACTGAACGAACTGCATGGCCGAATTTTGCTTTTGGCAGAGGACTACATCACCAAAGCCACCGCTTCCTTTCCTCCGCGGGATTATCTTTGTCTGCCGCCGATCCACCGGCCCTCAGATCAAGGACACCTCATGTTCAAAGGTGTAAAAGTCAAACCGGTACTCAACTTTGCAAACCTCAAAGCCTCGGAAAGGAAATGGATTCTCAAAGCATTTTTGAGGCACGAGCTATCATGCAGGGCTAGTAGGCTTTTTGACGATCACCAAGACCTGCCAAGGCGGTGGCTCAGCAAAGCCGAGTTTGAAGGTATACGCTGTGTCAGGGAATATTATGAAACTCTCTATGGGGCAATCTTTGCCCAGTGTAGCGATGCTCATCTTCCGGGTAGTCCGATGGGGACTTCACTTGAGACTGAACTAAGCTTCCCCGACAATTTCTTTTTCGACGGAAACACCTACGCACATAAATTGAATTTGTCTGATGACACCTGGTGGGAAGAGTTTCCTAACTTTGTGAACTGGTTCGCACGGCTTGGGCTTGATCGTCTTACCGATTTCCTTGATTGCGACATGGCCAAAGAGGGGGAAAGAGAGTCCCTCAAAATCAAAATTCAAGACGCCTGGGATAGTGGTGGTTTATATAACAAACAGACACGGGACATGCCGTTTGATGCAATTTTCAGAGAGGGGAAGTTCTACGAGAAGTCTGGTCGGTTCTCAAAGAGGTATTATGAGCTTCATTCCCGTATGGACACAAGGCTCCAACGGGATATCGCGCGGCAGCGGGCTTGGTTGTTCTTTGAAGACACTCGACTTTACCCCCAAGAGACCATGGAGCGACCAAACCTTCTATCACAGAATTTCCTCGAGGCGGAAAGCATCAAGAAGACCTCCGATGTCAGCTGGGTAACTTACCCTTACCTTATGAAAGCTAGCCGAAGAAAGAGGTTAGGCTGGGAAGTGAAGTATGGTTCTGTGTTTTAGCTACCTAGTTGAATAGAAGGACATGGAACGAGATTGCCGAGCAATCAGGTATTAAATGGCGGTATGGTGAGGTTATGTCAAGGGGTTTAGAGCAGTTGAGAAAGGTGTTCCATGTTCATGATTTTCATCAGGTAGCAGAAAGTCTAGTCATAAAAATTTAGGATACACTAAAAATAACCTAAGGGTCTAGCTTAACCAAACAACATAACATACATAATATACCAATCTTTTCAAGAATTTCAGGGTCCATTGTCGCTTAGTCTGAGAACCTTGATGGGCATTTAACCGAGTAAAAATGGTCCAATAAAAAATGAGGCATTATTAACATGAACCATCATAACACCAGATCCGATCCCTGACACACACACACCTTTGTCTATTTTTCTGTACTTCTCAGCGGGTAAACTTTAAGTACAGAAAAGTAAGTCTTGTGCACATGGCGCGTATTGGTGTAGCTAATTCGTCTTTGCAGTGGTTGATTATCTCTGGGGCGATACGAGTAAAGAGGAGAAGAAGTTGATACGAAAACTTGGTATGTCATTCTGGTTTTTGTTTCTGGATCTTGCTAATAATTCCTAGACTTCTTTATTCTCGTAAGAAAAAGTCATTATTGCCTTTTATCCGTCTGTAGACTGATCCTGGTAGACGTTTTGCTGTTTCAGCTTCTTCTTTAACCACCTCGGCAAGTTCCATCAACAACCTCAAGAAATCATCATCTAACTGGTGCTATAGATAGACAGGCCTTTGCCAATGCATACGTATGTGTTGAGTCGCCAATTATTGAATAGCGTCACTGAACTCAAAATAGGTAGCTGGTTTGAAAGAGGCTCTTGACCTCAGTGGCAACAAGTACAATGTTCTACTTTCAATGACCTCAGCGGGGTACGTGATAAATATCTCAGTCATCATCCAAAGAACGTCACCTGACAAGCGCATAGAATGCTGGTGGGACAAATCCCAAGTAGCATCATCATCCACAAGATCAGACCTCGGATATGGCTTTCTTCCATGGTCATCACCTGGGCTGGCCTGACCATGGCAAGCGCAGCTTGCAAAACATATTCGCAACTGTGTGCTGTTCGATTCCTCATGGGCTTAGCTGAAGCTAGTACTTACGCTGGATCAATTTATATCATGGGATCATGGTAGTAAGTACAACGAATCCCTTGACTAGTGCTATACTCACATTCTTATAGTAAGTCAAATGAGATTGGCAAGCGCACAGCCATGTTCACAGTCGCTGGCCAAGTCGGAAAGATGTTTGCCGGCGCCATGATGGCTGCTATCCATGAGTCTATGGAAGGCCGTGCTGGACTCGCAGGCTGGCAATGGGTCTTCCTCATCGACGGCATCATCACTCTACCAGTTGCCATATTTGGATTTTTCTTCTTTCCCGATGTCCCAGAATATACTGATGCTTCATATCTAAATGAGAAGGAACGACAGTTGGCTCTGGATCGACTCCCTCCTAAACGAGAGGACGGCCATAGCATCCAAGCCTGGAGCCTTATTAAGAGAGTTTTGGGAAACCCTCTAGTGTGAGTTAATACCCGGCAGACATCGTGACATATGGACTGATGAGTTTTACAGGTACATCTTTTGTGTCTTGTCCGTTCTTGGTTCAGCTCTACAATCATACGTCGTCCAAGGACTTATGCTGCTTTACCTAAAATTCCGCAAGGATATCGATGGCTTTACTCAGTCCGAGGTCAACACGCTACCCATCCCTACTCACGCCGTCGGTATCGTTGCCGAACTCTCCATCTCATTTGTCTTTGACAGATACAACCAACGCATGTCCCTCGGCTTCGTACTCTGCTTCATCCAGATTGTTTGCAGTATCGTCCTTCTGATCCCAAACATGACGGTAGCGGGCAACCTCACTGCGCTGTACCTTTCAGCTTCGGCATACGGCATAGCTCCCCTGAGTTACGGCTGGGCGAGCAACATTCTGGCCAGAACGGCAGACGACGCAGCTCGAAGCGTCACCCTGGCTTCCATGACGGCGGTGGATGGTCTTTTATGGACATTCTGGGGTATCGTGATGTTCCCAGCTGATCATGCTCCCTATTGGAGGAACGGATATATCGGGATGATCTGTGTCAGTACGGTATTGGCTGGATGGTTATTTGTTGTCCGATGGGTAAGTCTCGTGATGGAATTGATGTTTGATTATACTAACGGGAGTAGGTTGATCATTACACAGCTAAGAAGTATCCCGCTAGTGAGCGTATGAGTGCTTCGTCTTTGGTGCCGACTCAGGTGAACTACTCTACTATGAGTCAACATGACAAGGACAATAAACCGGCTTAGACAAAAGATATTAACAAGGAGGTTGCAAAACAAGCGAGGCAGTAGGAACGGCAGCCACTACGCTATAGAATAAAAAGATAAAGAACCTAGAGCTGGTCTACATTCACATGAAGTGTCCCGCCCGTTTCGTTTCGTTTGCTTTGCCGTCCAGGTTTCTTAATTCCCAAACAGCTTAAGCACAAAAGCTTCTAACTCCTTCGAATTCTTCCCCGGAATCTTGATACACCACCTCCCCTGCCGCCTCTACCTCGCGAAGGGGGACTGCACCGAAAACAACTCTTATCATAATAAACAGCCGGTCCGCCCCTTGGCATACGAGTAAATTCGTTGTCGGGATAAAGCGTACAAGAACCCTGGATTCCCACTTCCTCGCCAGGAGTGAAGCTGATCAATTCACACGCAAATTGTTCATAGTCGAAACAGTTTTTGGCGCATTCTTCCGTTGTCCAGCTGGGGATCGTAAAGCTGTTGCCCTCTTTGAAGGCTCCGCGGACGCCACAATTGATTTCTTCGGTTTCGATTTCGGCTTCGTTTTTGAGGTCGTAGTCACTGCAGGCGGATGTTGTAGCTGAGACTTCAGATGCAGTGGTTGTTGCTGTGGTGGAAGGTTTGCAGTTACTCGCGCACACACTTGAAGCAGCCAGGGCCGCGACGGCGACGGCGATGGTCTTTGTAGAAGGCATTTTGAAGCTCGCAGCTTTTTCAGTCGAAATGTGTCGGGCAATAAATGTTGGAAGTGCAAATATTCAGGGGAAATCCGCCCTCATATGTCGAATACCCCTGTAGCTAGCGTTAGTAGTCGCACGCCACATTCGATAGTCTCTTTGACGTTTAATTAATCCTCAGTCTAGATCTACAATCCTGGTTAGTGGATAACTAATTCTTTTGACATCACTCAAGGTATCAGAAAAGTCGGCCGTTTTGAAGTATGGGTGACATGGGTCAGCTTATGCCATTTATACTATAGACTTGACTCATTTATTTTTGTACCTCATAGCTGAAAGGCCATTTTTCCTGCCATCCACTGGATATCTTAGACCTAACGCCTTAAAGAACAGAACTTGGCAGTACTTTTTTATACTCTGAAGTTGATTCTCTCGTGCGAGTCGTAATCGATGACTTACTATGCAGTCTGTATTTGTTTTGTCTATGAAGATTTCATCCTTTTTGTGACGATACTGTATGCTGCAGGCGTCGCCACGCCCAGCAAGCTAATCGAGTAAAACACAGGTATGACGAACAACTTGCAACAAGACACCACAGGTAACCCGAACTGCTCTATTATCAAACAGATGGCGCAAATACGCAAAATACTTTTTGTTGAGATGAGAACCTCTTTCCGTACCCACAGAAACTCTGGGTATCTGAGCGATGAAGATTGCAGGTGTAGGTCTAGGATCAGGCGTCCTGCCACTACGAGGGTCAGAAACACCCATGACGGGAGAACAAGTCGTGGACTTGAAGTGACTTGCGAGAGACCCCAATGTGTGAAGCATACTGCGTGGATAAAGACGCCACCGCTCAGTATGAACTCTGGACTCCTTCCTAGCTTTTTTGAAGCGAGTAGAATTGACTGGACACACAAAAGTCAGTGTTGGGTATTCCGAGTCATCTGGTAGCAGATGGACATACCTCGAATGGAATAGTCAGTAATGGGATGACAGTCACCCATCCCGAAGGCATAATCGCGGTAAGAACAGTGGGGAACGAACAGATAATCGCAGAGACTTGTAGTGCACGACCCCATCCAAATGAAAAACGGCTCATCTTATCGCTGTACTGCTGAAGTGTTCCGAAATGGGCGTTGATAAGAGTACTTGGTGGTTGTCGATGCACTCGTGATAGAGCATGGTTAAAGAGGAAATATGTGAGACAAGACAAAGATAAAGCGAATGCGTAGTCTTGAATCTGAGTAGCCTTTTTACCCCAGTTCGAAGGTATGTACAGACAGAATGACAAGATGGATGCCATCGTCATCATCCGCATACTGATAAAGTAGTGCCAGTTCTTCATGAGGGTATGATTAAAGGTTGCCACGACCCAAAATGCATCGGTTCCAGCCATGAGGCTTAGAGCTAGCCAGACGTCGCCGCACAGTAAAGCTGCAGAATTTCCATGGTTCTGTGTTTCTTTCTCTGTGAAGATCGGGGAAATGGCGGATGTGTTGTTGACTTGAGCGATCAAAGTCGACGATGTCGCTACAATACGAGGACGAGATGGTACTAGCTGCTCTTTCATTTTGGGCAAAAACAAAAGAGTTGTTGTGTGGAACGCAAACGACAGTATGACAAAAAGCTGAACCAGAATGAATTTGTGCGTTTTTCTGTCTTTCATGTCAAAGGACATGGCAAACCTGGGGGCCTCGACGTCCATGGCGAGGGATAATGCAACTCAAACCACGCTTCCAGCGCAGAATATCCAGCAAATTCAGATGGTCAGAATATGGAAAACTGTCTTCCTGCGAGAACGGTTAATAATGTGGAGCGGTGGTGGACGAGATTGACTGACTCTATGAAAGTCTTTTGCCAACTTGGTGATGGATTGAGTGTTGAAGAAGGAAGCTTAACAGTAAATTCTGGCGGTCGATTACGTGTCCCTTATAAAATTCAGTCGTTACTGTGTTAACAGAAAGGTAGCTGCTCTATCACGCAAGTCTTCTTATTGGGAAAGTCAGTTATCGTGAGTGAAAGTTTGTCGCTGTGGCGGACAAATCAGCTTTGTAGTTACTTGGTATATTGAGAAGAATCGGCCCATATCAAAAGTCAAAAGGAATGTCCGTAAATAAACAAAAATAACAAGAGAAGAAATGCAGGCTCTCAATCATTAACCCCCGTCTAATAACGGAGGATAAATTAATTTATAAGTAGTACGAACCCCCCTTGCAAGCGTTATGGCTTGGCGGGGACACCATAACTGCAGCTAATCTATTCTAGATTGTTTCAGCGAGAATTCCTTTGTACCTAAGACACGAACTGCATATACTTGCGAACTATTTCCTTTCTTTTTTTTCATCCATGTTTTATTTTTATTTTTTACCATCCCTTTTACCCTGCATTTAAAAGAAATTTATCGATGCCTGTTACGTAAGAACGAGAGCCATCTCGATCTTTGAAGTGTAGAATATTGAAAACCCAAGGTAGTAATGAATCAGCCCTACCCTATCGCATGGTAGATAGAGTTTAGATAGTTCCAAGACTATTTTCGTTAGGCTTGGCCTTAGCCACAACGGTTCAAATTCCATTGGCTGGATAAGTTGTGTGAATGAAGCTATCATATCAGCCCTACCAAAAACAAAGTATGCAGCATCAGAGTGTGTTGTGAGTACGAAGTGGACGCCGTGTTACTCATCGAGTATACAAGTACCGTATGTTCTTAGCGTATAGATCGAGGGTACTATCCGGCTAATCCAAGCCTCTGGCTGCTTACTATGAAAATTTCTTCTTTGTGGCACCTGACTATCGGTCCATAACTAATATGAATGACAACATCCAGCTGTGCCAGGGCTGTGTCACACTCTCCGCACTGCCTCACACCCCTTTGTGCCCATCTATTGCTTGCTTAGTCCCTCCTCACCGACACGCCAATAAAGACCCATCGTGATAGCACACTATGCTCGATCAACTTGCTATAATCTTACGTTGAATTGCACAGAAGACTCAAAGCCAGACCTGGCCCGAAATCTGGCGGTAAGCGAGACGACCAGTACGCGTCTAATTGTGCCTGTTGAGCTAATACGTACCATCGACGCTGCTGACCACATGCGCAGAAAATAGAACAGATACTTCTGATGCTTGTGACTCTGACATAAAGTAACTAGTTACTTGGTATGCGCTCTGGGTCTTGAAGTCTTGCCATTTCCAGCAACACTCGATAAATATACAGACCAAGATCTGCTTGACGAAACGATCTTGCATACCACTCCCGACCATTTAGGGCTATCTGCTTCGCGATCCTTTGGCCAGCTTCGGTCATTGTAAGATAAGATACCAACTCGGGAAGCTCCTCCATGCTCTGACTGACAGGCACATAGTGCAGCCACGGTACAAGACGATCATCGTGCCATTCTCGAAGAAGCGTCTGCTTCAGCGGCACTGATTTCGAAGCAAGCAACTTATAAAAGCGGCCACTAATACCATTGCCATCAATATCGAAAGCTAGTTTCGACTTGAGTGCTTCATCCTTGTCGACCCATGATTTGATTTTAAAATATGCATCCTGATCCCTGCAGGATTTTCTTTCACACTGAAAAATACGTGTAAATGCGACATTGAACAGTCTTCCGTTGAGAAAGGAAGACGACACACGCTTGGCCACACCATCTTTTACCCTGAGATAGTAGTTCACTTTCCTTGAATTCTGTGCCAATTCCACGAATCGCTGTCGGTGGAAGAGTTGCCAATTATCGTCAGTCGCATACCCTCCAGTAGTCGACCCAGCCCAGTAAAGACTATTGCGCTTCTGATCCCATTCGACATCCGATGTTTCGTCATATATAAACTCAGTCTCGGTATATGCAGGACTTGGAAACAAAATGTCCCTCATTGTAGATAGTGTACCTGTTGATAATACCGGTAGGGGACCTTTGATGGGGTGGAACGATACAGGACTCGATATGAGACCATGTAGGCCATGGTATTCAGGATGCTGGCATAGATCTTGAGGTGAAGAGGCGTTGGTGACAAATGGCAGTCCAAAGGTATTGATACCGCCCTCCCCTTCTGCTCGGCCATGGATCGAGCCACAGTCTTTTGTCAGTAAATCCCAGACAGAATTGTGGCTGTGATTCTCAATACTGATCTTCCCATCCCGAAGCCAAGATTCGCTCTGGGAAGAGACATCTAGGACTCTGGGCTCATCGATGTGGTTAACAAGGAACTGGATATCGGGAAGCTTTGTTACGTTCATCAAAATATTGTTGAACATTTGCGAGATGTGTCGGTCAAAGGTTCGGTAGGGATGACTGCATTCCGTTTTCGATGTTGCACTCGAGAACCGACAGAGCCATAGGTCTACTCCTGGTAGGCTTCTAGCTTGATGCATTGCCTTTTGAATGTCCTTCCCACTTGAAGCTCTAAGCGGACATATCGACCGATGTATCGTATCAAAGTCGTCAATCAAGGGCGACCCAAGTGACCTGGCTAGTTGAAACCAGCTCTTGAAGCCTGGTGGTGGGTCGAGCCCATACCTAGATCGATATTCTCTAGATGCCATCTCAAAAGTGGTAGATTGTTTGGCCAACATTTGCTCAAACACGTCTTTGGAGCGGTTGAATAGAACCTCCACTGGATGTGAGTTGTTTTCACTAAAGGCCTGAGCCTCTAATTGGGCTCTGTGAATTTCGACGATATTTGCCGAGTATGGAACTAATGGTATGAGAATGACAACAATCAATACCCATTTCGGTCTGACTTGCTTTGGGATAAATCCAAAGATTTGCGCAAGGGAAAGCAAAGAGGCAAGTACGTGTGATGCAGCCTGGCTCTCGGACGAGAGGTTGAATGGGTTGCGTGTAGACAATAGACTGAATGACGCTAGCATTGCTGCTAGACTCCAAGAACAGTAGTTCACCTAGATCAATGATCAGGTAGGTGCCTTTGTCTTAGTGATGAACCTAAAACTTACACTTTGAGCGGTGTATAGCCAAGATACCGCTTTAGTAATTCCTAGCAGTGATGAAGACAGGGCATTGCCTGGTGGGAATCCAATCAACGAGACTCTTACAACAAGACCAATCGTTAGCACGAACGTCACCCTTGGTGCAAGGGAATCAATACATCTTGCAAACGGCGGTAGGGTGGGAAATATCGAGTTTTGCCTGTTCTCGACTAGAAAGGCGCCGTAAACAACGAAAGACGAGCAAGTAACAATCAAAGATGGGAAAAGCCCCTTGTAACTCCAACCTGTGAGTGTAAGGATTGAGAAAAGAGAAACCATCAATACTATCGGCTTGTTCCCGGACAACTGAGCAACAAAAGAATTGTCACTTCGCTCGGTTCCAGATTTCCATCTTCTTTCGGTCAGGAGAAGCAAGGGGGTGAGGGCTGGCTAATTGACTTTTAGAAACCAACAAAAGTCTAGACCACTCTCCTATACGGACTTACTAAGAGTTTGACAGACTCTGCTTCATCTCGACAAAAGGACACAATAGACAGGCATGCAGCGACAGCCCATAAACAAACCGGACGGGCCGGCTGTGAGTCCGAGTTGGCGAACATAGCTGAATCTGAATTGCCTTTGTCTTTCACGGCGAATATCCTGCGGATCAGAGGCAGCGAGGCCCAGCAGATGACCTCTGACCATAGCTCGTCTTCCCTCCGGAAGAAATGATAGGTCGTCACTGTGAATAGCAGGGCTAACGTAATTGACAAATGTGGCGAGACCATGGTACGAGTCAGCCAATATCTGGATGGTGAAAATGGCTTTGCTGCGTCGAAAATTCTTTTCTGGGGTGTATGTATAGGCGAGGGTTCGTCTGTGTTGGTAGTTGAAAGTTCTACTGAATGCGTACCATGGAATATCCAGGCTATCATTATCAACATGATAGAAAGGATTCTATCCAGTTTGGTCTCGAATATCTCACGGCATTTCATTGCCGTGCACAGCCAATGACAATGCTTAAAAATGTCGTATTGATGGTCCTGTTGGTTGTGTACTTGAAGTCTTTTAATTATATCCTGGCTTGTTGGTCACATCCTGGTAATATTGAAGCTGCTGATGGATCCATGACGACCTAACAAGACAGTTTCTAGTGTAGTCCCGTTACCAATCATGCCACAGACTCGCTCGGGCCCTTTTCCGCACTAATTTAATACCCATAGACTGCTTGAGAATCTTGTTTGATTGGTCCTATTGATTGAGAATTTGAATTCTGTTGGTTATACCTTGCCTGTGATTGACGCTGTGGGCCTGCCGGGAAAGCTTCCTAAAGCAGTCACATTGCAGAGCATGTCTCCGGCTCGCCCGGGTCCCCTTTTATACTGATTTAATTCTCACCGATGACTCCAAGATGCCGTATCATTGGCCTTGTTGGTTCTGTAATTGAACTCTGTTGGTTATAGCCTTACTATTGTTGGAGCAATAAATCCTTGATCAAATAAGACAGCTTCCTAAAGTAGCCTCATTGACGATCATGCCACGGGCTCTCCCGGACCCGTTTCAGGGCAAAGAAATCTTACTTTTGCCTAAATGCTTTACGCCCTTGCTTGTTTCACCACAGCTATTCGGCTTTCTGGAGCTATGCCTATCATAAGCCGTCGAAGACGATACCTCTATCTAATAACAATAACTTATAAGTGGATCATTCACAAAATTGATACTGCGAAAAGGAGAGATACATTTCATAGATTCCTTAAAGCCCTTATTCATAAATCGTGTATCTACCAGCTTTACGCTGTTTAGGTGTATTGCAACATCGCCATTGTTGCAATCATGCCAATAATTCTTGTGAGTTAAAGGTAACATCATTCTCGCTTTGGCGTGGGCTTTGACTTAGGTCTCGATTCATTTTTGTGCATTCCCAGTCGTGATATGTCACTGGCATCCAGTCTAACATAGGCAAACAGAATCAGTACATATTGAATCTAGTTCGGTACCGCTTCGGATCGTCGGCATGAATGGACCAACAGGCCCCTGCTGATGCTGTAAGTCCAACTTGATAACCAACAACAGGTTACATGGCCATCAACACACGAGCCGGTAAAAAGAGGTGATGAGAGCACCCGATGCGTCGACGCCGTAATCAGAGCAGGAAGTCGTAGTTGCCCAGGGGGTGCAAGGAAACTTATAAATACTGCCTCTCATCCTCTCTGGATATTTATCACTCACAATCACCACCGATAATCCCATCATCTTGAACATCCTTTACCTAAGAATTCTCCTTCCAGCCAACATGCAGTTCACCAAGCTCACTGTCCTCACCATCACTGCACTGCTCTCCATCGGAGAAGCGTGCAAGTGTTACGGAAGCAAAGGAAACCTGAACAACGGCGCAACTCACAAGTGCTGCAACGACTACAAGGGTGTCTACTCTGGTAACGACTGCAGAGCCGGCTCTATCTCCGAACATCTTAGTGGATTCGACCGCTGCTGCAAGGGACAGGGCTCAGACTGTGACTTTCCCCACCTTGCCAAAGTTGATACCAAGATGGTCAAGGCTGTTAAGCACGTCGAGATCAAGACTGCCCTTGCTGCTTGAGAAATTGCCATTTGACCGTTCGGTCAGTACGATGTATTGTAATCATCTGACTACATCACCCATTGACCACTGTTACGCAGACCATATAGTCAGTCGACTTGGGAGACGATAGCCAAGGGGCGGGGCTGGGGCGGCCATACACACAAACAGCATAACTAACTAGCAGAAGTCCTGTGGCTTTACTGATCTAACCAATGTTATCTCTAACTACTGGTTTATTTCTGAAGTCCAGCTGTTAAGCTCACATCTCTTTCCGTGATCGTCAACGAGCCGCCACAACTGGTACTATGACAATAGCGATGGTGACTGTTTTCTTCTGGAACGATCCAACTCAGTTCATCCTAATCTAGGTAGTCTTGATATGAAAACATGTACCGCGGCGATGAAGCTCCAGTCGATTATAATAAGAAATAGCGGACAGATTAACCTTATTGTTGATAGAATTGAGACAGTTGAGAAGGCTCGGGCTTCAGTTGAGAGTTAAAAAGAAAACATATAAACAACAAGAAATAAAATACCCAAGAGCTTGATCTGGACAGCATAAATTGATTTGCTGATCTCATCTCTTGTGCTCTCGACTAGTCTTGTCTTTTGGAGCCCAAGGTCAATTGAGAATTCAGCATCAACCTTGTACCATTATATGACATATCAAGTTTAACGTGTTTAAAGAATACGGCAAACGGGTTTTGCCTTGGCTGTAGGGATTAACATTCTAGTGGTACTCTGTCTTTGATGAAGAGCTACTGATGTACGCAGCGGATTCAAGACAATGCTATATAATTGTCTCTTTTGTTATCATGATTAGGAGATATATCGTGGTGCAATATATTCAATGGTCGAGATATTCCACCAGGTGGAACCAGGGAATGTGAAGGCGCCGGGAGATCTTTTGTAGCAGTGTTATATTCCATGAATGGCGAAAAGATTACACGTGGGCTAACAGCTGTGCTTTTGCCTTCAAATTTTTATCTTTCTCCTAATTAGTACAGGTTATTCTTTTTATCTTTTTTTTAATAAGATAAGAAGATAAGTATTCTTTAGATACTTTCTTAAAAGTATTAGACTATCCTATTAATATTTATTAAAAACTTATCCGTAATACAGTTAAATAGAAAATCGACTAGATACAAGTTTCCTTTAGTAGAGGCCTAAGCCTCGAATTGGGGTTTATGAATTGCGACAGTATTATGAGACGAAACTTAAGCAAAACGTGACTTGGTATATGGACTGCCGCTCTTCTGCCCCCTCTAGCTAAGCGGTAGCCCAGTGCCACTCCTGTTTCCATTTCTAGGCCCTTAACCTCCAAGTCTTGCCGCCTACTAACGCCATCTCGAAGGTCCGCCAACCGTTTGAGTTGGACAGAGCTAACTGCTGACCGAGCCGTCAAGGTACTCGCTCCGAGTGTGGGGACAAAATCCCACGCAGTTCTAGCATTTATTCATTTACCCATTTTGTGTAAGTTGAGTGTCGCCACTTTGATTTTGACTGTGGTCTAGACCCATCCTCGGCAATTGTTGAAGTGGCGACATGACGCGCTATGTCCGGCAATCCCGTGCTATTGAGACAGGTCATAATTGGTGCAGTGCCTGCTTTCCACCGTGACAAAGGTGGATGGGAGATAGGGAATTGGCTTTTACTAATGATCTTTTATGGAGAGGACGTTGGCCGTCGAACCGAGAAAGACTATCTGCCAATCGCTTAATGAAGATCACTAGCCTAATTGATCGGTCTGACTGCTCCAGTAGTGTCAGGACGTTTTAAGATCGTGATGAGGAGTGGCGAATCTTACAATTCGATGTAGAAACCAGGCTCAAATCAGGAGAATATGGATTTTGGGTGTATATCTTTCCCCATACTAAACCATGGCAATCTCAAATCTCGATCCTCGATCATTTTTTATTCCCCCTCTGCCTAAACGGGGGAACAAATGCGATCGTTCCTGACTTGGCCAGCTCAGCCATCGCCTTAATCAACAGCATCGTACATCTTCACCTGTACGCCAGCCATTGCCTAGTCTAGTCCGCAAGACTGGATACGTTCCCGCATGCGAACCCTGTCGCAAACGAATGAATAAGGTTTGCGATACTAATTTTCTCCCATTTCTCCCCATCTATATCAGCTAGTAAAGGAGTACGATACTCCATTCCTGAATGACAGGATAACATTGCTAACACGGCAAGATACAGTGCGACCGAAGTCGACCCGAGTGTTCCAGATGCACGAACGAGGTTTGGAGTACACGTATCTCGATGCAATAAGTGCATGGTATTATTATCTATCTACCAAAGGTTGCTCAAAGGGTATGAATAAGAGACGTAGCAAACAAATCGTATATCGTTAAAAAATACAGAGCTAACTCCTGCTAATACATGTATGTTGAGAAATTGGGTTAATTTGGATGCATGCGTATATCGTAAACATTCAGAAATTGACGGGTGTAAAATGCGGTAGAGAGTAGCATGTGTCAGCATGGCCAGCTGAGTCCGGCGGAAACTGAAGCGCCCTTTGATTCAGAATGCTTGCGTATGGCTCGCTTTGACTCAACCAAGCTGCAGACGTTGCAGAGACGTGGGCAGCGAGGGGAGCTACGTCGCCAGTGCGGTGTCTTGGTCGCTCCGCATATGTAGCATCGCTTGGGAGATGCCGTGTTTGTCAGAAAGGTTATTGAGCGTTTAGGTTTGGTGTCGCTGTCTTCAATCGCTTGTCCATGAGGCGCGTACCGAACTATCTCATCAAGAGCTTGCGAGATGTTTCTGGCGAGTATTGCTATAGCTGATAGACCACCGTCGTTGGGGGCTGATGCCTCATTAAAGAATTGGGTTATATCGTAGGACTGGATGAGCTTTTGTAGTGCATGGACATCTTGCAGTACCTGATTGAGTGTCAGTACTGAATGACAGGTGTATTTGGTTCTGTGTATAACATACTGTCCATATCTTGGTAGTTTGGGGGGTGGTGTCGCTACAGCCGACGCCTGGCCGCTTGAAGAAATTGCTTGATTCGACCTGAGCCGGGACCTGTTGGAAGGGGGAAATCATGAAGTAGGTGATGAGATGGGCGGAACTGAATCTGTTCCTACTCGCTCGTGGGCAAGTTAAAGAATAGAAATAAGGTAAAGACTATTAATGTGCAAAGCTGTCAAGTAGCCTAAGGATCACATTTAACAAAGGATTGGTGGATGTCTTATCAGTAAAAACGGATATTGAAAACAGCTGGGATTTCAACGATTCTCAGTGAGATGTCATAGTGCAGTTTAGCGTGGAGGTTTAGACGTAAGCCAATCAAAAGTTGGCGTATATCTGCCTAAAAACCAACAAGAATGGTCGGGGATTGGATGCTCAAAGGGATTGGTTCAGGGTCCATATGGTTCAGATTCAAGGGGCCTAGGGGTAGGTAGGCTTTGATAAATTTCGAGGGGAGACCGGAGGAGACTGTCCGCTTAGAGACTACCCCTCCGACATCTTTAGGCACGCTTACTTACCTTGGATGAATGCGACTGTCTATGTTTAAAACAATAAAGAGGTATAAGAGGTATCACAACCGAGGCTTGACACATCTAGGTACGTTCTTTCTAGTTCACATCTTGCACATCTCGTAGTTGATATCACAGCAGAGCCACTCATTCGTCTAGCAGAAGCAAGTAAGCTCGGTAGATGATTGCATGTGACAAACAATTCACCATGTTGCCTTTACTTTACATCAAATGCTATAACTAGCACGTGTTTTGACCACGCTAACCTTGATCATCAATTAGGCTGGGTACCTAGACTAGAGTAGCATCATGCACAGTCTAACAGTCTAGCACCCAACACTAAGCTACCTCCCTCAGCGGAGCAAGGGTCTTGTTATTCTCCAGGGTCTAGGTTGTCAGAACATCTGCTCAAGAATTAATAGGTCAGTCAGGACAAGTGACAAAGAAATCCGGCATATTTTTCCATGCTAGTGGAAACCCAAACAATACTAGACTAAATGAAAAAGTCTGAGCTGTTCAAGATAGAGGATAATGTACGAGCGTCTTTATCAAGCATTTTTCTTCTTTCTGGCCTCAAAGTCAAGAATTCTACATTCTTTAGGTACCAAGGTTATCAACGTCCCTTTCTGATTTCTGACTAGCCATAAAGAGCCCCTGGGTGAGGAATGTGGATGCCATTTTTTGCCACAATTGCGCAGGTTAACCCCCTTGGACCCTCTCTACCTTTTGTGCTTCACTCGAGCTGCAAAACTACTGGAGCCATTTCCACACTTGAGTGTTACGCCAGCATCGGGTCCGTTTCTTAGGTCTAGACCGACCGAGACAGTATAATTTGTGGAGTGCTATCGCAAACCCCAGGCCCAGCATTAAGCCCCAAGCACCAGCCATACTTCTAGAGTTCTGTGGCGGCCACTCGGAGCTGCAGAACCCTTCATGCGCCAATCATTACCATGCGGGCCACGCTTCATGACAACGCTATCTCCGAGGACAACGGCGAGTTAGGAAAGGATAATGGGATGCCAGTGGGAATGTCAAACCACACCCGCTCTCGCCACATTGTTGAACCCTGCTAGTGGTCTAGTTAGTTGCCTCTCGCATTTAAGCTAGTCAACGGTCGTCGACGGAATTCAATTGCCTTCATTTCTTCCATTTTGTGGTCTGTGAGCCGTGACCAACCGACCTGGCATCTCATTCAGTGGGGATCTTCACTGTCGTCAAATTTTGCCATTGTCATTCTCTAATCGTGTTTCATCATTCCTATTCTTCTGACTGCTATCGCCATGGGGCAGACTCGAAGGCGGATCGAGCTTGCTCGCGAGAGGGAGACTTTTAGGTTTGTCACACTGCCTGACACCTCTGGTTAATCACAGGATGAAGCTAACTATCGCCGTCTCTTTACTGCAGATACGATCCGGCCTTGATATCGAGCTCAAGACCAAACTCGCCGACAAACCTCATCCCCTCAAATGAACTCACAACCTCATCCGACGCGACCTTGACGGCATTTTGCCAGCTCGCAGCCTTACGCCTGAATGCCTCTAGATCGCTCATTTCTCTTTTTGATCGCTCCAGTCAATTCGTCGTCGCCGAAGCTACACAACATACTCCTCTATCACCCAAGTCCAGAATAAAAGGCGTCGACCAAGGCCTTTGGCTTTGCGGGTCCCATTTCCCCCGTTCATTTGGAGTCTGCGAACGTGCCATCATTTCTTCGCATCTTGGATCATTACAAGTACCACAAAGCATCGATACCGAACCTCCATTGACGATTATAAATGACCTCAACGACGACGACACACTATGTAGTCGATCATACTGTCTTGGCTGGCCGTATCATCGTTTCTACGCCGGTGCACCACTTGTCACCCCTCGTGGCATTGTCATTGGGGTCCTCTGTGTATTTGACTCAAAACCTCGATCTGGCTTGGATGAAGCATCTCAAAGTATTCTACGAGATGTCGCACAATCTGTCATATCCCATCTTGAGGAAAGACGTGTTAGCGAGCGTTACCGCCAAGCAGATCGCGTCACTCGTGGCATTCAAAGATTCTTTCACGGGCGCAGCACAAAGACAGATATAAGGAACGACCGACTACTAGCATCAGAACCGAGACTACGCACACCGGGAATCGATTTCAGTCCGCAATTTCATTACTCCAGTGATAACAGACATCGGGGGGACCGTCTGATCAGTACTTGCGCAACTGCAGCCGATATCATGAGGGACGCTTTGGAGGTCGACGGTCTCTTGTTACTCGATGCCTCATCGTCACATCTTACCCCTGGAACGGACAGTGGGCCAAATCCCCCAATTGATGCCGATAGCCCGTGTCCAATACTCGGCTCGTCTGTGACGGCCGAGGCTAAACAGGATGGAGATTCATATTTTGGTCACTCTACCCTGCATGCGTCGACCCTCAAGAAGCTATTGCGTTATTACCCCCGAGGCACGATATGGAATTTTCACAACGCTGAGAGTGATGCGAGTGATACCTTGAGCGACGATATCTCCTCGGATAACTCAGGTGATAGCATAGTCGCCGAAAAGATCGATGGACTAGATGAACTCCTGCCGGATACTCTCCTCGACTTGGCGTCCTCTCCCGGCCAGCTGGAATCACGGCAAGAACTTCGAAAAACAGTTTTTGGTCTTTTTCCTGGCGCTACGAGCGTCGCATTCTTCCCCCTATGGAATGCCCAAAAGCGGCGCTGGTTCGCCGGTGGGTTTGCGTATAGCAACAAGGTGAGTCGGGTATTTTCACCCAAAAGGGAACTCAGCTATCTACGGGCTTTGGGTAGCGTCCTTATGGCCGAGGTGTCGTTCATCAAGGAGCGCGAGGTGGAGTTGTCCAAGTTAGATGTGCTGGACTCGATATCTCACGAACTCCGCTCACCACTGCATGGCATCTTCTTTGGTGCCGGTATCCTCCGTGGAAAAGATCTCAGCGCTTCTCAGGAGGATGCCCTCCTCTCAATAGAGGCGTGTAGCCGCACCCTGCTACATACGATTGATCAGATTCTAGACTGGAGCAAGATCAATCATTTTACTTCCTCACTGGCTAGTGGCCCCGAGTACACACATACCGAGGTTGACAACCGCGCCCTGCGCATTTCTCGTAATAACACTATTGAAGCTGGTATGATGAACATCGCGTCAGTTGCTGACCTCCCTCGTCTTGTGGAGGATGTTGTTGAAAGTGTTCATGTCGGTCACGAGTTCCAGAAGCTATCGCTTGGTCAAACAGAGCAGGTCAATTCAACCAAAGACCCTGTCAGATTTGTGGTTCACTTTGAGCCTGGAGACAACTGGAGATTCCACGTACAACCTGGTGCAATTCGACGTATCGTCATGAACGTTCTCGGAAACGCCCTCAGGTTTACTTCAAGTGGTTCGGTTTATGTCAAGATGGAACAATCGGCAACCGACGATCCTACAGTACGCCTCGTGAGACTCATTATTGCCGACACTGGATGTGGTATGACTCGCGACTTTCTCACAAATGATCTTTTTAGCCCTTTTACGCAGCAAAATATGATGAACGCCGGGACCGGACTCGGACTGAGTATTGTCAGACGAATTGCTCAAAGTCTTGGTGGGACTGTCGATGTCCGCAGTGCAGTTTCTCTTGGAACCACAGTTCGCATCAGTCTGCCCTTAAAACTCAGCGAACGAAGCCCCGACAGCGCTACGGAGTCGGCTTCAGATCAAGACGTTATTAAAGACCTCGTTGGCTGGAGTGCCTCTGTGATAGGTCTTAATGATCAGGTAGAAGAGGGACTTCAAAACCCTTACCTTGAAGGTCCATTGAGCGAGAAGGATGATATTGTATCAGTATGTCAAGACTGGTTAGGAATGCAGGTCATCCAACCTTCCGAGACACAAAAGACTCCTTATGTTGTGCTATGCGATGATCGCTCCTTGGAAGAGGCCCGGACAGTCACACAAGGAGACGAATCAACGCCGATAGTCGTCATATGCCCAAATGCAGTCCTGGCTCGAAAAGCAGAGGAAACCGAGTCCAGCCATGGTGCAAATGACGGGCAGCATATTTACTTCACATATCAACCGTAAGTAGTCCTACACCTACATTTACATCTTTCAGGCTAACTTGGTATAGTACTGGCCCACGGAAAATAGCCAGGATCTTGTCAGAGGCCATCAAACGTGTATCAATGCCATTAAGACTCCCTCTCACCAGAGCATCTTCCAGCAAAGAAGACTACGACCACACAAATCCCATAATACAAAACGATCCCCCAACACCCCCTCATCTTGAATCTGACAACAGAGCTCTGATGAGCGATCCATTCGACCACGCAATTGCAACGGTCGCACAACATTTGTCTCGCATTCCTCTCATCACACCGTCGGAGAGGCCAGATCCTATATGTAACGACGAATCCACAAGCAACAACACATTTCTTTTAGTAGACGATAACCCGATCAACCTGAAGATGCTTATAATGTTTATGAAAAAGCTGAAGCTGGAATATACCACCGCCACTGATGGAAAGCAGGCGGTGGAAAAGTACAAAGAGAACCGAAAGAGCTTCAGATGTATATTTATGGATATTTCCATGCCGGTTATGAATGGCTTCGAAGCAACACGAGCAATACGTGCTTCTGAAGCAGAAGGTGCTATACCAAGGTGTAGTATTTTCGCACTGACAGGTCTGGCATCGAAAGATGCACAGCAAGAGGCTTTATTAAGCGGTATTGACCTATTCTTAACAAAGCCTATTCAGTTAGCTGAGATTAAGAGTATTTTAGAATTAAAAGGGCTATTATAAATATAGATCTTTTAGGAATTACTTATTAATACTTGACTGTTACTATTTATAGGTTATTTTATATATAATTGTCATAGCGAGCTGTTTTACACGCTATGGATGATAAATAGGAGCGTGCAAGCATTACTACCTTCTTTTCCACCGATTCTTCGAGCACAAAAACCTATCATCCACCAGACCATTTCATGCCACGCCATCCCAATCTAAGAATTCAAGCCAAACTGATCATCCATAAGGGTGATGATACACTACTTCCACCTGGTTGTCAGTCTGACTGTGATATTGTGTCAGTAGCCTCCGGTAGAAATCCCTCACCACACCCAAGAGACCCTGATGCCCCTGCAGGTGGCAAGCCTCGATCTCGCCCTCTGTCACTCTAGAACACTGGCAATACCCGCCACCAAATTTCATCCGCAGATGAGGGGCGGGAAACATGATGCTGACGCGCACAAGTTCTTCCCAGCGACGCTGCTTGCCGTGTCGTGATATGGCAAGCCGTAGAAGATCCCACTTGTCACCGTCGAACCTCCGCGCATCTACCGGCCCTCTATCGCTTTGTATGGCCGTGATAGGGCATTCCAGTGATTGCCCACACTTGCATAAAGTCATGTCAGGTGCCGTATCCTGATGGAGCGTGATGGTAACAATGGACCGTCTGGGTTCAGGCCCCCTAGGCCCAACGAACAGCACCAGAAGCGGGCTGCGAGGAGGGTTACGGATTGTACCATAACTCGTGCTAACGCTACTACCTGCTAGTCTAACTGTGAGATTGTGTTCAGAACCTAGGCTGGTGCGGCTCGTGCTAGAGGAGTTTGTGGTCGTGGAACGATATGAAGAAATGCTATCGGAGCGGCTTTGACTTCCCAGCCAGCGATGCTGATTGGTTGTGGTCGTAGGCGCCGGTGTGCAGGAATAGACCGTATCAGGTGAACCATTCGTCAGAGGCGAGATTTGAACAGGCACAGGATTTAAGCCATTAGTCGCCGAGTGATCGCTATCTGTCCACTCTCTCGGTATCCATAGTTGAATAGTTACATCGTCGAGGGGCTCCGAGCTGTGGCCGCCACGTATGATGAACCTGGCTATTGCCTGCGACCTAGGCGAATTAGCTGGATCTATATATATCCATGCTTTGAGCACCTAGACAGTTGGAAAAAGAGTACTTACTCCATGTAGCCGTCCACAACCTTGAAGCCTGTCACAACCGCCTGAAATGCTAGAACATCTTGCAAGTAAAGGAAGACATAATGGTGCTGTGATTGGTTCGCTTCAATTATAATTTCCAGTGGCCGAATTGCCGTGCTGCGACCCATAGGGTCGGCATACAATGGAATTAGAACAGCGGTTCGAATGTCAAAGTCAAGCACCTTTGGATGCGTTCTTGGTGATCGACTGTTTGACTCAAATTTTTCGATAATTCTGAAGCGACTATCTGAGTCTAGTTGTCGCAAGAGTTTTATCTCGCGTCGACATTTGTCAGGCGGCAGAGTCGCCAAAGGCCTGTACCGCCATATCAGCATCAGTGGAGACACAACATCAAAGAGAAAGCGTACCCTTGGAACAAACAGGTATATCCCTTCTCCGGCGCTATCGGTGCCGTTATCGTCCGGGGCTCATCTTCTGGCCAAAAGGCGAGCATCTCGTCGTTGTATATCGAAGGATCAGGTACAATTATTAATCTCTGAACCCGGGAGTATTCTTCTGACAATTCCTGCAACGTAACTAGCATCAGTTATTCGAGCGTGGAACACAGTGTTTAATATTCTTACTTTCTCAAGATTGGTGATATACCTGGGCCAATGTGACGTTCTCCGCGGGTTCTGTAGCTCATCAAGCTCCTTCATCCTATTCATCAGTAGCTGGCATTTAGCAAATGGTAAGTACTTAGGTATCGATGATGAGTCGAGTTGAGATTGTAGTGTAGCCCTTTTTAGATGGATGAGAAAACAGTCAGCCATCACTGGCAACCTCAAGGACTGACGCCGCTCGAGCATGTGCTCCAACCTGTGCAACAACGAGTCTGATATTTCGACAGTGACAAGTTCTTTCTCATTCCCTTCCTCGATTTCTCTTGCGAGACTGGGATTCTGGTGCTTGACATAAGAGTTTAAGGTCTTCTTGATGGCTTGGACATCCATGTCCATAGCCTGGAACCTCCGAATCAAGTCTCTGTGAATGTTATTGATCAAGTCGCTGTGTAAGAATAGTAAGTTAACAAATGAACGAGAATTCCCATCATTCCATGGTGGGACTTAGCAGGTGGGTAGTCTCACATCTGGAAGGGCTTTAGAATATGTTGGATACGAGAGTTG
Organism: Fusarium nodosum; assembly: GCA_014898975.1. NCBI lineage: Eukaryota > Fungi > Ascomycota > Sordariomycetes > Hypocreales > Nectriaceae > Fusarium > Fusarium nodosum. Next base: position 210,996 of record JAAVUE010000018.1, read on the forward strand.
TGCATCTGGATTCGACTTCTGAGGTGTTCGACCCGAGGCATGATGCTGAGGTTCCAATCAATGTTCCTGATGGGACCCGTTGTCTCGGCGTAACGTCGATTTTCCCCAAGGAACTGACGGCATTCCGACAGAGTGGCATTGTAATCTCCAATGACTTCGAATAATGACTCCCGGTCACCACCCAGGCTGTCAGTATCCCGCGCCCCATTACTACGGAGTGAGTCTTGGGCTCTGACGACTGCATTCTCGAGCTCCTTGAGGCTTTTGTAAAGTGTACTAACATCGGCACCAAAGTCGCGATAGCTTTCACCTTCTCGACGTCAGCTGCTCCAACGAAAAGTAGATGGGAAAGACTGTTTAACTAACCTGCGTTCTTCTCCTTTGCCCATCCTAATTCCCAGACGCTCCAGGCAAGCTCAGCAAACTTGATGGCATCTCCAAGCTGAATAACACCAGCCATGACGACTCAATAGCCACGGTATGAACAGTGCGGTCAGTTGTGTGGTCGTTTGCAGTTGGGATAAGGAGCGAGGATGCGGGGGATAGTCGGGTATCTGTTAATGTACCAAAAGTTCATAAGAGCCTCAACGGGCAGACAGACCAGTGAACATGGACAGCCCATCTAATAACCCAAACTCCTCAGTAGGGGGCAACTACCAAGCACAAGCCTTCCTATCTATCAGTAAGTAATGATGTTGTCTCTTCGCCAGGAACTGTCTCAACTTATCAAACTAGTCTTTGCCTTTACAGGGTTCAACCAGCCAAACTATGTAAGTGAATCATAACTTAAATTTGCTCCCACAGATTCCAAAAGATACTAATTCTGGTAAAAAGGTTCTTGGAGAGATCAAGCAGCCGCGGAAGACTTATCCTCGATCCATGTGGTGGGGTGTCGGTCTAGTGTCGACACTGTATATGGCCGTCAATATCTGCTATGTAAGACCCCTGAATTGACCATGTCCGAATGATCCATGACATTCTTGACTGACTTGTGCCCATCTTAGATGATAGTTGTCCCGGCACATGTCCAGAAGGATAGAAACGTGGCACAGGAGTTTTTCATCATGATCTTCAACGCTTCTACCGATGACAAGAAGCGCTACGAAGTCAAGCGCGCCGTCAACGCATTCCTAGCCATCTCAGCGTTCGGTAATATTGTCGTCATGACATACACAGCAGCACGTATGAAGCAAGAGATTGCCAAGCAGGGTTTCCTCCCTTTCACGAGCTTTTTCGCGAAGAACAGAGACGTCAGTTTTGGCAAGTTCCTCATGTGGCTCCAAGGAGGAGAGCGCAAATCGAGGAACCAACCCATCGAAAACGGGCACCAGACTGTCCTTGAGCCACATGGGTATGATGCACGGAAGGTCGCTGGTAAGCGGCAACCACGTGCCCGCTTATTCAAGTTTTTCAACCCTTCCAATCACCGAGAGGAGACTCCTGTCGGCGCCCTCGTCCTCCACTTTGCCAGCTGTATCATCCTCATCCTCGCCACATACAACACCTCAGCAAGCAATGCCTATGCCGTCCTTTCTAGGCTTAATGCTTATTTAACGTCAGCATGGTTTGGTTTCTTCCTTTCCCTTGGCATCCTTGTTTTACGTTTCCGTGGTCCCCGGACAACTCAAGCAGCCCTGACAACTCAAGCAGCCCTGACACCTCGACACCATCAAGTCCAGAATCAGGGGCCTGTACAAAGAAGGTGGGCCTGGATGACTCGGGGGTCAGTGAATCCGAAGTTGAGTTTCCTTTGCGGTTTCCTCTATCTACTTGGAAATCTCTACCCAATCGTCACGGGCTGGTTCCCATTAAATACTGGCTCCTTGGCCTGGTGGACAGTGCCGCTCGCTTCGTGGTGCGTATTAGCGTTCTCCGCCCTTTGGTTCCTGGGCTTCATAGGCGTGGCCAAATACAGGTGCCGGGCCGGCCGCTTCAAGTTCGTCTACTTGTGCAAACCTGACTTCGGTCCGGCTGAGAACTCTGAACATCAACGAAGGTCTTGTGGTTGTAGTGACCTCCCTGCTGGTGAGGCTACTGCCAGGAACCGCCATGGGGGACTTGTTCTTTTACACGAAACCATCTACACAGGGTGGGAAGGTATTGAGACGGAGCAAATGTTCTGCCATATGGCCGATATGACAAATGCCACCGTACCCCCACCCCAGCCGGTACCGGTGCACGGAAGAGCAACGCGGCAGCCAGGTGATCCACCACTCAATTTTTATGAGGGCACGGATTTCCCGGAATTTTCAAATAACGAGGCTCCAGTTCAGTAACAAGAACTGGTGTCTAGTTTACTGTTTACCCCAGGGCAGAATTATCGAAATGGGACGAAGCAGGGTTTAACACAGGAACACAGTACCTTCGGTATTAAGTTTGCACCATCCCCTAAACATGGCAGTGTCACAAAGATCACGAGAAAACAGAAAGTCGGTCGGCAGGTGTGCTTTGGTCTCTTAATTTGTGTTTTCTCGTCATTAGTATTAGTTTCTATTTTTACTTTTATCAGCAGAATAAGAAAGGAAAGAAAGTCTCGCAATGGCCGAGCGCAGATTAGTTGGATCAAAATACATGCTTATTCTGAGTTCACGCGTGTCAAATGTATTAAACATGACTCTTCGAACGGCCTTTCATATAAAAGTAAGTATACAGACCAATTTATACCCATGACTATCTTGTTTTTTATGTAGCGTGATAGATCGCATTGATGATCAAAAGTTGTCAAAGTTTAAATGCTAATTACACCTTTGTCTCATCAGCGGAGCCCAGTTCTGACGGCCATCGGAAATAATTCTTCCACAAGGACGTTCAGGATTCACCAGTACTTTAAGTATAGATTTGAGAAATGAATAGCTTAAATATGACACATTTTGACAAAGTTAGACTTGGTCTAGAGCTTTGCCTTCGCCGCGGACTGCGACCCAAGTACTTCCTTCGCAAGCTCCGCAACTTCACTCGCCACGCCCCAGGAAACCTCATAACCACGTCCACCAGCTCCATAAGCATGCACAACATGTTTGACTCCCCAAGTAGTATCCTTAGCTTCCGTCTCGACCCTCATACCTCCCTCACGTGCTGGCCTTCTTCCAACGACATCCTTGATCACCTTTAGGGCACCAACATCTTGTTCTTGGCCACAAGCTTGAGGTATGATAGACTCCGCGGCCTTTAGTAGCTGTGCTCGCGTCTCTTGCGATGGCTCGAGATCCCAGTTGCCCATTTCTTTGGTGCCACCAATAACTGTTCCACCGTTAAACGATCTGGGGATAACGAAGCTCCATGTTCCATCTTTCTTTTGCGTCGTGATGGTTTTATCGGCGGCAGTGAGGTTTGTCAATACCGTTTGGCCTACTAATTTTCAGCAATGGTCTCGTCAAGACGGTACTACTTGCAACATACCTCTGATGGGGAAACACTTTGTGTCACCAAAGCCCATCCCGCTTGCATTAATCACAAGCTTCACATTCGGCGCCAGGATGAAAGCTTCCCATTCACTCTTTAGGTCCCGCTGGACAGTCTTGCCACCTTGGACAATGAACTTTCGAAGCAGGTTCGCGGTATACGAGGGTGCATTGATGCAATATGTCTCATACTCATATCCAAGCTTTACGCCCTCTGGAAGCTCATGAGTCTCGAACTTGCGATATCCCGGCAATCCAGTCTCGGTAGTGAAACTCAGCGCATCTTGGTTCGTATACTCAGCCGGTGGATCCTCGAGGTACTCGATTCCCGGAAGACGACGAATTCCAACTCCAGGCTCATTCTGACGATGCTTCTCTAGCTCAGCGACAGTAGCTTTCAACCATTTTGCTTCGCGACGAAGCTGTGGCGTTGATGCGGGGATGGGTCGGACATGGGCGCCCGCCCACATGGAAGCATAGTCAGCAGAGTGGGCAATTGGAGCTCCGGGAATTGAAGTTGGCCATTCTTTAGCGACGAGAAGCACAGATGTTGATGCAGCAGATGGAGAATCTACTATCAATTGTTGGATCTTGAGGGCGCTGGCCAAGCCAATGATCCCAGCACTACAAACGTTAGTTCATGACATAAGGGACAGAAGGATGGGCATGTACCCGATTACCACGATGGTGGATTCTGTAGTTTCGGGTGAGCTAAGAGGAGACATCATGCAAGCTTGAGGAAAATCCGGGGAAAGGCTTCAGAGATGGGTCTTGCTAGTTTAAATAGAGGTGAGACCGTGTCACTCGAGGTTCGACTTTGGCTTCACTGCAAAAACAGCGCAGAAACAGGACGTCGGGGTGAGCTTATACAAATTAGAAGCGTTCCAAGAGAGATACATCAATTGAGGTACCTTGAAGATACAGTCGGTATGACAGATCAAAGATTCTCTCCACAAAGTGATGGTCAACATGCATGATCATTCGTCTAGCCGGATGAACTGATTATATCGCGCCCTCCGAGATCGGCCTTGTATGTCAAGGTTACAACAATTGTGAACGTGGCTGAGGGTCCTGCACTAGGTGCATGAGCATGATGTAGGGAAGCTTCTAATCAGACCGGCAAAAAGATCATCGCAATCCTCTGTTCTACCATGGTAGATTCTCTGTATAGTCTTGTCTTGGCATGGATGGGACACAACGTCAAAAAGCGAGGTCCTACCCGGGTTCGAACCGGGGTCTTCGGAAGGCTTCTGATGGTGATCAAAATCCGACGTCATTACCACTAAACTATAGGACCGGTGTTTTAGATGACTAAGCTCAAGATTTTACGGTATATATAGTAAATCCTAGAAAAGCACAGCATGACTACACACATCGCAAGGAATACCAAAATGGGATGGCTACTGGATATAGTTTCAATTACCAATCAGCGACTGACACAAGGCATGGATTCGAAAATGTCGTTAGCTGTCTGGACACATACAGTCTGACCCGTTTAACCAACCGTCAATGCGATGAGCGATAGAACAAAGCCCAAAATCCTGATTGGAATCTGCACAATAACGATTCTGCCAACTCAGGGCGCTTGAGACATGGCCAACTTGGTTCTGCAACTTTCCTTCAAATATCATATCATCACAACAAACTGACGGACATCCTGATCCAAGAGATAATGGACTCGGATAACTATCGTGCTGACTTCGACGTTACTGAAGAAGAAGAGGACAATATTCCGTTAGCATTGGGGGAAAGATCAAATCAGCCCGCTATTCAAGATTCTCCGATATCACATCCAAATCAAATGGTTCGTTCAAACCTAGTCTTAGAATCTTTAATTCATTTGATCACTCTGAGCATCCATTATCAGAAAGTAACTAATTCCATGAAGCCAGGCGTGCCGAAAGTTCACGACTATGCGCAGAAACCTGTTGCGGGACCGAGTGAGCAACGGGAAGGGAGCAAGAAGCCTGGATCTGGGCGAAAGTTATTGGAGGATATATTGCGAGCCAAAGAAGATCGCATCAAAAAAATGAGAGAAATGCTGGATCTAATGGAGGCCAGGCAATCCGATTCTGACATTCCTTTCGCACTCGAGACCTCACCCCCCGAAAGAACAAACCCCGATCCCGCGCCGACAATGGCGCCAGTGGAGCCAGCTAAGTATGAAGAGATTAATCTCCAGCTTCGAATCATCACTGGCAAGGGCAGTACGATTTGGAATAGGCCTTTCAATGGAGAGAAAACGTTGAGAAGCGTGGTTGATGCTATTCGTGATGAGCTGGGAGTAGTCACAACGGTTTTTATGCCTACAGATAAGCCGCAAAACGTTCGGAGCGAGCAGGACTTCGATCTGCCGCTCATGGACGCAGGGTTTGGAGACGGAGAGGTAATTGTATTGGCTACAAGGCCTATTGCATCGAGGCCGTTTGAGAAGGACTGAAAGGAAATTCCTGCCAAGGGTACCTTATCGTAAGTGTTGAACCCGTTCAGGAATTGACCTGCAATGTACATGTCTTGTTTCTAAGGATCCCACCTGGCTTGATAATTGCTCATCCTTCAGGCTTATGCATTGTGCAGGGTAGCTCCAGTTCAACAATAGCTACTCAATCTAGATAATAAGCCATTCCTGGTTTGCCTTTGACTCTGCTATAAATACTTCTACCCCGTTAACGTAGCCTTTTGTAACCGATTTAGAGTTATCAATTGTGCCTTCAATGTGTAATTTCGTCCAATTTGCTCTGCAAAGTCTGCGGGCGTAGATGATATTTTCTTCCTCCTTTACAACAGAAACCAGAACGGCAAACTCAGAGAGGTTTGTACTAGACTGTGCCTGTGGTGAACCCGACTCTTGGGACTTCTGTTTTGTGCATATTACACCAAATTTTTGCATGCTGTCTTGGTCGTGAGGATATAAAGCGTTGGACTGCTCGCCTTTACACTGGTCCGCGGAATTCCATTCATTAAGCATGGTATCCAACCAGTACCAGTTCCTGTGCTCATTGAGACAAGTCCCTTGCTTGAAAGAGCTAGCGGTATTGTAGAAAAGATATCCCGGTTGTTGAACCCGCAGGCCCCCAGTAGTGACTTGCCACTGGTGGAGATTGGTTAATCCAGTCATCCCAGCCACTTTCAGGGCTTGTGGGAGGAGCGACTTTGAGACATTCCGTAGGAGGAAGCTCTTAGGCGCCCAAGAGAACCCATCATCCGCTAGGCGTGGCATGGCATCTAGTAGCAAAAGATGCGGGAATGATGAGACCATGCTCCAAAGCTTCCTCATTCTTTGTTCTGCTGGGGTCCGAGCGATTGTTTCCACGTCTAACCCCAAGAGTGTCCCGAGGCAGAGAGGCTCGTCTGTTGAGACGCTTGTCGCTCGAAATTTCAATGCGTTAGCTGCCGATACAATCTGGTCGTATTTCATGGTTTCCTGGTTGAATGCTGGTCTAATCTCAAGGAAGCGCTGTATAATCAGAGCCTTGAGAGAGACGTTGAAGCTTAGCTCATCGTTTTCATAGACTCGTTGCATGCCTTCATCAACATCGTAAAAGCTAGCAGCGAGTTTAAAGATTAGCCTTTTGGCCAGCACGCCCTCTTGAAGGGTCCAGAGCCGCGCGTTCCATCCGGAGCATACAATCCTCATCAGTAAATCGATATCGTTTGTAGGTCCCAACTTCTGCTTAAGGATCCAAGAGTCCAGGACTAGAACAGCTGCCGCCTTCTCATAAGTCTCACGCATCATGCCGATGGCTATAGTTTGTGCTTCATCCTCATTGGCCTTGTCGGGAGGGACACAAAGTGTATCCAACCAGAAATACGACACCTCTTTGGGTAATCCCGGTAAACTCCGAACCATGTCGCTTAGTCGCAACATCTGGCAGCGTGGAATGGCAGTCTTCTGTACGTTACCTAGCCCATCCGACCAAACGTGTGAAATAGCAATATATTCCATACCGTCGGTGAATGGAACTAAACTGACAGAGGAGAACTTGTCGCTCAAATCAATAGTTCTTATAAGCGGAATCTTTCTCTGACACAACATCCTGGATAATTCGTCTTTTCCAGTGACTACCTCATTACAACTTTTATCACAGCCATCGGCGTGCTTGGTGCTGTAATCTTCGTCGTTGAGGCTGCGCCAAGCACAAGACAACTCAGAACAGAGCCCAACAGACGGGTCATCAGAAATCCTATCGCGCTCTGGATGGATGATCTGATGGGTTTGATGCTCGTAAGGCCTGGCAAGGAGGCCAAGGTAGAACAAGCCGGAATTATTCAGGTTCCCGCGCAGGGACGCTAGGTCGTATGGACACCATCCCAAGTCTAGCAGCTTTCTATAAAGAAAGCTTGACGAGTCTTGAACCTTGGACTGGGTTCGCATGAGAGAAAGCTGCGTTGATTTGAAGGCTAGACAATGAGCTAAATGTAGGGTTTCGCATAGGATGGAATCCGCTGCAGCTATTAGTGGGTTTCTAGGATCTGGGTATTGCCCCGTCAAGAGAAAATCGGCTAGCGAGAAGGGTCGATCGCCATACTCCTGCGCCGTGAAGTTGCTAAGCATGGAGGTCTGAATTTGCCGAGCCAAAGACATGGTTTTTCGCCCTCTCTCAATTTCATCCTGTTTATGATCACTGGTGATATATGCTTGTAAATAGCGTAGCAATTTCGATGAATCAAGAAGATCTTGCGAATCAGCAACTTTCTCGCGAGAGAATAGAAGAGGGTCAATATCGATATTCAGAACAGTCCCAAGCAAGCCAAAGTACAACCACGTTTGCAAGAAACAAAGGAGTTCTGTTGTAGGGTTTTCAAACAAGGCATGCCAATCTTGGAACTTCTTCTTGGTCCAGCCCTGCTTTTCCGGATAGGTCGCGAAATCACTTCCATCGAATACCGTCTTGGTTAGCAGGGGTACATCGTATGGTGAGCGATCTACACCTGCTGGGCGAGGCAAATGATCCATAATAGCTTACAGCACAATGACTCGTGACAGAATTTTCGTATTAATAGTAAGTGATTATATGATCTAAAATAGGACGTAGATCTAGTACAAGACATCTAAACATCGTTCACGCCCTTGGTTCTTTATAACTACTCAATGATTCATTAATGAAGGATTACTCGAGGCACAGCTCATGAGCATACACGTATTGTATTGAGAGTTTTTGACTCGAGATTCAAGGCGGTGTCATGACAATGAGGTCGTGTAAACTTTTGATTGGTCTCCTGTTCCAGCCCCATCATACTTCGGGCTTGAATGCATGCTTCTTAGGTATGTTTGCACAAACTCGAGGCAACATGTTAAACACTGGTGCACATCTGTTCTATAGATTAGCAGGGGACTCCAGCGGCTGCAAGAACCGGTTGAGTAGCTAATTTCAAGGATTCCTTATGTCCCTAGAGTCTTACAATCTCTGAGTTGAACTCCGCCGTGGACTTTTCTCTTCTCTCTGGCCTTTCAAGACTGCAGCAGTGTCAATACTCTGTCGACACTGTCCCTATCTGTTCAAATACTTCCGCTGGTATTCCATCAATGCAGCTCCACCATCTTAAAGATTGGGCACCATTTCAAATTGATGCTCTTGGCATCATTACGCTCATAGGCGCTGATGAAGTTGATCGAGCAATTGGACGCCTTACTCGGTCACCCATCACGGATTGGTTACCTTTTCTAGGGAGTCATAAAGTATGCGGTGATTACTTTACTCAGGCTATACCGGGATTTGTGCTCTATAACATTACGGACGGAATTCTTGCCCCTGATCTCACTGGATGGTTTGCAAGATGGCTCATGTGTCAGAACATCAGTTTCTCCTCAACTACGCTAAGAATTGGTACACGGCAACACAAACAGTCTACACTTCCATGCCTTGCCGGACTCATAGGCTTCATATTTCTTTTCAATCCAATTTTGCTTTCGATTCTGATTAATGACTGGTGGGGCTTTGCTACTAGCCTTTGTATGGCGGCCTTGGTGCTCGTTCGACGCATTATTCTCAATGCAAATGAATCAGCAATAGATGCCAACCTTGATCAAGACTATGGATTGCCGGATGAAATTGTCAAGCTGTTTTTAACAATGCCTACGGGAGATGCTGTCAGCATTATTACTTCGCGATGCGTGGTGCTGAATGCTCTGTTAACTACGCCTCGGCCTCAGAATCCGAAGCTCTATCGATGGGTTCAATACTTGGGATGGGTCGCATTTGGGGCTCAGGTTATATCTCTCGGTATGGCTTGCCTGCTCGTCCAGCTTCTCGTTGTCACCATCATATGCGTGTCTACAGTCTTGGTTGTTAGACAAATAGGAAGTGTTGAGCATCGAGTTGGTTCAAAGTTGATGTTGACTCAAGTCGAGGCAGATCCTAATGAGGGCTTCCGCACAGCCGCGTATGCAAGACTTTGGCTAACCGAGACGGATGAAGAATCCATGCTTATGTGGGGGTTATTTCCACAGAGAAGTAATATTGACTGGTGGAAAAGATATCGAGGTCGAGTTGACAATCTTCGATCGAATATGCAGACTGAAGAAAAGTACATTATTATTAATGAGTAACATATTCATCTAGTTAGTATAAAGGGACAAATGCCTTGTAACTATTTTTAGAATAGGTACACTGCAAGGTTCATCATGTAGGTCTGCGACCAACAGAGCATACAGGGATCTACTTTGTCTATATAATTCATCAAAATCCCTCAAAATTATTATTCACTCTCGAGCTTCCCGTTTAATACAATAACATGTCTCAAAAACGGCCATTACGACCAAAATCTCGGGACGAATTTGAGATCGCAATCATATGCGCTCTTCCAATTGAAGCTAACGCTGTTCTTGCTGTGTTCGATCACCACTGGAAGGAAAATGAGGACGGCCAGTCTTTTGGAAAGGCTGAAAATGACCCGAACTCGTACTCAAATGGTGTTATTGGGCGACATAACGTGGTTCTAGCACATCTTCCTGGTCCGGGTAAAGTTGCAGCAGCCACCACTGCAGCCTGCTGCAGTGTGAGCTATCCAGATATCAGATTGGCGCTTGTTGTCGGCACTTGTGGTGGGACGCCATTCTATGGAAAACGAAAAGATGAGATTCTTCTCGGAGATCTTGTTATTAGCACTGGCGTTGTGCAACACGACTTCGGCCGGCGTTTTCCTGACAAATTCACATTGAAAGAGGCTTTAGAGGACAGCCTTGGAAGACCGAGCCTTGAATTGAGATCACTCGTTGGAAAGTTGGAAACGGAGATATATCACGCAAAATTACGGATTGCAACTCACAACAATCTCCAGCAGGTGGTAAAGGAAAGAAAGATCTTGGCTGGTCACCCTGAGGGTTTACACGACAATCTCTTCCCACCAAATTATCGCCATAAACACCAAGATCCTTCAAGATGTACGATCTGTACTGCCTGTAACAGAAATTCAGAACCTGTCTGCGATGTTGCTCTCAGTTCGACTTGCAAAGAGCTCAAATGTGATCTTCAATCGAGTCTCTCACGCCGTCGACTGGACGAGGTTAATATCGTTGATGGAAAGGAACTTGTTGGCTCCAACAGCCAAACTCTGTTTCCAATGATTCACTTCGGGGCATTTGCCTCTGGGGATATGGTGATAAAGTCGGCGGAGTTTCGCGACCAACTCGCAGCCAGCACAGGAGTTATAGGGTTTGAAATGGAAAGTGCTGGGGTTTGGGAAACCTTTCAGACTGTTGTCATCAAGGGTGTGTCTAATTATGCCGATTGTCATAACAATAATGATTGGCAAGGCTTTGCTGCCGCATCTGCTGCTGCATGTACCAAAGCATTCCTCAAATACTGGGTTTCAACAAAACAGTAAGGGACACCCTCATAATCACCAGCTTCTTCTGAATAACATTATGCTTACCAACAACAGAGAAACGAGGTCAGAAACAGAAGGACAGAAGCTTCGAGAAACGTTCCTCAACAGTCTTAGTTTCACAGAAGTCAACCAAGGAAATAACCCTACGCCTCCAGCCTCAACAATATCTTAATGGACACTCGAGTCCTAGTCCAGAGATTTTGTTACGCAGCCGTGTGCATCCCATTATGGAGGTCTCGAGGAAAGGTCAGACCAAGAAGATGGAGGGCCAAAAACGAAGTCCAAACTTTTGGCAGGTATTTTAAGTCATTGATGGCTGACACCTGGGTTTTTCCTAGAATACTGAGTCCGAATTCTCTTAGAGGTTCATGTTTGAGACTTGTTGTTATACATATTTGAGTGGGAAGGAAAGTACAGCTGTCCTCACTATCATAGTATCATCCCTGGAGCTTGCAATAGTATTTTTCTATCGGGGATGTCTGCAACATATACCTCGATGGTCCCTTGAATTGAAATTTCGATGACCCGAAGATGTGTTTCTATCACATGCAGCCTAGGGCGGAAAGCGCCGTTATGTTTGCCGTCACTTAGACGAATATGAAGCCACCACAACAAAAGGTGTGTGTTGCCTACTCTCTCATCTTTGCAGTTCTGAGACAATTGATGCGAGAGTGATGCAGCTTAGAGACCTCATACTGTAACAGAGACATAGTCTCAACTGGAGTACATTTTATATCCCGACGACATGCCATTAGCTTGTGGCTAGTCTTTGATTGAGATTTTTATCAATTTTCAATACTTCTTCTCAGAGGTCCCTCCTACGTAAATCAGAAGCGGAACCAGGTCAACTGGTTTCGAAAGTCTATCAGATGTTCCCCAAGTCAGGCGCGAGTTTAGAGTGAATATCTTCAGTTGTGGTCCAAGTCAATTGCGAAGCCTATGGGTGACTGGCCTAATGGCGATAATGATCTATAACTCTTTGGCTCAGATATGGTTTGTAGAGTCTACGGCGGTTGTTGATCTAGAAAGGTAGTTCAAGTCTTGAAATGATTAGCAGAGTGTTTGTTGATGGAAGGAGAATAATGCTCGGCTCCAAATTCTCTGTTCAATCGACAATTATCAGGCCTTTCTTCTCATTTCCATCTTGTAGCTGTGTGGCAGCCTTTTCACTTCTTTGAAGTTCCAACTGCTAAAGTTGAAAATAGATTAGCCTCAAGGTATCGAGAAAGGTTGGCCGGTCGAGGTGCAAAGAACAAAATTAGTGAGCTAAGTTATGCTATTTGGACTAGACTATACCTATAGTTCAATTGGTTTTGTATCCTACAGCTCAGAGGTCATTCTTTCTGCTACTCATGCACTCACTAGATTGCCAAACGTATAATGATGGATCACCAAAAAGGCGGACTTCTTGTCTCAGATATCGAGAAGTTGATGAGCCAATGACGGACTGAGCGAAACTGCTGAGACGTTTTAGTGTATTCTAGCTCGTTAGCTGACAGATGCATGACATGGATTGTATTCAATGTGGCATGTTCCGGGAGGCGAGAATCGACAAACAAAGAATAAGCAATCGTTAATTGGCTGATGATACTTTGTCAGCAAGAACTGACCAATCACGGAGATGATGATTACCAGCCCGAAGGTCCGTAGCTCTAGAGCTCTAGATAAAGTGGACCGAGCTCTCTGAAAGCGACAAGGTACAAATACGACGAGCCGCCGCATCCAGAAGAGAAGTAATAGAACCAAGCACTTTACAATCCAATTCACTCTTCTATCGAGATCTCGACTCTGCAAATTATCAACAAACTCAAACATCAATTTTTACAACACTCCTATCCGTCAAAATGGTTGTCAACACTCCTACTACATGCTGCCGCTCCAGCGACGGTGCCAGCGAATGTGCTTGTGGTATGTGACATCATCCCCCAGCTCCCTCCATGATCACAACACAAAGCTAACAATTATTCAGCTCAAAAGGCTACTTGCTCATGCGGACAAAAGTCCGCTCTTCAATGCACATGCGCCAAGGCTGCTGTTGAGAACACAGTCAACGGCCCTCGATGCTCATGCCGTGCTCGTCCTGCTGGCGAATGCACCTGCGATCGCGCTGCTTCTGAGAACGCCACTCCCAGCGGCGCTACATGCGCTTGCGGGTCTCGCCCTGCTGGTATGTAGAATGGGTTTCTGTGTCAACTGAACCGTCTTGCTAACGATTGTGGATTAGGCGGCTGCACTTGCGAGAAGGCTGCCGATGGTGGCTTCAACCCTGCCAACGAGATCGACTTTACTACCAAGAAATAAATATCTTGATCGATATGCGGATTAAAGAAAATACAATGCATTAATGAATTACTGGGACGGCGTTGGGGTATGATGACGACTTTGGGTTGGGGCGGCGAGACAAACGATACCAGAAATACAGAGAGACAATGAAAGAACATTTATCATAACCATCAATCATCGGGTTCGAGTGCAATGTCTACCAAGAACGAATTTGTGGCTGTCTTGCGCTCAAACGCGTTTGTGAACAACCAACAATAGTTCACGTGGATGTAAAACGGTTATCTACATTTGCGTCATAGTTCGTTTGTTGGTGGAAAAGCTTCAACTGTTGAAGAAAAGTACGAAGGCCATTGTCTGTGCTGTGCAACACATTGTTCGTCCGCTAACTTAAAAACGCGACCGGTGTGAATCGCGTATCGAATACCGGAGACGAAATGAACCAACAGCTCAAAGGCGGTGAATCGAAGCTCAATCTGTTGTCAGCACATTGTCAATTGCGCTAACTGTTTTCTGCCGGACAAATCAGCCAAATTAGCCATAGCTTTCGAGCGGTGACGCAAGGTTGTGCCAGCATCGTCCCCTGTCGAACCCGCAAATCATCACACCCCCAGCGCGGTCAGATCACCTCCTGCAAGAAAAAACCCACCCATCGCGCTCCTAAATCAGCTTTTTTTTTTCTCAGTGCTTGATTTCCATCATCAAACATCATCACAACACAACCATCAGATTTCGCCCCTATCCTCGCGCAACCTGTCCCTGCCTATTCTCAATCGCCATTACTGATTGAGCTACCTAAAAGCGCAAAACTTTCCCATCTCCAGCGCGCATCCCAAATTCCTCACAATCACAACAAATCATCACGCGATGGCACCAAGAGCTGCTGCCGCCAGAACGGCTGCGACCAAGAAGTCGACTACCACTGCCGCCGCTGCTGCAAAGAAGGATGCGAAGCCTACGAAAGCTGCCGCCAAGAAGGCCGAGCCTGCTACGAACGGCGCCTCCAAGAAGCGCACTCGCGCAGAAGAGTCTGAGGTAGAGGAAGACGAAGAGGAGGAAGTCGCCCCCAAGACAAAGAAGACAAAGACCACAGAACGCGTCGCCAAGCCCGCCGCTAAGCCCTCAGCAAAGGCCAAAACTGCCGCCAAACCCGCTGCATCCAAGGCCAAAGCCAAGGCCAAGTCCGAAGAGCCTGAGGAGAAGAAACCTGCTGTCAAGAAGGCCGCTCGTCCTGCCGCCGCCAAGAAGGCCGAGCCCAAGAAGAAGTCCCTGTTTCCCGATATTGGAAAGAAGATTAACGATGCACCGACCAAGATTCTCGATGTTTACGTCTTTGGTGAGGGTACATCAGGTGAGCTTGGTCTTGGAAGCAAGCGCGTCAACAACAAGAAGCCCATCGACGTCAAGCGCCCCCGACTCAATGACAACCTCGCTGCTGCCACTACCGGTGTTGTTCAGATCTCTTGTGGTGGTATGCACGCTGTCGCGTTGACACACGACAACAAGATCCTGACATGGGGTGTCAACGATCAGGGCGCTCTGGGACGAGACACCACCTGGGATGGTGGCCTTCGAGATATGGACAATGCTGAAGACTCTGATTCAGAAGATGAGGACGACACTGGAATCAACCCTAAGGAGAGCACACCGACCGCTGTTTCCGACGAGTTTTTTGCGCCTGGTACCAAGTTTGTCCAGGTCGTTGCTAGCGACAGCGCCAGCTTCACCCTGACAGAAGACGGCCGAGTCTACGGTTGGGGAACCTTCCGATCCAGCGACGGTATTCTCGGTTTCTCAGAGACCATCAAGGTCCAGTCTACTCCCCTCCTCATCAAGGACCTGAAGAACATCAAGGCCCTTTCCGCAGGTTCTAACCACATTCTCGCTCTTGACCACAAGGGCAATGTCGTCGCCTGGGGCTGTGGTCAGCAGAACCAGCTCGGTCGACGTATTATTGAGCGCAACAAGATGTCCTCTCTTATCCCCCAGGGTGTAGGTCTGCCTCGTGGAAAGATTGCCAAGATTGCCTGTGGTTCATACCACAGCTTTGCCATTGACAAGGAGGGTGTTGTCTACGGTTGGGGTCTTAACAACTTTGGCGAGATCGGTGTTGAGTCAAATGCTGGCGAGGACGACGCTGTTATTCTCCGACCTGCCAAGCTCACATACCTTGACGACTACAACATCACAGAGATTGATGGTGGCGAGCACCACTCCCTTGCATGCTCCGACAAGGGTGATCTCTTGACCTGGGGTCGTGTCGATGGTTACCAAGTTGGCTTCGAGTTTGACAAGCTGTCCGAGGAAAACACCATCTACGACGAGCGAGGCAATGCCCGTATCCTCTTCAAGCCTAGTGCCCAGCCCGGTAAGTTCTATGCGCCATTCATCCTTACAAAGCAAGCACTAACATATTCCAGACGTCAAGGACATCGTCTCCGTCGCCGCCGGTACCGATAACAGCTTCGCCATCGCCTCTGACGGCAAGGTCTACTCCTGGGGCTTCTCCAGCAACTACCAAACCGGCCAGGGCACGATCGACGACATCCACACTCCTACCCTGGTCGACAACACCGCTATCCGCGAGAAGAAGATCATCGGTGCCGGAGCTGGTGGTCAATACTCCGTCCTTATCGGCGAGGCTGAGGATGTCCCACAAACAAACGGTGCCAAGACCAACGGCGCTGACGACAAGGCTTAAACGAGCAACGAAATGCTACGACGGATTTGCGAACGAAGCTGGAATTTCTCATATTTAGCCCAACTTAATCTCGCTGCTGCAGGGCAGCCCTTTTCAACAAATTTGTATTTTTTAGCCCGCCATTTAAAAGAGGCGGACCGCAAATGGTTCTGGGGATCGGATGGGCGGATTTCCACTGTTACTCAAAAAAAGGCTTTCATGATTAAGGAGGATGCATGCTGTTTGGTGCTTTTTTGATGCTTGTGTGGCATATATAGATGGTTGTTACGATGTCTTTGCATAACTCGAAAACTTGTGTTTTTGAGAATATTTTTCTCAACGCTTTACTACAGTACAGTATCCTTTCGCCTGTCTTTGTTCCTCGTTCTTTTATTCGTGACGTGTAAATGTAATTATTCTAGTACAAAGGGAACATGTCCCAAGCCATATAACTTGCGTATCACATCTCCTTGTCTTGCCAAACGCCTTGCCGGTCTGACCTTGCGCGCGGCTGCGCTTGGCATCCATCGTATCTCTGCCGCTAAGGGCGCGTCGTCGTGTATTTGATCGTTGAGTTTCCCATCGCAAGAGTCTTGCGCATAAACGTGATCGTGCTTGAATTGACTATAGAAAAATCCGTATCCGAATCGTTCAAGCATTAAGCTTAGCAGCAGCGTTGGAGAAGGATCCGCTTCCTCGACTGCTGAAAATACCCATGATGCCGAATCCAACGTAGAACAGAGCAAGAGGGTAAGCGACAAGTCCTCGCATGCGCTTCATCTGGCCGACCGCGCAGAACATACCGCTAGCGCTATACGTGCACCAGAGGATGGCCGCGGTAGTGGCGACGATTCCGATGGGTGTGTCCATGCGCATGACGATACCAAACAAGCTCGTCGCCACAAGAGGTAGCAGGCAGTATCCCAGCACGCTCGCACTTCGGGGGTATGTCAAGGTCGAGGAGAAGTGGCCGCCATGCTGGCCGTCGTGCGGTTGGGGAGGAGCCGAAGGGTCGCTGCTGTATTGGGGGAAGCTGTTGACTGCTTGTCCGCCGGCGTCGACGTCAGAGGGTGACATAAGGGAGAGGATGGTGTGCAGGGAGATGGAACCGAGGGCGGCGAGGCCGTAGATATAGCCGAAGTGGACTTGGCCTGAGAAGAGCAGGATGAAGCCGAATAGGAGGAAGAAGATGAGCGGTCCTGCGAGGTCGGAGTCGTCCATGATGTGCGCATCGATTCGTCGAAAGGGGTTCAACACAGCAAGCGTCTAGAAAATGGCCTCATTAGCATTTGCACACACCTCCGTGATCGCAAGAAGGGAAAGTAATTCACCTTTGCTTGAATATGTCCAAAGTTAACGCCCAGCTCCTCCAGCAAAGGCGGCTCGCCATCATACCCCTCTGACGAAAAAGCAGCTACCCAGCCCGTTCTCAACCCCCCCTGCTCGCCCATCCTCCCACTGACGCCGCCCTGCGCTCCAAACCCAGGACTCGCAAAGTTCTGCGCAGGCGCGCCGACGCCGTAGCCGCCTGTGCTAGCATACCCGTAGCCTCCAGCCTGCTGCTGCTGTGGTGTGCCTGAAGTGGAGGTGTACTGGGAGGGAAAGAACTGGAGGTTTTGAGCGGCGGTGGGAGCGGCGGCGCCGCCTTGCGGGTACTGAGGTTGTTGCGAGGCGTAGTAGTTTGACATCTTATGGGATATAAGGAGGGAGTTTTGTTTTTTTTTGGAGGAGGAGGGAAGGAAGGGTGTGGTTTTTGGTGGTGGTTGTTTTTTTGGTGCTGGCGGTCTTGAGGACAGCTTGGAGATGACGGAGAGCTTTGGAAAGAGTGTGGCTGTGGTTTGACATCGGTGATTGGTGTGGCTGTGCTACTGGCCGCCACACTTGAGGACGACGAGGGATCAACGGCAGCGCATCAAAAATCTTTAAATCCGTTGATTAATTACTGAGAAATTGACACTCACTATACCGTGCAAGATATGCATCTAGCATTATTCCTTGCTCAATGTGCTTGTGACTAAGTTCATGGACTCAGCACAATTAGTTGCGATCCGCCATCAAGAGAACAGCAGGTCGTTATATGGAAAGCTGGAGCCGTAATCGTAACTACCAAGTACTTGACAAACCAATATCCAGGGAATATTAAATGATATGATCTTTTGTTTGAGTAAACTACATTGTAATTTTTTATAGCTGTCTGATATTGATTTCGATCTTGTCTTTATTCTCTATCAGTTGAACCAAGAGGCATAGGGTAGGAGAAACTGGTAGGGTGGATGTAGTTTCATATCCCCTGTATGACGCTAACAAGTACCGAGTCCCAAGTTTCATGTCCTGAACCTGAACTCGAAGAAGATGATACAAGCTGCAACATGCTGCACAGCCACAACTACGATAAAGCATCATTGAATTTTAATCCTTGCAGTACAAATTTGCTTGCTCAAAGACGGAGTTTGTCAGAAACTTTGCCGTGGGAGAGGCAAATCATTCACAACAAACAGAACAGTTATTGACTGGTAAGAAAAGACGTTTCCCAATCACATCTCCGACACAGCCGAGAAATGCTATGTAAGATCTATCGTAGCAGCCACAACATGGATCTCGAGTCACGAACGATCTGCCTTGTTTGAGCACCTACGATACGCGTCGGCACATCTGGCCACCCGGCAAACTTGGGAACTGGCAAGTCGGAAGAAAGCCATAGTGAACAATTGTTTCGCCGTTGAGTTCCTAGTAAATGAAATATTTGTGAGTTATCTGATCTTACACTAAACAATCCTTCTACAAAAGATGGGCATCGCTTTCCTCCCAAGGATTCTCCCTTTCGACAGCTCGAACCATCTCTACATGCTGGAGGCTTCGAGGGGTAATTCTGTAAGCATAGTCAACAGGATGACTGATAAGACCCGGCGTTCCATCTATCACGACATCAATTTCCTCGCCATCGTCGTTGAGACCTTTACGTATATCGAACACTGCTAAAATTCGGGTGACGTTCATGAAGATACTATCCTCGGCCATGTAACGACCGGGACAGATTCTTCGACCGTAACCAAAAGCGTAGTAACCGGGGTCAGGCTCATTGCGAACAATGTAACGCTCCGGCTCAAATTCAAGCGGGTTGGGGTAGACCTCAGGATCATGGAGCAGCCACCATGTCGATGCGACGAGATACGTGCCTTTGGGGATACGGTAGCCCTTATACTCCATCTCCTCCTCGGTAACATGAGGTGTTGTTATAGGAACGACAGGTATCCAGCGGTAAGCCTCCTTTATCAGAGCATTAATATACGGCATATGTTCTTTATCACCGAACACGGGTAATCTTTTGCCTCCAGTAACGGCATCAATCTCAGCTTGCGCCTTCGTCTGAACCTCGGGGAAAGCAATCATAGCAAGAATAAAGCTACTGATGGTTGAAACGGTTGTATCAGCGCCTCCACCGTACATAATCGTGGCAGTTGCCTTGATAGCATCGATGTCGAATTGGGTAGGCTTGCCATCATCACTCTTGTACGTTTTACTCAGGAGTGAAGAAACGTATGAAGGCCGATTTGTTCCACGCGACATCTCGTTCAAGACGAAGTTATATGGGATATTCAGGCATTTATCGGTAGTTTTTCTCCATTCCTTGGCTGTCTTTTTGAAAGAGGTACCAGGGAACCACGCCGGAAGTTTGTTCAGACTAGGCAGGATATCAACAGCCCAAGATAGAGGGATAAATGCGTTAGAAAAATTGATCATCATTCCCTCAATAAGGTGAACGAGAGGGTCAACCTTGTGAGGCTCGATGTTGTATCCGTAGATGATTCGGAGAATGATAGCACCTGACTCACTGTTGAAATATTTGTTAGTTTAATATGCTCTAGCTATAAGCCAAAGAGACTACTCTTTAATTGCTGTAGGTCTCATGAACAAGGAGTAACTTACGTCCTGATGTGCTTTGGAATATCTTGAGGTTGCTCGATAGCTCTTATAAGAAATCGAAGCGACTCTAGGTGCTGGGTTTCTCGGAATTTAAGACACGTTAACCTAGTGCCCATTTGTTGATGTACAAGCTTGCGATAGTAACGGAATCTGTCACCATATCGAATAAGAGGTAGTAAGACGCCAAGCCCACATAGCTCGGCAAAGGGGGCCCAAGGTCGAGAAGAACTCTTTATCGATCTCTTATCTAAAAGATCATGCACAGCCTCTCGATCATTGAGGATGACCATAGGAGTACCAAGGACATTAAGGTAACTGATAGGTCCGTACATGTCCTTATGCTTAGTCCAGTGCTTATATTCTGCCGTTCCAGTAAGTGGCAGATCGAAAAGATTGCCAATAAGAGGGAGAGGTTTCGGTCCGGGAGGAAGAGGGAGGCCGGTTTTCTTTCTTGCATAGACAAAGTAATGCAAGGATATTGCGGCAAGAGCCACAGCAGATAGTAGGAGAAGAAACATAATGGAAAAATTATTTCGATAGTAAACAACGAGCCGGAGGACCAAGCAGGAGAAGAAGGTCAGGGGAAGCTTTATATGTAGAGATGAGGTGGTTTCCTGCGCCCAAACCTTCTCACCAGTTATCCTTTAAGCATGCTACGTCAATTCATGCAGCGCAGTAAAACTTTGCTGTCTATCTGAATGAACTGCAGATTGGGCCGAGGTAACAACACCTGCATTCCTGAGAACCACATATCAAGAGCCGAAGAATGCCTGTAAATGTACGGAGTTTCATAATAATCGACAGAAATTTCCGCGAAAAAGGCGGGACATTAGACCAGGGTTTACAAAAAGCCTGCAAATTAGGAGGGCTACTTGAATAGAAAGGACTTTTGATGGTGAAACTGTCTCCGAACCTGGAAGCTTGACACCAAGTTTGGCGCAAGTAAAGTTCACAAGGAACTGCCGGAGACCCGTGTCTTGGCTACGACGATCACTTCTGCTTACTGTTGAGCAGAAAGCACGTTTATCATTGGAAGAGGGTGTAGTGGAGGTGATTGTGCAGAGATCTAAGGGTGAAATTGAAATCTTTGACAAGTTGGTTCCATGCTACAGGCAGCTTGGTTGGGATGCTGTAAGATAGGTATATACGTATGAGATAATATCAGTCCTTCAGGGCTTTAGTGCTCAAGAGAATAGTCAAGACTCCAGAAATCACTTCATGTGGTGGTAGAGATGATCTCTAGTGTCAGTCACCGACAAACCATGGCCCGGCAATAGCAAACACCGTGTCGTATCTTAACTCCAAAAACAGGCACCGTGCGGCACTTGCAGGGAGTACCCTCTGTCTAGTGTATGTCAGTACAAGTTCATGGCAGGGCAATATGAGCCATTTGCAACTTAAGAGGAGGACTTATCGGGCAGACCGAACGAGACTTTTCCACAGTATGAAGTTGACAGATTGCATCATAAGTTGTATACTTGACGGCTGTACCTCTTCATCACACTAGAGGGTCAAAAGAGCTGATATATTCAAACCAACACAGGTCTAAGGCGGTAATAGCAGAAACCGCGTAAAAGGGCGCAATTATATCTTTGTATCCGTCAGTCTGGGAGCGCCTTGAACAGGTATTTCAATCTATAAGTATGAAACCTCACTACCTTGTCGCTTATCGCGCAGCCTTCACAATCGATATCCAAGCGTAGGCCCACTTGTTAGTAAGCCCTGGAAACTCCGCGCAAGGTAATCAATCGGTAGTTGCCGAAGAACAAGCGCTGTCTTCGTCCAGTTCTGCCAGGTCACATCAGTGTCTACCGAACTCATTGGCTCTTCAATATGGGACTAACTAGACCATTGGTACACCACTCGGCAAAATCTCTGAGGAAACAGTAGTTGGCAAGGTCTGTAGCTTTTACTGGCGGCTTTAGTCTTCCTACAAGTCGTAGACCATCGCCATGCTGTCCTTCTGTGTGATGTCTTCCGACTACCGGGCAGCAGGACTCTCGTCAACCTATTTAATTCGAAAGGCGACGCAACCGTTGTCAAAAAGCCCTCACGCGCGTCTCGCTTCAACTTCAAACATCTCGCCAGAGAAATGTGTCTGGTCTAGTGTTCGACCACGTGTCCACGCAGATTCTCCTTCGCTGCTGTGTACTATTCTTATCGAGTGATTGAAGATTTCTACTCGGCTCGACCCTCTTTTAGTACCAGAAGTTCTTGGTCTACTTTTCGCAAGGAGACTCAGAGTCAGTAATCTTACCGAACGCAACACCATGTTTATTTATGAACTGGAGACGTAGTTGATGATTTGTTTTGTTGACGGCGGAGAAAGTTCCATGTTCCTTTCAGCGTTCAGAGGAGAATGAGAGAACGACGATGAAAGGCGAAGGACATTTGATCCTGTGCTCAAGCGTGCTTCGGGAACCGAAAGAAAATTCAAACCATTTTCCTACATTATGCACCATCGCGCCAAAACTTTGCAGCTATTATCACAATCCAGACCAGACTGACCTACCCTAGACCTGGGATGGGAAAGATATGGATCACGTGGTGATAGGTTATTTCTGAAGAAGTTCTATCTGCCTTGTTCGAGCACTTACAATACGCACCGGCACATCCGGCCGCTAGTCGAACTCGGGAACTGCTAAATCCGAAGAACGTCGCAGTGAACCATGGTGTTTCGAGCTCTTAGGAGTACTTTCACTGGTGGGGCTGACGGTGTTTACTGTATGTCACTGCAATTCCCAGTGGCACCCTAGAGCGGATACACTTACCAGGGTCATGTCAAGGCTGACTTTCGTCCGAAAGAACTCTGCATACTCAGCGTGTAGGTTCATCTGCCGAACGCTCATTACGCTCATGAAGGGCTGAGTTATGACAGGATGCAGCACTAACAAAAAGCCCCAAGGGCTATCTGTAACACTGCCGGGGCCTTTTCTGTCCCTATTCCGGTATAGCTTGAAGCTGGGGCTCTTTGTCTAGGTAGATCAGGAGAATAGTTAACTCTGATAGGTGACATTATGGGCACAAATTCAGTGACTGTCAGCCGCTATCTAAACCTAGATAATTGAGATGTAAGCTTAAATTAGATTAATTTATGCGAATGATACCCCGTGGGCTGGTACTTCTCCTGACTTGACCTGACCATCCATGGATTGGGCACTAACTTGGATTTGTTTCAACAGCTTTTCAGCCCTTTTGAAGGCACTCTAGTGTGGCAGATGCACATAAATAAATGCCTTGCCTGATATCTCTATAGCTCAAGATAAAGCCAATTTGATAGTCTGCTTTGTAACACAGCTACAAACATCTGTATTTCATACTGATAATAACATCGCAGCTCTACCAGAACTAGAAGGTGTCCTCTCGTAGGATCAGCGTTAATCTCAGAAACTTTTCGCGTATCCGCCCTCATCATGTAATGTAACATTAAGCTCATATAACCCCACAAAAACCATTCACCAACATTTCCCGATCAAGACCATCTCGTCGATCACAGCCCTGTGAGTCGTTATCCAATGCGAATATTCCTTATCTAAACGCTTATCTAAACCGTCGTTGTATGTCGATGCATTCTTTGCAGCACGAACCAACACATTGCCCTAGCTTGTAGGATTCATTAAGGCTCAAAGCCTAAATTAGCATGTTACAGACAGTCGTCCTGAATTTATGTAGAACTGCCATGGCCCTCAAATCTGATATAAAGCTGCTGTGTAGCCACGAACAAACATCATCATCATCACTCACTCAGTCATTCGCTCATTTAAATTTTACACCATGAAGTCCTCCACTGCTTTCTTAGCCCTTGTGGCTGCTGTTAACGCCTCACCCATCTCCAAGCGCGAATACCCATGGGATACCAAAGAGAGTCTCTGCAAAGATAAAGCATGGCTTCTCGACACAGCTGAGGGTGCTTCTCAAGTCTGGGAAGAGACTGGCGCCAGTGACTCGCTCGATATTCAAATCATGGGACAATGGGGTACGTTTTGCTACCCTCTCTCATGTCATAGACAACCAAACTAACGTGGACAGAACATGAGGTCGACTGGCTCTTCAACCTCGAGCACGCAATCAACAATGGCAGCGGAAACGTCGGCATGTCTGGTTGCGGCCTTATCGACAGTACTGATTGCTTGCCTCAGGGCGCCCCAAGCTGTGAGGAGCACTTCGACAAGTACGGCATGACTGGGGATCCCTTGAAGGATCCTATTGGTAGAGTGTCGTATTGGATCTTCCAGGCTCTCAAGGGGATGCACAGCAAGTTTCAGATGCTTCACGGCGAACTCCTCAAGGAAACTCTTGTCACGGGTCTTCAAATTGGTGACATGGTCGCAGATTTTGGAGGAAACGAGGACAAGACCGAGGATGTCTTGAAGTGGCTCTCTGCTGCCGTTGGCTTGGGCAGCACCATTGGTGGTCTGGTCCCCGGAGGTGTAAGTTAACCTGTCTTTTTGGGTGTAGCATGTAAAGATACTGACTGCAACAGGCAGGAGAGGCTATCTCTACTGGTTTCGACATTATGGGAGGCGTATTCGATATTGTTGCTGAGGAGACAAAGCCAGAGGAGATCGACCAGGCCACCATCTCATCTGCCCTGGCCGATATATTTACCGCCACATCTGAACAGATCAAAAAGACTATGAGACTGGCTACAGGTACACTCAAGGACGGAGAGTCGCCCGACCTCTTCAACAGCCTTCCCGCCTCCAGCAAGTACGGCCCCTGGATCCACTCGCCCATCACCAAGTTCTTCAACGGTGGCTGGTTCCTCCTCAGCGACAAGAGCGCGCCCGTGCAGAGCCTCATTCAGTCTATCTCGGGAGGTATCAAGCCCAAGATCGCCAACAACGTCATGAAGGCCGCCAACCTCCGCCTCGTCGCCGACAAGCGCATCGGAAGCCAGGAGGACTGTGGCTATGCTACCGGTCGCCAATGGATGAACTTCAAGGATAGCGAGAACTATTGCTTCTACATCGCGAGACTTGACGAACACGGTGTTTACGGCGAGAAGCACGATGAGGCTACCGAGGATATTTACGCCAACATGGCCAAGTACGGCCTTGGTAACAGGGATCCTTACTACCGAGCCATTATCGACTGTGCTACTAGCGGAGAGGAGGGTCTTAACTTGGACAACTTGGGTTTCAACAATATCCCTGTTTGCTTCTATGACCTGCCAGCTTTCTGGCTTGAGCACAACGATGGTCCCGAGTGTACATCCAACTTTGTCAACAAGGCCTGCAACCCCACCAAGTCTAGCCCCATTTCCTAATCGTTTATCAATTCGTCCTACTATTCTGCACATAGCTATTTAATACCTTTATATCGAATATGGTTCTTTTTGCACTGATAATTGTGATGGTCCACCAAGAATCCATCTTTATGAATCCGCTTGAATCAAAGTTGACTGTTGTATGAAGATAAAGAATAATGCGTTTCAAACGTGGAATTTGACAGGAAGAATCAGATGTGGTGCCATGTTCAGGATCGTTGTCAGCATTTATCCATGCACGATATTTTGAGGCTCTGACTAGAAAGTTAGCCTTGTGAGGCTGAGGCAACACGTGTAGAGTTTGACTACTAAAATATGACTATAACATCTCGACCTGTCTTCATCAAACATCAACCACCAAGCCACAAAAACGTGGTGATTTGAGGAAATGGCAGCATCGAATAAATCCAGTCAGAATATAAGTGGCGCCTCTGTTGCAAGAGACTTTAACAATGTCTTGGCCGGAACGCTTGCCTTTGAAGCCATGCGCTTCACAGCAAATTACGCACGAATAGCAAAAGTAAATCGCTCAGTCAATTTTATTGATGATAGTTTCTGACATTCAGAGCAGGCCGAGCTTCAAAACTGTGACTATGAAAACCTCATGGTCGCTGTTAAAGATGCAGGAAAGCTTTTGCCAGAGACCTATAACCCTTCCATAGACGAATGGCCAGCTGATGCGGAAAGGATCAACGAGAGTATGGAAGAGATGTTGAGAGATTGTACCAAACTTGCTGGAGGATTTAAGAAGTTTGTTGAGAATGCTCGTGCGGCGGGCACGGAGGCTGCTAAATGTCAACAGTGAGGAGATTGAGCATAGAAGTTTCCTATATCGCTAGTTCTTATCCATGACTATACCGATGATATCAACGACTCGCCCGCCCTTGCGACAGCAGACGTGGGCATTGCTATGACAAGTGGCACGGATGTAGCAATGGAGGCAGCGGATGTGGTACTTATGAGACCGACAGAGCTTATGATAATAACTGCCGCTTTGGCGCTTATGCACACTATCTTCCGTCGGGGCTTAGCGTACATCCTACCATGGCAAGCTTGGTGACGGCATTCAGCAGTGTTACGGTGGTGGTTAGTAGCCTGATGCTTAACTCGTGGACAAGGCTTGTTTGGATGAAGGACGGCAAGGAGACCAACAAGGAGAGGTGGATATTTGGAAAGGGTATCGTTGGATGGGCGAGGGAGATGATGGGGCGCAGGAACAAAAGTGAAGAAGTTGCCTATACACCGTTACAAAGAGTTGAAGGTTTATGTTACAGTCACCGGTAAATCAATTGTCAAAAGAATCTCTTGTGTAAAAGTATATCCGCGTGCTCAATATATCGAAAAATCGAACCAAGCTCGCCCTCCAATTTCGTAGAAAGCCAATATCGAATTCCTTGAAGATAAATGTTCAGTTCAAAATTGTTGGATGTTCCTTTTGTATCTTGACTATTATTAGCTATAAGGTGGCGCACGAAGTAAATGTCTATCAGACTTGAAAACCATGTATAATTACGAAATCCCTTTTCGTCCAGTCTAGA
This sequence comes from Fusarium nodosum, assembly GCA_014898975.1. NCBI lineage: Eukaryota > Fungi > Ascomycota > Sordariomycetes > Hypocreales > Nectriaceae > Fusarium > Fusarium nodosum. Next base: position 237,918 of record JAAVUE010000018.1, read on the forward strand.
GCCTTGCCACGAGGCAGTGATTTTGGGACTTTATTTGATGAAATCCATATCAACCTTGGCTAGACTGGATACCGAGGCCTTCTTCTAGAAGAACTCATTGCCCAACGTACGGCAAACTGTGGAGGGTTTGAGACGATCTCCGCAGCCTCCATTCCTTGGATAATGTACCGGAGCCGGTCTGCTGGAATCCAGCATTATCAGCCTGGAGCACTGTAGGCACTCTAGTGGTTACCAGAAAGGTTGGCCTCTGAACTTTAGGATACAAAAATAATAACCTAAGAAGTCTGGTCTAAACAGCATAAGCTGACCTACTGATTTCATCCCTTAGGCCGCTAGCAGCTAATACTTCTCATAACCTAAGTACACTACTCGGCAATACAGGTTGGAATACGGTAAGAACACTAATATTAATGTGTGTCCAAAGCCACTGAAGACGACAGAAGTTTCAAGATTGAGCCTACCGAGACGTCTATCCTCGCCGAATCTGAATGCGCATGTTAAGTTAGCCGAATCTTTGGACACTGGAATGTTGCAACATTGGAAAATTAGCCAGGAACACCTAGATCGCCCTGTGGCGCCGCTTGGATCTAACCTTGCTCAAACTCCAGGAATCTTTATTGGTCTGGAGAAACAAATACCTGGTTGTCTCGACTAACTAACAGACAAAGTATGCATGACTAGCACGATTTTGCCGCGGCGGCACAGGTATCATGTTTTGTGTTCCTGCATTCATAAAAAGGCAAGCCATCATAATGATGCGAACTCCTCTTTCCCCCTTCTCTAGAGCACGATAACCTTACAATGATTGGTGACGATACGAATAACCTTCATTCATCTCGGACTCCATAGGATACGGTACCCCGTGTGTTGACACCAACACGATGAGAGTATACTCGTCACTTCGATTGTTCATTCTTTGTTGTTTCCTGTCCTTCAACCTTGTTTTAGCGACGGAGCCAACCACCGCTACAGAGTTGGAGAATGCCCCAAAATGCGCTGTAAGTATTCAATCAAGTTGTCAACGCTAGTATTTTGTTAATAGCGTCGGAGGTCAAATGTCTTGCTCAGTTGATAGAAGAGCCGACATTATCAAGCAAGAACAAAAACATTCTATGCAATAATAAAAGAATTAGCGATGCAGCAGCTGGCTGCGCACTCGTCCAATGCAGCATGAGAGATCTGTTTGGTAAAGTGACCTCTCCATACAAGTTGTCACGATAGCTACACTGGCATGATGTATATTATGCACAAGTACTGATCATGTATTTCTTCAACGAAAGTAGATTTCCTCAAGATCGAACATTCGACATGCGGTAGACCTGAGCTTGACAACGACCACAAGATCAGGAGTCTCGTATATACTATTCTCGGCCTGGTTGTGGTTTTGGTCGCCTCACGAACTGTAGTCAGGTCACAACGAACTCAGTCATGGGGAGCTGACGATATTATCATCATCGCAGCTGCAGTGAGTTCACACATGTCTGCCGGAACGTGAGTTCATGCTAACACTATTAGGTTTTTACAGTTCTCCAATGCATCATGATGGGTTTGAGTAAGTCAAACCTGACGTCTGTCTCAAGATAAATACTGACAGTCATCATTGTAGTGACCTTTAGGGGCCTGGGTCGTAATGTCTGGCTGTTCGATGACAGTACCATCACCACCTTCTACATTGTACGTCGCTTCACCGAGATGACGATTACTCTAACATGACCAGTATCTTCTCGTTGTTCAGTACGCATATGTTTTAAGCCTATGCCTAGTCAAACTATCAATCCTTTTCTTTTTCCTGCGTACCTTCCCAGACCAAAGATTCAGAACCTGGGTCAAGTGGACAATTGTATTTAACATTCTTACTACGGTTATCTTCAGTATCTGTGGCGCACTTCAACGGCAACCGGTATACTTATTGTGGGAGGGATGGAAGGAATTTCCACCAAAGGGCAAGACTTTAAACGTTCAGGCAATCATATTGTCGCATGCTGCCATCAACATTGCTCTAGATGTGTGGATATTTCTTCTTCCTCTAACACAACTATATCGCTTGGGTCTGCAGCCGAAGAAGAAGGTTGGGGTCATGTTTATCTTTAGCGTTGGAATATTGTAAGTCTGTACTGAACTGTCTAGGCTGTTCTACTAACAACAGTGTAGTCTCATAGCAGCCAGTTGTATTCGCATCCCATATTTGATCGGCTTCAGTAGATCATTGAACTCAACATGTAAGTGCCATCTCCTAACCAAACCACACTTTCTTACAGAAGTACAGCCGACTCGCAAGGATTCATTATTTGGTCAAACATCGAGTGTGGCGTAGGTATCCTTGTTGCATGCATGCCGCATATGCAACCAGTCTTCCGCGCCATAGCAGTTCGAGCAAGATCGTGGAAAGTGCTGCCAACTAGTTCGAAGCCTGATGAGGGCATGTTTGTTCAAAGAGGACTCAAAACTATCCCAATGACGCATAACGGGCAAAATACTATGCGCAACGATGGTACTACGTTGGTTGGAGGGGATGATATGATACTCAATGACTCAGGGGGGCTGTTGACTCTTACCGAGCCTACTATGTTAGGGAAGCAAAAGGGTGGCTTTGTCAGTGATGGACGTACCTCTGGGTCTGTAGGGTCGGAAGAGGGATATAAAAATTAGACAGCAAGGAATTGTATTCGTACTAAAGTATGTTCTTTCGTTGATGACTGTGCAACCAATCAACCCAATGTAACCCCCTGTGCTGTTGGCTAGAAATAGCAAATGGCTTGAAAGAGACTATTTGGGAGGTGCAGTCATGCATATAATCATAAAGCAACAGGTGACTTGGTAGTAAAACCCCGCATCAGAAAATGCAAGTTGAAGCTCGTTTCTGTCTCTACAACAACGCTGAATCTTAATAGCTACTTCAACGCAAAATGGCTAGCGTCCACAATCTTGACCGTCAGGTTAGTGGGCTGAGTATTGATGATAACAGTGATGTGCACACACAGTCTCAAACCCTGGCCATTGCATTGAAGGATCTCTGCCAAAAAGCCGATCTGTTGGAGGGACAGTTGGCTGACATTGAGAAACAACTTTCTCATAGCACCCACCTCATCGGTGACCATGAAGCAGAAATATACAGATTGTACAGAAGATTTGAAAAACTCGGGCGCGAAGCGAAAAGATTGAACGGCGTGGTGGCTCAATCGGTGGTTAACCGCATCACCACGTCTGTGGGTGGTAGGAACAGCAATACAACCGACATGCTCAAACACTTCAACGAGTTGATCAAAGAGTTTGCTGAAGAGTCGCTGCCAAGTGATAGAAGAAATGATACTTTGCGGAGAATCGCGGAGAAATGTTACAACGAGGCTGTTGCCCCATCCGGTCAGCTCAGTGCCGACGGCTACATTACTTTTAGGTCTCAATCTGGCAACAAACAGAACCCAGAAGAGGACGAGGAAGAGCAGAGAGTCGCTTTGAAGAAGAGAAGAAAAAATATAAGAGCGAGATGGGTCTTCTTTTGGGCAACATGTTTGAGCAACTGTCCCGGGGGGCCAACACTATTCATACCACCACCTAAACTGAGTCCGGTCGAAGATGCAATGCCGATCGCTGAAGATCCTCCGAAGTATTTGTTTCGGGCATACGACTCGAGGAGCTGAGAGAACAATATTGTCGATTTCATCGCTTCTATCGGGTCTGATTACAGTCCTTCCAACATTCTCTCGCCAAAAACACGGGATGCGTCCGCAATGCTGTATAATCATATCAGAAAGGGGTACATGAGCAACAAGGCCGATAACCTTGTATCATGGAATAGCTCCTCAATGTTCGTTATCCAGTGCGCAGATTTCCGTTGCTATAAAAATGGCATGGGATTGGACAATGTTTTCATTTGTGCCGTCGATACCACGAAGTTCCGAAACATCAATTCGTCAAAGACAAGTATTTGATGCAAATATTTCCCGGTCAAAACCAAGAAGAATTAGGATTCCGCAGATTTCGACTCAATGACGCCAGATACGATAACGGCGAATATTTTTCCCAAGGCATACTCTATGTCACAGCCCGTCGATCTTGCACCATGCATTGAGAAGCCTTCAGGTAGCTGGACTTGGCAGCCTGTACCCGCAACTTGATGTCGATTCAGCAGTACCAGGGGCTTCTATTCGAAAGAAGTGGGCGGATCACGTCAAGGAACTCCGTTCGATCTGGCAAGGCGTGTGTGACTCGACTGTGTGCGAGCTCGAGTGTGCAATAGAAATTGCCCGAACATGTTTTCCTTCCTTTGACGAAAAAGACATGGCATTATTACTCTTGGCCTTTCTAAACCGACGTCTGAAGAATACGGGTAAGTTTTGGATCCAGTTGCCAATATAATTGAACGAAATTGCTAAGGCCTCGGTGAAGATGTATGCCCGTTGGAAATACCAGAACCGGTAGAAGTCTGTCGATATGTGAACCTGAGGTGACAATCATCACGATTGGAGAATACCACTGAAGAAGAAGTGCTGAGTGGATTGAAACGACTTTTAGTAACCCAACAAATTTGAGTTATTAGTTCCGACGTGGATGGGCTATCAAAGTCTACTCGCAAAACAGATTATAACGTCAATTGGAACAATGCGCCGACGTATGGGATAGCATCAGTATTCTATGATTTTGCGAATATATACGAGAAGTAATTGCGAAACTGCAGTCACAAAGTCAGTAAACCCGGATTGATCGCGGTTTAATGCCTCTGTACAATATAAAGTCCAGACACATATAAAGTCCAAGCACATCGATTAGCAGTAAATCAAGTCTTCCCCGCTAAATCAACTTCGCCATACTCTAGTTCAAGCGTTGCTTATCCATTTGATCCTGCATACGCTGTAACACATCGTCACTAAACCCAGCATTCTTCGATAAATCCATTGGTGTGGCGCCATTATCATCCTTCGCTAGTACATCGACAGCAAATTCTAACAAAACATCTACAGTTGCCTCATGTTTCGATAGGCAAGCGCGATGAAGAGGAGTCCGGCCAAGATCATCAGTAGCATTGAAGAAGGCTACGTTGGCGAGGGCGCGGACAGCATCATCGTGGCCCCCTTCCGCTGCGAGATGTAGTGGCGTGGATCCGTCGCTTAGACGAGCGAGGTCAGGATTGGCACCCTTATTAGCTTGAGGGTCCAAGAGCTGGGCAATCACATTTGCGTGGCCACTTTTCGCTGCATAATGAAGTGCTGATATCTGTTTGTCAGTTACAGCGTCAACAAGAGCCCCGGCGTTGATCAACATAGCAACTATTTCGGAATGACCCAGCGCTGATGCTAGCGAGAGCGCGTTGGGATATTCGTACTGTTCCGCCTGTAGGGGTATATCAGGCAGCCGTGCAAGGATATGTTTCACAACCTCGATGTGTCCACCAAATATAGCGCGCACGAGTACGGTTCCCGGGATGCTGTGTCGATCATGCTCCCAAGCTTCCAGCTCTGCCACAACGCGGTTGACCAGGCTGGGTCGATTGTTGAGCGCCCAAACGTCAGCAATGCGACAGGGCACATTGAATCCTGGACCTGGAACCATAGTTATTGCACCCGTCTTGTAAAGAGCCTCTAGAAACGCCAATTCGATAGCAGTGATTGTTACGGGGGTCGTTGGGACATTATCGGTATGGGACGGGCGGTATTCAGTCAGTCGGTTCATCCAAGAATTCAAGTCTCTTTCAACTTGACTCGGAAATGCATCCAGTAATTCAAAAACGATATTATGATGTCCAGATGCTGCAGCAAAGTGCATCGGCATAAAGCGAACTTTGTCTGTAGCGTAAGCCAACGCCCCAGAACTCAAAAGCTGCTTTACAACGTGCAGATGGCCCATAGCTGCCGCCAGATGCAATGGTGTCCTCCCTTCTGCATCTGGTATGTTAACTGCAGCAGATGTTGGAACTTGTAGATTACACAGCAGAAGAGATAGAAGGTTTAATTCACCATGTAAAGCAGCAAGGTGTATGACTGTCCGGCCGTCCTTATCTTGGCGAGTGATAGAATTTCGGCCCCACTGCGTCTGGAGCAGGGCGTGGACGAAATCATCTTCGCCGCTGAATATTGCTAGATGTATGGGGGTAAAGCTTTTCATGTTGATAGGAGACTGAAGTTGGTCTTGCCGGGCAGAAGAAGACTGAGCACTGTCTGGCGTAGCACCTTCGTCCAGTAGAACCTTGACTATCGCTGCATTGTCGGTCAGGTTTGCATAAAAGAGAGCAGTTTTTCCATTCGAATCAACTTCGTTAACAGGAACTCCGACTTTGATGAGTCGCCGGATGAGAGCCTCGGAGGGAGGTGGTTGACCTGTCTCGCGACGAATGGCTTCGTGCAAGGCGGTGCCTCCTCCTGTCTTCCCTGTTTTCTTGTCCACTTGGGCCCCGTGCTCGACCAAAAGGTTAATGACGTCTTCTTGACCATCTCTCAAGAAATTGGCCGCGGTATGTAAGACGGTGCGGTCAATCCAATCAGGGATGTCTTGCTGAATATTTGTCCGCTCGAGTAACATTCGTACAATGGCCACCCTACCCTTCAATGCAGCGAAACGCAATGGAGTTCTCTGCCATAGATCGAGGATAGTTGCGTCGGTTCCAGCGGTGAGAAGGCGATCGACAATGCTCACATGGCCATTGCCCGCTGGTTTGAATAACGGTGTCTCCCTGCGACGATCAAGCGCATTCACGTCGGCATTGTTCTTAATAAGGAAGTCAACTATATCGATATAACCTCTCTCCGCAGCAAAGTATAACGGGGTCCGCTGAGAGTTGTCGGTTGAGTCCGGGTGCATTTTCATGTCCTCGACGAAGAACCTCGCCAAGTCGGTTTCGCCGGAAATACACGCTTTGTGCAATGCTGTCTGGCCTTGTTCATCTTTGTAGGATATATCGACTCCTCGTTTGACAAGATATTTGACCATGTCGACCTGTCCCTTCCTCGCAGCGCGAAGAAAGGGTTCCTCACATTGATTGACCAAGGACTCATCCCAGTCTAAAAGGCGTTGGACGATAGAATCATGGCCGTTTTCGACAGCGAGCGCGATGGCAGTTTTTGGTATATCACTTCCTGGTATCAACTTCGGCAATAGTATTTCAACGCATTTCTTCCAGCCAAGTTGGCATGCGATGGCGAGCGGGGTAAACTCATAATTGTCCAAGGCCATGATGGCCGAGTCGTCATCCTCGATCAATGCCCTTACAGCCTCATAGTTTCCATGGCGCACCGCGCGGTGTAGTGGAAGGGAACCATTCTTGTCAGCCATTTCTATTCGTGCCCCAGCCGCAATCATACGACGCACGAAATCCTCTGAGCCTCGCGCAACTGCAACATGAAGAGGGCTACGGTAAGCAGCGTCGAGGCAGTTGATATCGTTCGCGCAGGTGTCGAGAAAGAAATTGGCAACCGCGAAAAGGGAAAAGTAAACAACAATGTGAAGCGGACTTGGATAGACAGAGCTAGTGGTGATAGCAAACTGTTCACGAAATGCCCTGTCCATCGCTGCCCGACGATCCAGCCAAGCCCGGAACACTGGATCTCCACAAAAAGACGCTATGACGTTTGTCTCGTGGCTCTGAGACCTCTCGCAGTGGCTTTCCCACTTTGTCACTGCATATTCACGGAAGCTCTGGGTGTTTAAGAAGTCAGGTTTGGTGTCTTTCAGGACACCGAGGTCCAATCGAAGGTAATTTATGCATGTGACAAACGCAAACCCATGGCTTCCGACCTCATCAATGCGGAATTCCTCGGGACATTTCTCATCATCCTCACTCTCAATGTTCTTGCCCTCGAGAAACTCCCTGACTGTAGTGTGTATAAAGGAAACAGTCTCATCTCTACCCACAATTTCCACAAGAGGCACACAGTGTCTCATCAGGTTCTTTCGAAACAAATTTCTGTTTGGTAGCCTACTACCATTGTATTCAAACTCTGTATCCCACTTTGTGGTTCGTTGAATGGTGTGGACGACCCAAAGATCGCTCAGGGATGGAGATCTCTTGCACACGGCAAGCCAACGGATGATGTTGAGGACGAACTGTTTCGTTGAGTCAACACTGATCCTTTTCAGCGTTTCGGCGTAGATCTTACTTAGATCCTGAGGTATCTTGTCGAGTTCCTCGAGCAACTCTTGCTCATCCTCGGCCGCTGCGTCGTTGAGTATATCAAGCATCACTTTTGCGTACAGTATCATGCTCTGATTTATGTCAGTCAACTAGTTCAACGCGTCAAGTTGTGTCGACACTTACCTTTGACTTTAGAATCAGCCTCCTCTCCACTTCCGGCATGTCTTGGTAAAAGGAGTCTTTCATTCTGTGCTGAACATACAGCTGTATGTCTCTGTCTGATTTGGCCGTCACGGAACTGAGTTGGAGCTGAAGATTGCCGTTGGCGATGGCCACCATATCTCCAAGTGGCCTACTGGTGATCATGATCTTCAATGTGGGCATGTCAGCCAGGTCTTTGAGCAAATTTGCAATTAGCTCTTTTGGGCCCCGACACTCATCGATGGCATCAATGATGAGATATCCAGATCCAAACTCTTTCAAGACTTGTTTGATGGCATTGGCCACAAGTCTGGCTTTCTGGATACCACCTGAGACTTCTTTATGGACTATGTCCAGAATTCGTCTTCGGTCTTTGTGGGCGACTTGACCAAGTAATTGGTGCAAGCATGTCCGATAGAATCGTTCGAGGGTGCTGACTTCCGGGCTGTCAGAGTCGAAGAAGAAATACATAAGCGAATTGCTTCCTTCTAAGTGACTGCAAACATACTGAAGACTGGTTAGCACAGTTCGTCAAAACTCGACCTAAAAGTGTATTCGTGTCTAAATAGCGAGAGAAAACCTACATCTGCAATGAATGTCTTTCCAGAACCAGGCTTTCCGAATATCCAAAATATTTGCGCGTCTGTTCTTTCCCATTTCTGGAACAATGTCTCGTTGATGATCCATTCACAGGTATCAGGAGCCCGTGTTGAGCTACGTTCAGTCCTGTCGCGATCAAAGTTGTATGGTTCGAGAGACTTGAGAAGATCCGCAAAAGTGTCCGTACCTAAGAACGAAGTGTCAGTTGTACCAAGTGTTGATAAGATGGTACAGTTACTCACTGATGTTTATGCTCAGAGGGGCATTGATTTCAGCCGGCGAGTTGAACTGGAAAGAGTTGACGGCGGTATTTTTCGTCACCTCGTTGTGATGGGGTATTCGAGCAATTTCCATTTTGGGTTGCTGCTGTAGCCATGTATCTCACTCGACCTAGTAGTTCTACAGTTTCTAGGAGGATATGCTAAACGGATACAGAATGTTTATAGCTTCGAGAAACATCAAAGCGACTGTCCAGTTTTATGTCGGTTTTGGCAAGCCTTGCGAACCTCCCGTTAAAGCTGAGATGTGTAATGGGTGGGTAAGACCCGAAAAGTGCTCATCATTTCTGAGTCGTGCACAGGTCGGCTGCATCTTGGCTTTGACGCAGCCTGCTTGCACCAAATTACAAAGCGTATGCAGCCCGTTTCTCATATCACAATGTTGTAAAGCCTTGCTTATCACCCTCCTTTTCAAGGCACTGCCTGGTACACTCGACGCCACTGCAACGCCAAAGTTTGTTGTGAAATGCAGTTTCGTCGATGGAGGACACAATTTCTCTACCGAGGGTAAGTCACAAAAGAAGTCGAATAAAAACTTCAACTCAGCATGATGGTGGATCTCCACGTACATCATTATTTGTCTTCATGGACTCTACCTACGAGTGCAGCTGTGCTCTGACGGACATCACAGTCCCACCAATAGACGGAGCCTCGAATGTAACGGTAAAAGTGTATCCTTGCCCAAGATACTCCATAGAATTGTGACATCTCTAGAAAGTGTGTGCATTGGCTATCTGGAATGGGGCAATCTGGTCATCACTCCCTCGGATGGCTACTATTACCAAATCCACAAGTTCAATTCTACTGTTTCCCACCGTTCTATCTTACTCCATCCCACCATCCCCCTCTTTTTCTCTGTCACCATCTTGTTCTTTTTCAGACTTTCGAAAGACAGGCTGAACCGCCAGAGTCATTTTATCGACGGTGTCCTTGTCACCCTTAATTGGAGCATTGATCTGTATCCCATTCGTTGCTTTGTTACCATCAACCCTGTTATACATCCTCAGTGTGGTGTCCCAGTCCCCTACAATCGCATTGACCTCCAAGCCATCTTCAAGAGTGTTGCTGGTCACTTCTGAAAAGTTCCCAGGGAATTGCAATTTCAGAGCTTGCACGACATCCTTGATCCCAGTCATGCGGCCCCTGAGCAATCGTAGCGAAACCTTCTTTCCCCCAAGGGTCTCAATCAGATCTTCCGCCATGTCTTCAAAGTCATCGAGTGTACCCTCCAGGTTAGGTGTCTGAAGCGATGTATTGAGATAGACCCGTTGCACGTATTCTCTTGCGGAGAATAGAGTAGCCACATGGCTATCCAATTCCCCTGCTTCGGACGGGTCATCGTCCATGCGGCATTTGAGAAGCTCTGTGGCTTTGTCAAGTTGTGTCGTAACATTGCCAGCCTTTTCCTTAATACTAGGCTTGGATTGGTCGTAATTCTCCATTTTAATCGGGGGTTGAGAGTTCTGTAAGAGATAGATCAGCTCCAGTTCTCATAGCCCATTCAGAAATCCAGCATGTTGATGTTCTATCTGGAATTCCCCGCAGCGGTAGTTGTTGTGCAAACTCACTGTTCTTCTTGTGGGCAATAATATGGGCCACGTTATGACCTGCAAAGATCTACAACTCTACGAATGGCGTGAAGGACGAGCTGAAGAGAAGTCAAAACGACTCATAAGCTCGAAACAACTAGCTAGTTTTATATCTGACATTCTCTTTGATCTTCATCTTCAACACTGCCCTGTTTACTCCCGTTTGAATGATGAGCAAAACTCGTTGGGCACCGGGTGCAGTGGGGTTTCTTCCAGACCGAACGAAAGCTGAAACATATTGAGTGGGTGGTCAGCTGTGGTCAGCAGGCTCACCGGTCCTATGAAGGCAGAATTTCATGTTGGCTTGAGTGAGGGCTGAAAATAATCTTGCGGTCAATTGTGAACTGTTAGGAGGCCTCGTAATTCTTTGATTCGGTGTGGCTGCCGTATTGACTGAGGAACCAGTGCCCCAAGCTTGCAGTGCCGGCATTGTGAAGGCTACGTGGCATGAAGTCAGAAACCCGGATTTTCAACCCAACCCCGGGCTGAAGAGAAGATGCAAGTGACAGTCCGTCGTGCAGATGCAGGATGACACTTGACTGTGTACGGCTTTCTCCGAAGCAGTTGATTAGGCTATATCCCTGCTCACGAGATGTATGTTGAGGTGTTCTGGCAATCTCGCAGGTCTGTGTTGGTGTTGGTTGCGAGGAAAACTCTAAGCACTGATGATTTGATCCTTGGAAGGGCGTGGAGCCGTTCTGAGTCATGCAATAACCAGGCTGTAGTGTTGGGTGGATGTACTCTATATGATCAGGTATTTCTCTATTTTATTTGCTTTTCAAATAAGTACAGGACACAAAAGAAAAGCAAAAGTGGAAAAAAGTCACATTTTCAAGCCCGCAATCTTTGCCTCGTAATGCAGTTCATCCTAGACTAGATGATACCTCTATACAATAGAACACTCCATGTTGTCAGTTCATGAATTATTTTGGCGACCGAAGTGACAACATCTGAGTAAACGCCTCCATAGACATGCTGTGGTTTACTTGCATCGCACTTCCTGTGGCTTTGTTGTTTCTTATTTCCAGATGAGCCACCTCCCGCCAGGCGTCTTGCCCAATGGGCCCATTGATCTGCAGGGCTTGATCTTCCGTCAAATTGTCAATCACAATCCGTACATCTGACTGCCTGTGCACTTCCTGAGTTGTCTCGTCTTGCAGAGAATGAACATCAGAATCATCAAGCACGATAGTGTCGCCGTCTGGGAATTGTTAGCTTAATCCAGGCCTGGCATTGACCAAACTCACCATCCGTGCATCGATCTCTGAGAAATTTGGCTATCTTGAGACCCTGCCCTTCTCCCAGCACAGGTTCCAAGAGACGGTTCACCCTCTCAACAAGGCTGGTATTAATGGCAATGCTGTTGTCAAGACTCCGAGTCAGTCCAACGTGAGAGGCTTGTATGCGCATCATCAGATTGAATTTCGCTCGGCTTATTTCTTCAAAGATGTCGCTCAACTTGCGTTCATCTCTGGAGCCATGAACCAATTGGTGAGTAAATTGACGTACGGCGCCTCTCTCCTCATTGAGAGTCTTGAGAAGCTCGACGACCCTTTTCAAAATGCTTTCAATCTCGACCAACTCGTTGGCAACTGCGGCGGTTTGTAATGCCTGTTCATCTCTCACAATTTGAAGGATGTTTCTTGTGCTAGTCAATTCCCGCCTGTGGGTATCTAGCACAGCAGAAAGCTCATTTTGACGATCGTAAGCATCTCGTAAACGACCAAGCAGGCCGACTGCTGTTTCCACAAAGCCTAGCACCGCAGAAACAGCTCCAAGAACTTCAAGACCGGACTACTGAAAGGTTAAAGAGCGTCCATGAATGAATTAAACTAGACTTACCATCTCAAGAGAAAGATATAAAACCAAGTTGTGATTCTTTGCTGGGGTGGAAAGAGTATTGCATTCTCGTAGTTATACACAAGACTGAGGACTGAAGTGGCTGAGTAAAAATCGCACCATACCCACATGCAGTTAGTGCACTGACCTGTCAAAAACAACCAGGGATTAGCTGATTCATAGCGTCCTTTTGAAACCGTGCATAGAATGGCAGACACGTAGACTAGCCTATAGCCTATAGGTTAGTTAGATGCATGCAGCTTTTACCTTGGTGGCTGCTAAGCCTTGGCCACGGCATGTAAGGCATTTTCTGCGCCTCGTTATTCTTGAGAACCCGACATCATGTGGTGGCTATGATACGTCCATACTCAGTACGATCATCGCCTCGTGGAACACTACCTTCCGTATAGCAGGAAGGAATTGACTTTTCACGGTCCATGGTGGATATAATGAGTTACGTCCTTGCCGCGAATGATTTTCTTGTCCGTTGCCGATCGCGTGTTACTAGCCACAATAGACGAGTGATTTCCTTATAGCATTCCAGATGAAGGGAGGGAGGGGTTCGTAAATAATGAGTGCGATAAACAGAACGCGGAGGCCTTGCTGGAGAGGAGCAGGTGAGTGGTAAGCTACGAGTCTAATAGTAACTTCGCTTGTATCTAATTTATCCAGGTTTCATTTGATTACATAGGGTTCAAAATCACTACCTATTTCAAGATGTTGTAATTGAAGCAAGCTGCGGTCTATGTGTCGGTTTTGATGTACACGGATGCGTGGCCTCAGTCTCATATACACGACGATATGGAATCAATCCAAACTATAGAATACTCCTCTTCCTGAAAGTTTGAAGAGGCGAGTGCCAAAGCTATTTTGGAGCCATTCAAGTGACAGACGGACTCGCTTGGACTCGCCTAAAGATTTCCTCTCTCAACTCATCATCACCCCATTGTCTGATTCCCAAAAATGCGTTATCTGTCTTGGGAAAGAACCCATTACCTAGACCATAGCTTGCTCGTATAATGAAATCCCGTGTTGAAATGCGGTCCCTGATGCCCTGGTCCCATCGCTTCCACGCAGCTTCAACCAGGACTGCTGTATCCACTTGCTCGACAACGAACTGTTTTTCCAGAGCAGCTTCGCGCGCATAGTTCAAGACTTGATTTTGAGTCATTACAACTGTGTGCATGTAGCAGACTTTATTAATAGTCTCTTCCGGCTTTGAAAGAACTGCTGCGATGGCCTTTCCAATGTCATCAAGGGTACTTGCAGACATGGGGATATCCCCACCGTCTGCTACGCGGGTGGGTATTCTGCCAGAAAGGCCGACAAAGATATCTTCATCAAGGACCCAGTCAAGAAACATGCCGGTATTTATGCCAGTGTAGGTAATGACGCCTTTTGCAGCTTTGTCTTCAATGTCCTTGTATACTGGTAACTTCGTCCTCATGAAAGGCATATTGGCTATCTCGGGATTGTCCATCGACACGCCAAAGTAAGACGGTATAGCTCTGTATATACCCGCGTTGACAGCGGCTTGAAGCGTGACGACGGATGCATCGTAAGCGAGCCGATTGAGAATAATGACTATTGCATCAAAGTTGCGACCTGTCAGACTGGGAGTGAGGGTTTCGGCCGAGCTATAATCTGCCTTGATAACTTGGACTTCGTTGGGAAGATTTACCGATGAGGGGTCACGGGTCAGCACGCTGACATTGAAACCGCCCTGTAACAAATGCTTTATAGTCGATGGGCCGAGACGACCGGTGCCCTGAGATCAAGTCAGCTGGGTCTCTTAGACGGAGTTATTCACTAACACCAGCTATAACAACATTAGAGATGGATAGTTGGGGCATCTTGATATATTTGATAGATAGATGGATGCCGAGTATTCTGGGGAATGTTGATAGTCAGCTTTGGCTTACGGCCGTGTTCTATCTGCCAAGTTGTAACCTCCGCTTCGTATCAGCTGACTTGCAACACAACCTCTATGATTTAAGTTTATCCTATGCTCGGATAAATAAGACGAGTTAGAGATCAGCTAGGTTCATCAAAACAAACAATATTTAATCAAAGTCCGCAATTGACCATGTTACCCACCAAGCTTGCGATGTCACCAAGACTCACCACAAGGGAATTGGACTATAACTAGTACCTACGGTCACATCGAGAATATCGATATGGAAACTCGATACAACCTATCTTGATACAGTCTAAGGATAGTTGAATATTCCTATTGTTTGCAATTTGCATTGGCAGGATAAGCTGGCATGACAGTCCTCTAACTAGATTCTGACTAGTTAGCCTATGAGTGAGATTTAAGCGCGTCTAATCGCTCCTTCGCTCCTCCATGCCTTGTTTAAAGAGCCAATTATGTTATGACGAAACCTGTCAGAGCCGCCTTTAGAACTACTAGTGATTCAGCCACAATGAGCGATACACATCAGCTATTTAGATAAATACTGGAGCCCCACGCTCTTGAACACCGTCCTGACTTGAGTAATCTTTCTTATCAAAGTCAGGGTTGGATCCCACGATGATTTTCGACCACTCGTTTTTGTTGAATACTTGGATCGTAGTGCCATTGACAGCCCTGTTGTTTGTTCTGGGCCGCCTTGCATCGCCAAGTGTCGATGAAAATGAACCCCCCATAGTCAAACCACGAGTGCCTTTCATAGGGCACATCGTTTCAATGTTACGCGACGGAAGTAACCTTTACGTAAATCTCTTCTACGTCTAGATTCCGCTCTAGGTTTTCCGCTCCAACGACGAGACTGACATGAAGCAGCAAACAGGGCAGAGAACCCATCGCAACTCTTCCGATGCTGAACGGCAAGCTCTACGTCATTAATTCCCCAGACTTAATCCAGTCAGCCTTGCGAAACAACGACATTTCATTCGTCCCGTTCATCCTCGAATCTTCTCAAGCAATGTGGGGTCTTAGTGACAACGCCATGGCCTCTATCTCAGTCGAGGCAAATTTGAAGGGTGGAATGCAGCTGATTCATTCTACACTTGGTGGAGAGAGTTTGCATAAGCTTAATGGCAACTCGCTGTCAAGACTCATGACGTATCTGAATCATGTTCACCCAGAACAAACGCATCAAGTTGCCGATACTTATTTATGGCTGCGCGATGTGCTCACTGACGCATCTGCCACTGCCTTGTTCGGGTCCAAGAATCCCATCACGGTGGACAAAATGCACTTGGTTTGGTGAATTTTCTCAAAGTTTATCGAAGTAAAATATACTGACTGCGGTAGGGAATACGATAAGCAAGCGATGTTGGTAGCAGCAGGTCTCCCCAGTTTCTTGACCCAGGCCGCTGTCAACGCAAGACTCAAAATGAATGACCTCCTCCTCTCATATTACAAGAGCGGAAGCGAGAACGAAAAGGGCGTTTCAGAAATCATCAAACAAAGAGCCCCATATCTTCGCAAGACAAACTTTACAGATGATGACCTGGCACATATGGAACTAATGATTCTGTGGGTGGGAGTCACAAACACGGCGCCTGTGCTCTTTTGGCTTTTTGTCCACGTTCTTACCACTGTTGATTACACATTTCGTATCCGCGCGGAAATTGAAGCGATCACCATTATCACCAAAGCACCAGAAGGACGAAAAGCGACATTTGATATGAGGTTACTCGAAAAGTCCTGTCCGTTTCTAAACGCGTGTTATCAAGAGACTTTGAGACATTATTCACATTCCATTGGTAACAGACGCGTCATGCAAAACACCGAGATCCAAGATACCCAGGGCCGGGCATATGTCCTCAAAAAAGGCGTCAACGTTCAATGGCCACCACCAGTTACACATTTCAACACCGAGATCTGGGGTCGAGACGCCAAGGTATTCAAACCCGAGCGATTCATGGACGTCTCAGCGCAGGATGAGAAGAAAAGAAGAGGTGCTTTGCTTTCTTTTGGAGGTGGAAAACATCTTTGCCCTGGGAGAAAGTTTGCGTATACGGAGCTGTTGGGATTAGTGGGTGTTGTCGCGCTGGGCTTTGAGGTCGAAGGATTGACTTTGCCAAAGTCAAAGTACGCTGGGGTGGGAATCGGTGGGAAAATGCCAGACTGGGGAAGCTTGGAAAAGGGATTTGGGTTGAGGAGACGAGAGGGTTGGGAGGATGTCACATGGACCTTTCATGAGAATAACTAACGATCTTCTGTATAGTTGCTTCGCAAGGTCAATGTCTAGATTATAATTATCACGGAAATCTACCTGTAGTTACATTTGATGTTTATTCGAGCTTGATGTCAAACTTTCCATTTGCCTCTGGGTTCGAAAGTGCCCACTTGATACCATTTTCCATAACCTTGTCCCATCTCTTACTCTCTGACAGCTGCTCACCAAAACGGCGGAATCCATGAGGGAGACCCGGGAAGACATGGATATCGGTGGGAACTCTGAAACTACTGTTAGCACACATCGCTGATCGGGAAAGGCTATTCTCACCCTGCCTCAACAAGCTTCTTGCCATAGAAAAGAGCTTCGTCCCTCAAAGGATCCAGACCAGAAATACCAAGTGTTGTAGGCGGCATGCCTTTAACCTCGTCAACAGACGCATGGCCGATGTTCAAGCGTCTATCCTTGAGGTCTGGATTCGAAACTTTCAATAGACTGGTAGCCTGCTCCACCGCCGCTTTGTTGAGGAGCGGGGCATCCGCATTCTGAACATATGATGAGACAGAAGGGTCCTTGAGCTGTTCAAGAATAGGCGCGTAGCATTGGGGGTGCACCAGAGCGGGAATCATCAACACCTGTCCCGCAAGCTTAGGTCGTGAAAGGCCGTCTGGAGAGATGTTTTGTCGGAGCGTCAAAGATGCTGATAGCTGAGCGCCAGCAGATATGCCGCCTACCAAGACTTGGCTTGGGATACCGAGGAGTTCATCTACGTGCTCATGGACCCAGTGGAAGGCGTCTTCGGTGTCGTCCCATGCTGTTGGGTACGCAAAGTCTGGCGCGTGGCGGTAGTTGAGGTTCACGACAGTGACGTTGGCTCCGATGGCAATGGCGGTGCAGATGGCGTCTTCTGAAGCAATGTTTCCAAAGACATAACCACCGCCGTGAAGGTGAATGTAAATCGGAAGACGAGCGTTCTTGTCGGATGTGGGTGGTCTATAAGTTCGGACCTCCAGGGGAAATCCATCTCGTGCAGTGACAACGTGATCTTTCATGTGGATCTCTGGGTTTCCCAACTTTTTTAGTTCATCTTTTGCGAGATTTTCACGGTGCATGTTGGTGATACGCTGCATTTCTTTGAGGCCGAGAGAGGGGTCCATGGGTGGTCTGCTATCTGTTACTGCAAGCCATTCTGCCGTGGCAATGCCATATTGAGTGAAGTCGGCCATGATGGTTAGTCAAAGGTTTTCTGAAAATTTGTTGAGGAAGTGAAAGAGCGAATGTATGGTGTTGGCGTTTATGAAGCTATCGTGATGTTCGCCGGGGAGAAGTGCGAGTTGATCGGTCATGAGATGTAGAGCCGGGGCCTAAGAACCCCTCAACTCTACCGAGGTCGGTATAATTCAGTTCCCGAAGTATCCACTTTCATAGTTACAATAATAAGCCATCACTCCTCTTCACTTGTCCAATTCTGTATTATACTTAAGTAGATAGATTAAAAGTAAACTCAACATCTAACTGACAAATTGACTGTTTTCTATAATGAATACATCGAATAATAAGGCAGAACGGTAAAACATTATCCCCGGATTTATATGCGCGCCAATCATGATACCCTCATTAACTCCAAAGTCTAACCTCCACTGTACTACGTCACCTCAATTAATCATGACCTTGAATTCTTTCTCAACGTTACATAGAATCAGGGTCGATCGTCATCTCAGTAACAATATCCCCCGCATTTTAGGCTCAAGATGAGTAGGATCAGCGGTTTTTACGGGCTTGTCAAAAACTATAAAACTCGACATCGCCAAGTAGCATAGTGTATAAAAATTTGACCACTTTGCCAAGCGCACTCAACAGACACTTGGTGAAAACTCAAGTCGGCAAGATGCTCTGTTCGTACGCGCGACAAATTCTGGCCGTCGCCCTTGCACTTCAAGGCGTCGATGCAGCGAGCTGGAAGGATTACCAACCTCAGAATCGAACACCGAGTTCATGCCCTGACTATGTCGACTACTCTCAGAAACCTCACAAGCCTTTATCTTCAGGCAAGCTCAAGTTGCCGTTTATGAGGCCTAGTGAAGAATGCAGGACATTCAAGAGCCCTGCTGTCGAGGTACAGCTGCCCGTGCGGC
Organism: Fusarium nodosum; assembly: GCA_014898975.1. Taxonomy (NCBI): domain Eukaryota; kingdom Fungi; phylum Ascomycota; class Sordariomycetes; order Hypocreales; family Nectriaceae; genus Fusarium; species Fusarium nodosum. The sequence continues at coordinate 256,752 of JAAVUE010000018.1, forward strand.
CTTTAGAGGAGCAGCGTACTAACATTGCAGCAGAAAGTCATAAACGACATGAAGAAGCGTATCAAGAATCCTGACCTTGCGCGTCTTTTCGAAAATGCCTTTCCGTCTACGCTTGATACGACGGTCAAGTACTTCGACGCCCAGGAGAACCTGGCTTTTATCGTCACTGGTGTGAGTTTCACATAAATCCCATCTTGTAGGACTTTGGCTGACACGGCTTTCCAGGATATCACGTATGCATCAATATTTCATAGGAGATGTACCAGCTGACAGAATCAAGCGCACAATGGTTACGTGACACAGGCAACCAGTTTGCCCATTTATACAAGCTGCTTCCTCAAGACGAGAACCTGAAGAATCTTGTCAAAGCCATCATCAACACTGAAGCGAGATATATATCCGAATATCCTTACTGCGGTATGTTAACGATATGGAACCTATCAAATATTGAAGCTGACTTGCCATTACAGGCGCTTTTCAACCGCCTCCCGAGAGTGGATTGAGTCCTTCCGTCAACGTATGTTGAAGCCATAGTAGTATGCGTCGCTATCAAAACTAACAGTATTCAGGATTATGCCGAGCTTGTCACCGTAAACCCGTATGTTGAGCCCACCGTTGAAGCTGCCAAACTGTTGAACTGACATTTCTATGCTTCAGACCTGTTGATAACCAGACTGTATTTGAGTGCAAAGTGAGCAAAGACGTATCCTCCTCGATACCTCCTTGCTAACAAATATCTAGTATGAACTCGATTCTCTTGCCGGCTTCCTCAAAATCGCACGCTCGTACTACAACAACACCAAGGATGCGTCCTTCATCAATGACAACTGTGAGTGACACAATCTCGCTGTCAACTCTTTCTCATACTAAAAAGCAAAGTCAAATCCGCCATGACCCAGATCCTTCGGGTCATCGACGAACAATCTCAGAGCACATGGGCCGACGACTGGTCATATGTCAGCTACTACAACTGGACTGGCAATGCAGGATCACTCTCACCACCAGTTCCCAATAGTGGCAATGGTGAACCAAAGCTAGCCAACGGCCTTGTCGCTTGCAGTCATCGTCCGTCCGATGATCTGAGTGTTTTCAACTACATCACCTCCGACAACGCCATGATGTCAGTTGAACTAGACAACGTAGCTGATGTACTAGAAAAGGTTGGGAACCAGAAGAATCTCACAAAGACGCTACGCGGACATGCCAAAACGATTCGGCAAGCTGTCTGGAACCATACTCTCACTTCCAATGGCATCTTTGCCTACGAGACAAATGGTTACGGTGGCCAGTATATCATGGATGACGCAAATGTCCCCAGCCTTGTATCACTACCCTACCTCGGCTTTCTCGACCGATCCGACCGAACATACCAAAAGACAAAATCCCTTTTGTTCTCTCGCGCAAACCCGTACTACGCAGTTGGGGAGACGTTCCGCGGGATCGGTGGTCCTCATGCGAACGCTACAAACCCGTGGCCCATGGCTCACGTGTCAGCTATTTACGGTACAGATGACGACGATGAGATCACGGAGCGGCTGAATATGATTCTGGAGAACACATCTGGACTAGGCTTGATCCACGAGAGTGTCAATATTTATAACTCGACCGTGTTTACGAGACCTTGGTTTGCCTGGGCGAATAGCTATTTTGCTGAGATGGTGCTTGATTTGGCTGAAAGGAAGCCGGGGTTGATCTTCAAAGATGACAAGCCATACGTTATTGGGGAATAGAAAGACGTGGTTTGCTTTACTGTCTTTGGACTACCCCAAGTCTACATGTTGAGAAATAAAATCATTCCACTTATCTTCGTCACTGTGGCAAGATGTAGGGTAGAGTCTTCAGGAGATCCTGTTTACACTCGCACTCATCTTTATTCTGTGGCACGACGCGACGTACCCAAATTATACATCAATAACAACTACATATCTCTCATCGTCGATTATTATCCATAGTCTTGCCGTTTTACAACGCTGTGACAAATATTCGGTCATCTGACCTATTCTGTTGTTGGTTGTGCCATTCCAAGACAACAGACAGAGAATGTCTTGGCACTATTAATCATTGGGCACAAGCAGGGATTTGAAATGAGGTCCCACCATTATTCGAATTTTCGACCCAAAGTTTAGGCAGACGGTCCAGGGTCACATCCAGCCTCAATCAAATCCTTGCCAATGTAAGCAGACGGCATCCTTCAAAAAGCACAGCTAGACACGAGATGCCTTTCGCACGATCTTCACCTTCTGCCTCAAAGAAGATAACTCTATCAATATGACGATTATATCATTTATTTCTTACTATATTCGCTATGCTTGGTGCTTTATCAAGGCCCTATTCGGCGCCTTTAAACTTCTTTTCATCCATACACTACCACTCACAGGACTCACCATCCTCCTCGCACTTATCCAAGGGCTAATCATTGGGCCTTGGTATCATGCCACAACGATTGATCAACTGCATTGTCTTATGGACGATATGGTGGACGTACAGATAGGCGAATGGTTCAAAATGCCTGGTGATCGAAATCCGCTATATCACCCCCGGGCGCCATATTATATCCCGCAGCTGCACAATCCCATGAGGTGGACACAAGACATAGGAATCAGCCGACCTGATGGCTGGCACACCACCAACGCCGGGGTATTCGCTAGTTTCAAGAATTTGTACCGCTCCCGAAGACGGTACTCATATGATCCAAGCTGGCATCACTGGATCTACCTCTCTGAAAACAAGCATCCTCTAAACGAAACATGGAACCAAAACCCTTGGGACAAAGCGTTCCTAGAGTTGCTGGAGTACAGAGATAAGCATGAGCCATTAGGCCGCTCCAACTTCAACTACATCGGTTGTCCGAAAAGCTTCCTCTGTGCTATCTGGCGTATTTCTGGCCCAGCATTAATTCACTTTACCAACGAGCCTGTTGATCAGGAGATCACTCAGCAACCTTCTCGCGGGCGAATCCTTGATCCTGTTTCAGTTCGGGTTTTCGAGCTTCCGATAAATGAGACAGTCATCCCTGGGAGGTTTCCTACTCGCTTCGAGCAGATGCGATCCATCACATCAAGCAACTCAACTTATTGGACGACAAGAACGACATATTCCAACTTTGAACAAGTTAGAGGTCAAGCACTCAAGGTGCTCAAGAATTACGAGAAAAGATATCCTTTGACGTACGGCATGCTTGCCAAAGCGGAAGACAAATTGACTAGACTGCTTGCTGTGGATGACACAATCCTCATCGCCGGCCCTCGACTCGTCTCTTTCCTCGCTGCAGCTATCCCCGGTCGCTATGGTGCAAAGTGGTGGGGGGAAGTACAGATATGGTGGAGGAAGCGACAGCACGAGAAGCCTACAAAAGGGGATGATTCACAGATTAAAGCTAATAGAGCGGCACGAGATCCTGTGGCAGACCAGCTCCAATGGTTTCTCGACGGGATGACAGATGATGATAAGGAAAAGTTTCAAAAGACGCATCGGGGAGAATTACTATTGAGAAGGATACAGAAAGGCTTGGAGAACAAAGATTGGGATGGTAGGGATGATATCATGAAGCAAATAGAGGATGCTCTTGGTCCTTGAACAAGTGCTTTTTCAACGGGTTGGGATTAAGACTATTCCAGAAATTGAATACGTTGTGACTATGTGTTATGAATTAAGATGCAAAGTCAATTCCAGGGTTCTCTGTAAGAATATATATGCAATCCATTTACTTAATCCAATAGAGCTTTGACTTTTTTACTATCTCATGTCCTCACCTCTTCCATGTATAAATCATATAAACCGTCTCCCATATGTCGACTCCTATATATCCACAGTCTCTTCCTCTTCCTGCTGTCTTTCGTCTCCTCATCCAACATATCCTCTTCAACCATAGCCCTCAAGACCTTGGCTTCAGAGAGGGAATCGCCCTCTGGGACAACAACTCGTTCCGATACCTTGGTAGCCACAACGGCCACCAAGAGCTGAAGAAATGCTGTGACCCACAAGATGAGAGTAATGATTCCCCAGTGCGAGACGTTGAGTTTCTGCCCGACCGTAGGCATTTGGCCAGGGACCACGATATCCGCGTTGGATTCAATGACAGATGCCAACACACCTGTTGCGAAGCGCGAGATGAGGTACTCTACTCCTTCGGTTGAGCCATTGAGTGGGACGCCGAAGAGCGACGCAGCAGGGTAACTATTCGATAAAGTATCGTTTGCGCCGCCGGGGCCTCCCAGGGCTATCGCTGATGTTGCCAAGCGTACCAGTCTCTCACCAACTTGGTGCTCTGGTCGCTTCGCATTCTCCACAGGGCTCATTTTGACGGTGCAGTTGTAGAACCACGGATTTGTCGAGGATGGCTCAAATACAGTAACGACGCTGCAATCTTTACCGCAGCTCTGAGATGCAGGTGTCATGTAAACCTTCTCACCGAGGACCTCCTTGCTAGGCAGCGTGATGTTCGTTTCTCTGCGCCCATCTTCAACAATAATGCTATCCTCAGTTCCATTTCCACCTTGACGGACCTTGAACGCCTCGCAGTATGTTGTGATGTTGACCTTCCTATCAGTGAACGCAGCGACTGGAGCTTTGATCGGGTTATCCAAAGTAAGTGTGTTTGTCTCGCGAAAAACATAAGAACAATTTCCTTCACAAAACAGGAACTGGTTGTCCGCAAAGAATAAAGTCCCAGGAGGAGGAATATCGTCAAGAGTTCCCTCGCTCAAAGCCAGCGATATGATACCGTAGCTGTTGGCCGCGTACTCCTCGGCTTTTGTCGAGCCGGATGCGTTGACAATACTTGATGTTGAGATAGTGCTCAAGTTCGCGATTGAGACGTTTCCGGGAACCATGAGGGCTTGGTCCTCGGTTTTTTCGACAGAGTAGCACAGACCCAATGAGGCATAGCCGATTTGGGTTGCCTGAATTGAGTTAGTAAGGCTCTGAGCCAAGTTTGCTTCAGAGAAGGAGAAGCGAGACATGGACGTACCAGGAATAACGCTATCCAGGTTGCAACTCCAACATGAATCGTCCATCGACTTGATTTGAATGCCAAAACCAATACTTGGCTCATGCTATGGACTTGTAAAATGGCTTTTACCTATTTATGTGGGTTAGGTGAACGATATTTTCAACCAATCCTTCAAAACTCACCTTTTGTCGGGATCTCGGCCGCTTACTCAAGATCCACCATCGCAAGTCCTGCACTGCATGGGTCAACTGGCTCATGGTTGAAAGACCAAGAGCAATAAGAAATCCTGTGATGAGCGCATTGAAGTATTTCTTCTGATTCTCCGAGATAACGTCGTGTAAAGCATAAGAGACTAGAATAATGTAGACGACTATGATGAAAATGATTGTGATGAACCATTTTCCAATGAGGCCCAGCCAGAGTTTTACTTTTGATCGGCGGCGCGCTGGAAGGCCTTGGAATCGTCTTCTTGGTCGTGATAGTGGCGGTGATGGGCTTGGTGTGGTTGATGGTGGGTTCTGCAATTGAAGTTGGATGTCATGCTGGCCGTTTGACGGCACAGAGTGGTACTGCCCAACCATTATTATGATTAGAGACGAGGTAAATACGAATATCCGACCGACAGGCGAACTATGACATTATAAGCACGAGCTGGGATCCGCTGCCATGGCGGAGTAATTGATGGTAGATCCACCACCAGCTTTTAGGTTTTCGCCTATGTACTACAAAGGTTTAGCGTCCTGACCTATCTCCATTAGCATGGCAGATCCTTATTTCGATTGGATGGTCCGTATAGAATGCTCGGAAATCGGGGATCCGTTGTATGTGAAGCTGTTTCAGGGTAAGTTGGGACGTTTCTGTACATTCTAGACTTCTTGGCAATCTATGCGTATTTTTAAAGTTATCTTCTGACATGGGAGTCTTCAACATGATAAGAGTATCTGCTAAACAAGATTGAATTTCCCTTCGAAACATCAATCAAAGGTCTTGACCTTGCTCTCCGCGCATATCATTTCCACATGATCGAGATCGTCAACGAGGTTGATGCTGTGGAAGAGAACCCAGCTACAGCTACAAATGAGAAACAATCTGAGGTATACCAAAGCACAATCATTTTCTGTGAACGCATACCTGTTGCGGTTAACAAGGAAAAGTTACCTCATCTTAAGATCTGTGGCACTTATAAAGCCCCACCGCAACTGATTGAATCAATTAAGGACGACGGTATCCAGGAGCCAGAGCTGGCCAAGGTCAACAGCTACTTGGAGATGCAACCCGATGTGGGTGTATCAATGTGATTAGCCTCATAACCTAGGCTGCCTAGGAAGAATTGAAGTTGAGGCGATGGAGGCATCTTGTATGTTATAGTGGGTTTTGGTAAATCTTGTGATGGTGGTTGTTTTCAAGAGGAAGGAAAAAAAACTAAAAAACTGGAAGGAAGTCAGCAAGAGGGATTGTTATATTATGCCTGTAACCTTATTCTAGGGCAGGGCAAAAAAGGTTATGTGTAGGCATCGGAGTCATGATGCTTTGTTGTGAAGTTAAATTCAGATAAAGTTGAAGGGTGACTAGCCTTTCCGTTGGACTCTACCTTTGGAGCCATGTTCTGTAACTTGGACTTTGTCAAGGCCGACTTTAGTCTCAGAAGAGTCGCGGTCGAAGTTGAGAAGGGCGTCGTTGTTGCCATCAGTGTTCAATACCCAAACGGTCTTCAGGCGACCAATCGATATTGGAATGAGTGAGAGTACGCTTGACATTCTGGTTGCATCAGACCGCTTCAAGCAAAAACTTGAGACATTGTGGCTGGGGGTCAAACGGGCCGGCACTTGTGATGATAAGTGTGTACTGGATCGGCATCTCATGTCTGTGTTATTCTTAGCTAGAATGCAGCTGACCTATTGAGTCTGTAATGGGAGGAGGTTGTAGACTTAACAGACAACCTGCACTGGAGTTATTTCTATCACTATCATAATCTGACTTTGGTCACTGAGTCTGAGCATATGTACTCACAATATCTAGCGCTACACAGGATTATGAGACCGGTGATACAAGCCGTGATGCGGCAGTCGGCCGCTAAGATTTAGTGCAGAGCTAATGTAGGATACAGCACGGCAACGCTTGAGGACATTGGACACAGCCCGTCCATGTCTTTGACTACGTATGCGTTATCCCGTGTCTCGGAGCTTACAGAGCACCTCCTATCCCTGCATTCCACTAACGTGTCGTGTGTCAGAAATATTGGTCGCTAGAAGCATTCGAGACGAAATTAGTAGTTCAGCTTATGCTGCTTATATCAGGCTTCTGACGCTGTTCATTTTTGTATCCCGAGATCGATAGGTCAATTGTTCTGCCGCACACCAGCATGTCTTTTCTGAAACCAATGCAAGCAAACTATCGGTGAGTGAGTCGAAGACAAATGGTATTGGCTCAAAGATTACTCCAAATGCGTCTGCCGGGGCTAGTCTTACTGGTAAACGTCACCATGTCTCAGGCTACTACTGCCTGTGAAGTACATGTTGATACTATCAATACAGCTGAAGGATATGTATTGCAACTTTTATAAGTGCGCCTCCAAGGCAGTACGTACTTGGTTACTGATGCCAGTACTGACACTGATGACTCTGTCCCTTATGAGGCGATAGTGTCGAATACTAACCCCGCCGTGACACAGGCTTCTGTCTCAAGTAACACAACATCGCCAGGTATTACAGTAGACATTTGCCGATGGGGGATACAGCGCTTCAGCCGCTGGATTTGGTCTCGGACCTCATCAAGACATTGATGGCAGCTCTCATGTTGTTCTACTTGGAAAATGTCTCCTCACCGATCCGGAGATGTCTACCCTATCAGCGAATCAGGATATGCAGTGATATCATTTGGCTTCTGCACATCCATCACATATTCATAAGCTGCTCCATCAACCCAATCTTCTGAAGATATGATTGGGCTTCAGGTGTCTTTCTTTTGGACCTCGACACATACCTCTAGTTTCAGCCGCAGTTGTCTCACTTGAAAGTGGCTGGCTGATACCCCAGAATTGAAGTAACATACAAGTTCAGCAATGCAGTTATCATCACATGCTTCGAGGTATACAGTCGCGCAATGTTACTTGGCTCACATTTGTTACCTTGTACAGTCGGCACTTGCTCCTCACTCCGTCTTGACACTTCTCTATCTATATAACCCATCATCAATCCCCCATTATTTTTCTTTGAACTATCATCCATTCACCAGGCATTCTGTCCGGTATCATCTTGTTACACAATACATTTTGTCTACTTTCATCTTGGGTCTTGCAACATGGATCACTTGCTCCATCTTGACACAGACGTCGTGTGTCTTTTGGCCAAACTTGATGCCTATGACTACATTATTGTAGGAAGTGGGTTTGGCGGAGGTCCACTGGCGGAAGACCTTGCTTCCAAGAAGAAAAAGGTGCTCTTGATTGAACGTGGAGGTGTTATCTTCTCTACCCATGTCCTCAACACTTCTCGCCCCTATTACAATCGCGGGGCCAGCAACTCCCCAGAGGGCAATGAGCGTGTTTACGACGCTGTAAAAGCCAAGGTTCAGCTAACCGATAACTCTGACAGCTATGTTGGTGGACCAGTCTATTGTATCGGCGGTCGCACCAACCTTTGGGGAACATGGGTTCCCGAGATTGGCGACGAGACCCTCAATGCCTATTTCCCAACAGATATTGTTCAACATCTCAAGGGAACAGGCTACAAAGAGGCTTACAAGTACTTAACAGACGATGATCCTGGGGATGGTATCTATCCTGAGGGCGATGGTGCTCATGAAGTCAGTACCAAAGAAATTGGTCTTGCCACTTCGATGCTCGACAAGGCTTTGACAGGGGCAAAGTTCGGCATCATGCCTATTGCAGCGCAGTTCAATTCCCCAGCACCGTACAAGTTTGCTCAAGGCGCCTACAGTACCACATTGTCGATCATGAATCGCATGTATGCCAATGATCCTTATCTGTCTGTTCTTGTCAACACAGAGGTCGTTGCTGTCCAGTACAAGGACACTAATTCTTCGTAAGTTCCCATCATATTATAACACCAGGGGCGAATAATTACTGACATTTTGGTATAGCGACAAAACTGTCACTGCACTCCAGATCAGAGACCCAGCAACTGGCACTCTTAAAGAGCTTGGCATCGGAAAAGCTAAAGTGATACTTGCCGCTGGAACCATTGGTACTGCATCCATTGCCTTGAACAGTGGCTTGCAGAAATTGAATTCCAATGTAGGCAAGGGCCTCATTGACCACAATGTCTGCTACGTGCGGTTCGCCAAAGAGAAGGAGGGTCAACTTCAGAAACCACTGAACCTAAAGACGCATCTCAAAGTAGGCGGAGAAGAGTGCCTTGTCACAGTCACTATTAACGCCAACTTCTTCCTCGCTGGAACTTCTGCGTCCATCAACACGACACACTTTTACAGCAAGGACGGCCAGCTCTTGGGACCAAAATCTCCTGCTAAGGAGCAGAAGGACTTTGACACCATCTGCGTTCTGTTCGAGTTTGTTGGAAAACTCGCAGACGGCAACTCTGTCCTTAGCATCCCCGGTATGGATCCGGTGCTCGATTTCAGACGTGATCCCCTCAAGCATGAAGTTCAATGCGCCATGGAAGACATTGTGCGTAACGTGCGCGATGCGTTTGTCAACGCCCAACCCTTCAAGTCTCCTACATCTGGCAATGAACTCTGCCCCGACCCTGGACTTCGTCCTCAGCATCTGGGTTTCGGTGTATTTTCCCACGAGTGCGGAACAATGCGCATGGATGGCCCGACGAAGAAGGATGGAGTGGTCGACTCTAATCTGAAGGTCAAGGGGCTCGATAACCTTTGGGTGTGCGATCTTTCGGTTATGCCTGTCAGCCCAGAGGCCAACCCATCTCTGACCCTGGCAGCTCTTTCACTGAGACTCGCTGAGCATTTCAGCCCCGGCCCCCAGCAGGTAGTTACATCCTAAAAATGGAGTATCCACTAGGTCTACTTAATGGTAGTCAAAACTGCTGCTTGATGTTAGTGATAAGGGTATGCAGAGCTACCAAGGCTGGTGGAACAATTTGTTACGGAAGCGATGTTCTCTCGTTCAGCTGTACCTAGCTTACCTTGCATCGAGTTTCAGTTGAGAAAGTTGAATAAATAAAGCCCCGTATTTCAACGTCAGGATTCGTATCCATGTTGTGACGCCTGTCTTGGCCTGTCTTATCCTTGTAGCTGATTGTCTTACAGGCTGAAATGTGATACATGTCAGCAATTGATTGGAATGATTTATGAAGTTTGCAATCAACCCCGCAGCTTCTCAGTGGGAACGTAGGCTTGTGACTTGTGCAGTTGTCGCAGTGAATGCTTTGCCGCTTAACTACATACTATCATTACTTCGTAAGGAGTAGTAGCCGTTTGTCAGACCACCTCGACGCCAGTTAACTTGACATCTTTGTGCCCTGGACATGTACCTTTTGAAGCATCTTAGTAATCATAATTACTCGTGTTGGTTCCTGCGCCGCTATTTTCTTACCCGCTGAACCCCTGCTAGCAAATATTAAAAAGCGCGCCATTGTCAAACATCCAGGGCTGAGCTGACGTTTGTCCCTTCTCTCTTCCTTCTCTTTTCTTTGTCAATCCGCCTCCACCAGATCATACAGTTACCCATGGGAAACTTCTTCTCTCGCCCAGGCCGGGAGTCAGACGCTCTACCTCCTGGTGCTTTTTTCGCCGGCAATATCTCGTCTCTCGATAGCTCATCAATTGCTCCATATCTAGGCACCAATACAGGATTGTACGAGAACCCTTACCCTCCGATACCGTTCGAATGGATTGTTTCACCTAGCACCGTTGACGATGGATCTTGTCCCAACGGGTCTCAGATATTGACGTGGTTTGGTGTCACGGATGCTGTCATTACTGCTCTGGCAATTCTCTGTGCATATCGGCCTCTTGTCCACTGGCTTACCCGCGGAAAGCTTGGGAACCGTCGCAAGAACCGCCTGGCTCTTATGTGGACCATAACATTTGCCTGTCAGCTCACGGCCAGCGCTATCATCGCTGGTGTTATCGGCAATACACAAGGCTACGAATCTTTGAACATGCTGCACATTTTTACTGTCGCCATGTCACGACCCCGATTCTATCCCATCGTCCTCGGTTTATTGCGCTGTGTTGTCACCGCCCAACGCACGCGGGATTGGGATAAGACGACGATTATTAAACGAAGCGTCGATGACCGTGTCGAGTTCCCCTACACAGACTCCTGGATCACAACAAGCTTCTCCGAGTTGCTATTACTCCTCATATCCGCTATTTTCACTGGAGTCACATGGCATCGACTTCCATCGGACAGCAAATCCCGCGAGTACACCTCAGACCACGTGAGCTTTGTGACGAGCACCCCAGGAATCATGCTTCTCTGCATGCTTGCTTTCTTACCGATTTACAAGCGCTACGGCGAGGCGTACCCACTTGAAGGGCGGCGGTATGAAACTGGGAGGCACTGGGGCGTGACGATAAGCAACGATGGCAGGACGAGAATCGGTGTCAAGAAAGATAACAAGAAAACTGCAGTCAAGAGGGCAGCCAACGCGCTGTGTGCTGTGCTTCTGCTGGCATACATTGCTTTGGTCCAGTGGGCGTATTGGACAAGGCTCCTTGAGATATCAGGAGTGCTGTGAGTGCTACTTTTTCTTGATGATGGAGTTGACACGAGCTAAACGAGAGTTCCAGGTTCTGCCCCCCAAAGATGGTCGAGTCTGGGGTCGTGTGGGTGGTGTTCACGGCGGTTGGTAAGTGACTCGAGCGGCATATTGTTCGCCTCTACTTATCTTGGAATTGATTCACTAACGAATAATGCTAGGTTTGTTTGCTGGAGCTGCTTCATAACCACATTCTTTTATTACTCGTTTATTGGGCCAAGTTATATAATGGTTGTGATGACTACTCTCTTGATATCAATGCGTGCCGAAAACTTGACCCGAATTATCTTTACATCTGGCACACAGGAGTTCCAAGACTGTCATCTTAGAACATAGAGGCAAACACAACGCCATTTTGATTGAGGGTGCTGATTTGAACTATGACTCGACCATCCACACAATTCAACTCACTGCCCTCGCATTTGATGTATACTTTGTCAACTCTTTCATGGTTTGGAGAAGGAGTGGTGATGTATGCTTGTTTTCGGACAACAAATGGATAGACGACCTGGTTCAGTCGATGCAATAACTAGATAATAACTGTGTAACCTTTACAGCAGGCATGATGGCCCGAAATCCTCGAGCGGAGGTGCCACGGATGAAGATAGTGGTGATTAGTGGCGAATCCAACATCCGAGCTTTGATGCAAAGGTGGCTTCTAGATTCGCTGAGTACTTCACTGCAGACATTGGCCCGAAGGAACCAGGCCGTCGAATGTATCACAATGAAGATATAGTCAGTCACTATTTCTAGAGATTACAAGTGAAATTATGCTCTGGCCCATTTCCAATGGTTCAGATACTGTTATTTGTCACTGCCGACCGTGCCTTGAGTGGCTATAAAGAGTATGTGTATTCAACCTCTTACGGAAACGAAGATTGCGTTCGGTCACAGGCATCAGATAATTACAGGTCCATAATAAAGCACCGTAAACTATGTCTTCCTCCTAATCTACACTGCCGCCCTGTTACTTATCCCTGAGCACCAGTCAGGATGATGTTGGTGTCCTGGTTCACTATGTCAGCATTTATCCAATAAGCATGTCTGGTTCCAAACACTTACACAACCGCCTCCCTTGGGAACACACTGGCTTCCTCCAACAGTAGGAGCCTGGCAGTTGCTGAAGGAGTAGCGATCATAGGTCTTGTCCGTCTTGTGGTAAAGGTCGATAGCGGGGTTGCCATCAGGGTCGCGCAGGAAAGTGACTTGAACGTCGTCACAGCCGCCAACGTCCTGGGTTCCCTGGGGGTTGTCGTAGTTCCACTGGCAAGTGCCAGAGAATGCTACGTTTCCGTTGCAGCCCCAGAAGTCAGAGACGTCGACCAGGCAGCTTGGGATACAGCATCCAGTTGAGCCTGTACAGCCCGCTGGGGTGCCGGTGTCCTTGAGACCAAGGCCACTGGCACTTGTCTGGTAGACGATGTTAGTGTTATGTGAACGGAAAGTATGCACGATTGGTACTTGCAGTGGCAAAGAGCATGGCGGAGCTGAGAAGCACCTTTCCAATCTTGGAAGCAATCATTTTAGAGGATTAAAGGCGATGTTTGAGGTTGGGTGTTTGTGTAGAGAGTGATGATGAGAAAGCTGTTATTTCGAACCGGTGTCTTGGTCGTATTTATACCTCATTTCTGATTCTTTCTCAATGACATCAGAAGCACTGCCTTGCTATACTGGTGAACTTGTGCAGTATCCAAGAATACTAAAGTTCCTTCTCGTACTGCTGACGGGTTTCAAAATGGAAGCTATACAACGGTGACTATGGCTCCTTCGCGCCGTTGGTGGCCATGTGATAGTTACTAGTCTCCTTGTGCTCACTTCCGCCTTGATACCATGGATGGTATAGTCAGTGACCAAGCCTTCAGCGGAAATCCTACAGGATCGTGCAGCATGTTTCTCCAGATATACGCTCGGACATTTCTGGATACCGTTTACCGATTCGATCGATCGCTCGATTTCTTCCCCTTTTCAGTCAGCATGTTTCTCTTGCTGGCTCTGTTGGCCTGTTTTGTTCCTTGGAGTTATGCGGGTTACTTGTTATACTCTTCTTTGTGATTTCAATCCTTTGGAAAGTGAGATTAGTGCGTTCATTCATGATTGAATAAAGTCTAAACCATACTTCTAGAGTCTCCGAAACCAGCTAGTATTATTGGAACATCAAGTTGACGTACCCTGTATGTACAGTCTACTCGAATTTGGCTTTTTCGGACCCTCCCGCGATGACAAGTTTTCTCCGAGTTTAGAGAAGAAGCCTGGCAATGATATGACCTGATTCGTGATTATTTCGACAGGGGTTAGGCTATACCAGGGCTTGCTAGCCACGCTTGTTCACGCAACTCCACTTACACAACACCCCTTGTACAGCCACTTACATCAACACTTGATTATGAGACTGTCTGATTAGTCCGTATTACAGCATTTTTCATCCTTCTGGGAACTAAGCTGACAACAGACGGTTTCCCGTCTGCTTACCTGCCGTTTTAATCATGGAGTTAGGTAGTGGCCGTGGACACCGCCAGCGATACATGGCAGCTTTGGTGAGCTAGCCGCTTCAAGATAGTCTGGAATAAGCCCTTGGCCGAATCAAGAATTCTCCTATAGATCTACAGGCACTACTCAATTCCACGAGCTCCAACGGCATATGGATTGCCGACGAGCCGCAGCATGATCGAGATCGAAGAGCATTCGATGCCTTGGAGTAAATAACACACTAAGCACTATGTAACGTTAAGCTTATGTCCCCGCACCAGTCGGACTCCGTGTTTGATAACTACCGACAGAATGTGTATGCCTCGGTTGCTCAGCCTTGGATACTTACGCAGTAGGCTATGTAGTGTCTGACGGCGGAGTATACCGCGCATCATAGAGACAGATTTTCATCAAAGGTCGGTCAGAGATGAATTTCCATTCTGTAGGTACTCTGTCGGGTTTCACCAGATCATAAACAACTCCGACGGTATTATCAAAACCTGACTAGAATTAACTACCAAGCCCCCATTTGCACATTTCACAATCGCCCGATCCTATACTTCAACTACTGATTCTAGACTAGTTTCACTGTTTCTGATTGGCATACATTTTGCAGGTCTGCCGCAAGAAGAGCAGTGGAACTCGTGGAACCTTATAGGCTCTCGAAATAAAGGTAAAAGAGTAATGCAGGTCTTCGGCAATGTTATACAAGGCCTATTAGAGATCTCATTTACAGGCTTCACTATTACTTATGGCGTACTAATCGAGGGTTTCTACTCTTGTACTCTCAACGGCTAATTGTTCTAACATCCTCACGAGTGTCAGCTGCTTATGCAATATTATGAGTACACAAGTACTTATGCAAATATGAACTGTCGTAAAATACCGCACAGCTGCTACGGAGCTCATTTCTTTCCTTTGCGCTATTAAAAGTACAACTTTATCTTACCTCAGTAATCCTATCTTTTCTTTCCTAATACTGAAAGTTCATATACTGCAGCCCAACATGTTGTGTGACTTCTGCGCCCAAATACCTTTATACCCTGAAGCCCTTAACAAGAGCTATGATGGGCTTGGTTCTGAAGATTCAACATACCCTCTTGGTTCAATTGCTTGAGTCAGGGACAGCTCATGTCCTTCGAGCTTGACCAGAGACCAAGAAGACAGTTAAGGCGAAGTGGATATCCTTTATATAAACTGCATCTATTAGGGTTTTATTTTTATCCTATAGGCTTTTATTAATAGGAGAGTTTTTTAATATATATTGTATTTATAGGTATAGATACTAAAAGGTTATCTTAACCCTAAAAATATTAAAGGCAGCCTTAATATAATCTAGGCTGCCTAAAAAGAATTAGAGTTATTATAATAGAGGTATCTTTATAGGTTCTTAATTACAGTTAATTATAAGAAGAAGAGAAAAAAACTAAAAGGAAGTCAGTAATAGGAGGGATTATTATATTATGCCTATAACTATATTCTAAAGTAGGGTAAAAAAAAGGTTATATATAGGTATTAGAGTTATAATGCTTTATTGTGAAGTTAAATTCAGATAAATTTGAAGGCTCATGTCCTTTTTGTCGCATCATTAGTAAAACTATTTCCGAGGGTAGTTTGGTGGAAGACATCAAAGCCGAAACTGGGTTGTCCTGGACGACGGGACTCTTTGGTCGTCGTGGCTTTACGACTCGTTTCTCCGCAATTGATACCTGGATTTGCTTCAGGTCTTGTGTAGAGTCATCGGCTGACCAAGACACGATGTTCATTGAGCCGGAGACGGCCGCTACAGTGGAAATATCTCGAATTCTAAATTGGGTCTCTTCGTGTGAACGTTTACATGGCTCGACGTGCGCCTTGACGACGGATTTAACCTTCGATGAGGCTTTCCGTAGCCTCAAGGTTCTTCGTTTACTCGATGTCCAGGCGAACTGCCTTGTTGAGACTACCAGTTTTGACAAATATGTTGCCTTGAGCTATGTTTGGGGATCAGTCTCAACCTTCCGCCTTACTACGATGAACCGACCTGAACTTCTCATTCAAGGCTCCCTGGAAAAGGTCACCGAGTCGCTTCCAAATACAATAAATGATGCTATTGTACTGACCAGACATCTTGGTTGTCGATATCTTTGGGTAGATGCTCTATGCCTGTTACAGAATGATACCGAAGATTTGGAGCTGGGTGTAAACTCTATGGATTTTATATACGAGAGGGCCTGGTTGACAGTCATCGCGGCCTGTGGCCAAGACGCTAATGCGCGTTTGCCCGGGGCCAGAGAAAGTACACGAAACGCCCATCAGAATACGGACGAGATATGCCCTGGTGTCGAGGTGGGAATTGTAACAGGGTTGGATACTTTACTTCGGAATTCGGTCTATAACACAAGAGCTTGGACGTATTGTTTGCATCTAACTCAATCAAAATGTGACAAATAAGCTAGCAGGTTCCAGATTTCAAGAGCAAGTACTATCAAGGCGAGTTCTCTACTTTGTCGACGACAAAGTATTCTACCGTTGCCGCGCAGCAGAACACGCCGAGCATTTTTCAGACAACTTACCACAGAAACGCCCATCATCTGCATCCTATGGATCTCTCCTTCCACACGCCTTGGAGATGTTGGAGCCAATATTTGGCCTTATCGTCATGCTATTCTATTACACACAAAGGCGTCTTACCAATCCGAAGGATGCATCAAGGGCTATGGCAGGCATTACAAGACCTTTTGAGGATGCAACAAGATGCAACTTTTTCCAAGACCTCCCTACCGCCATGTTCGATCGATTCATCATATTCCAGTCAAAGCATGGCCTCCTGCATCGCTGTTCTTCCTTCCCAAGCTATTCTTGGACAGGATGGACGGGACGGATGGGATTGAAAGGTTGTGTTGATATCAATTCGCCGTTCCACCACGTCGACGAAGACACCAACCACTGGCTGAAGGAGAAAACTTGGATCGTCTGGTACAAGAGAAGCTCCTCGGGCATTATAAATCTTGTTTGGGACCCAGCTGACAACCCTTTATTTCCTATCCATGACATGGAATAAATTGGATATCGTACCAGAAGTAACTTTGCAGATGGCAGATGGGTTCCCTTGCGGGTTGACACAAGTCGGACTTTACCTACTGAGCAAATTTCCTTTTCTCGAGAGGTGCCATCTTACCCCATACTGCAGTTCTGGACCCTGTCCCTGTTTTACAGGACGTGTGGTATTAATAGTTCCACAGGTCACGGTTACCTTACAGATCTATTTCAGAAAAAATGTGGGTTTGTATTCTTGGATGTGTGTGAAGAAAGGCTGTATCCAGAATTTCAGGAAATAGAGGTGGTCCTCCTTTCGGAAGCATATTCGCATGAGATCTTGGGGAAAGAACGAGATTTTCGCGAGCCATACACTTTTAATTTTGTAAGGTACAACCCCAACAACAGGTGGACAAATTACCCTCTCCGATGGATATTTTACTATGTTATGCTTCTTGAATGGCAAGGGGGGATTGCTGAACGACGTGGTCTAGGTCTACTTCATAAAAGTGCCGTTGACTTTAGTTTATCTCCTGGTCCAACTTGGAAGGAGATCTTTCTAGCATAGGAGTACAGCTACACTTGGATAGATTTTAGGGTTGAAATCTTGATTATTATACAAAGTGATTTACCGAGGTTAGAGTATCTCAAGAATTGGCCACCGCAAACATAAGAGACGAAATACTTCAGTCATTTTGATCCTTGCTTAGACTGACACCTAGGTTACTTTATTTTAGAAGCTTAAATGCTAGAGCACATTTCCTTTCTTACCAATTTTCTGCTGCATTGTCACCGTCTCTTTTGTAATGTTGTGTGAAGTCGTACTCGATACTCGAAACTTTCTAGATAATTGTCAGTGACCGAAGTGCCTTATAGTTAACAAATCACTGGACTGTCACTTACCAAGAGAAAGTCCCTCATATTGTTCTCATCCTTTTGCAAGCCCTTCAGAATATTGAAGAACTTGTCCGTCTCCAAGACTGTAAGGGGATCCGACGTCGCCACACGATTCAAGTTCTTCATTGATCTTGGATCAACGTATTTCAGAAAAATATCACGTCTGACCTGAGCATACATATCCAGGATATCTTCTTCGGCCAATCCTTTAGCATATCCAATGAAGCAGTCAGCCAATCCTCCCACATCAAGGACAGCCGTCATACAGCCGTAGCCGCCCATGGGGTTGTTGATGTGGGCAGCGTCTCCTGCAAGTATAATTCGGCCGACTTTGAACTGGTCTGCGCAGCGATTGTGTATGTTGTATAAATTTGTCTGTTCGATCCGGTATTGGTCAGTTTCGGGATGACCTGGAAGCATTGCTTTGAGGTGCGCAGGTCGACGCTTCAAGTATTCGTCATCGGTCAAGCCTGTGACTGGATCTCCGTAGGTGACACGCCATAATCCTCCTTTGCCTCTGCGGGCAATAAGACCCCAGTGTTCTGGGTCGATCATATAGTTTCCTCCATCCCAGTTATGCTTCTCAAATCCATCGTAATAGACCTGCTCCCGGTCAATCTTGAGATCAATTGTAACACACCATAAGCAAACTTACATTTTGGACGACGAAGCGATATGGCAAGGTCAGTCCTGGCCAGTTTCTCCCAAACAATGATCGTCTTACGATGCTTGATGCGCCATCACATCCAACGATATAATCAGCCTCTAATCGTGCTTTTTGGACACTCTCCCCATCTTTGATATCCACCTCAACCCAAGCATTTTTCTCGTCCTGGCCAGCATTCGTCACTGCATGATTGAATTTGACCTCAATCATTCCACCGTATCTCTCAACGCAGTGTTGATACAGAATCTGGATGATTTGGCCCAGTGGTAAAATAGTCATTCGATCTGGATGATCTTCGACGAGTGAGAGATCAAGACTTATGAGCTTTTCGCTGTCTGAGACGCGTCTCCAGCAAATGCTTGGGAATTTTGCAATGCTGGCTTTTCGGATATCCTCGAGAACACCTGCGCGTCGGAACACGCGCGTAGCTGGGACGCCATACTGTGTTGCCCGCAGTCGTGTGTCAAGATGTGGCCAGGACTCAAGTACAACAGTGGGAATGTTTTGTTGCGCAAGTAGGATAGCTAGAAGTAACCCGGAAGGCCCAGCGCCGACAATAATTATCTAACACAATGTCAGTTATATATTTAGCTGGTAGATTGGCGAATACTTACTTTCTCGAATGGCAGCTTTGATGAACTTTGAGCCATGGCTAACAACTCTGTATGGTTATTTCGATCTGGCGAATTCTGGCTTGCTCAGTGAAGTACATGAAGTTATTATAAGAATTTAGCAGGCCCAGTCACCTCAAGCCCTCGAATCTTCCGACCCCAGTTGCCGATCTCCGAATGGCCTAGACGCGGGGTTCGAAAGTGGACAGTGTGGCACACGGAACCCACTTCGCTGTCGGCTGTGAGGAGCGGCAACAGAACGGTAATACATCTAGCTGATGGCATCGAAGAATTGGGTAGATAGATATTCCGAGACTGGTAGGGTCGACCTCGGATAGACCCACCAGTACGGCCATGGGGATACGTATAACAATTCGTATTATTCAAGATCCTGCAGACGGTGCAGATCTATTGATACATCGACAACAGGATCTCCGAATATCGTGACACATTTTTGTCTCACCGTTTGAAGATGAAGACCTGTAGCCTGAAAATGGAACCTGGGCCACAGCTATAGTTGTTTCTCTCAGTAGACCAAGCTCCGTCATGAATGGAACTAGAGCTATTCTACTGTTTGATGGCGTCAAGATACGTAACGATGTCCTCACCCAAGATTCCATCTTCGACTAGCCGGTTGGCCGATTCCAATATCCAAGTCTGGCAGTCTCTTTGAACAACTCTTGTTTTGGGAGCTTTCTATATGTCCATACATCAGCTGTGAACTTCTGGATATGTTGCGTCTTGAAGGGGTGTGGAAGCTGACTCACGGACTTTACAGAGTTGAGAGATCCCACAGGTGCTTTGACCTTATAGACACTTCTTTCAAAGTCGCAGACAGGTTTATTGTCAAGCTCTTGACGGCCATCGTTGAGCATGGCGTCGTTGAAATATTTCCCATTGATCCATTGCAGTGGAATGATATGTAGGGGTCTGGGAGAAGCAGTCTCGAAATCGTGGTTTCTTTTCACCTCGAATTCGAAGCCATCTTTCACATCGCCAACGACATGAACGATAGTACCGACATTCCGAGTGTGGCTAGATCGGACAAAATACCCCCAATGGTTCTTGAAGCTGCCGCCACTGTGTATGACAAGATGAAGTAGAAGCGCGCCTGGGGACCCGTCTTCGGGAACTACGGGACATGGCACTTGTAGCGGTGACGGCCCAGAATGATTAACAGCAGAAGGCCCAGGAGGTAGAGGAGGAGGTACAGGAGGCATGTTCAAGCAAGATCACTGACTCAATAGTTGTATATAGGCGGTTGCTGTGGATGACCGGTTTGTGTTTTGTGACATCTGCACTATGTGAGACAATGCTGTTCCCAAACATAATAAGCGCTAAAGATGACAGATGAAATGGCTGTGTCTGCATCAGGAACTCTATTGGTTTGTTGGTTCTGTGCGTTTGGTCTGATTCATTGATGCCTAACCGAAGCGGGTCTGAATACATGCATTAGATGCCACTACCAACAGACAGGCCAAGTTGCCTCTCACACATTTACGATAGAAGCCTTAAGAAGGCAATTGAAAGAGCCACTGATACATACCTTGTCTTTTCCCGGTCTATGTGGAACTCTACGTATGAAATCATCACTTTAGGCAAACCTCGGCCAACATCTCCTCATCGCGAGTGCTGTACCTTGATAGTAGAGCCCAAATGATGTATGATTCTCATCAGCGAGTCTCCAAATCTGAGCAGTGTTTCCTGTATCTCATTCAGCATCGGCTTATTAATAGAATGAGCATACACGCCCGTCGTATCGAGCGAAGCATCACGTGTTGTGCAGAAAATGTGAGAGAATTCCATATCACTAGCCTGTCCATTGAACCTGAATAGACATTGGATTATGCTGACGGCGTCGTGAGCACTGTCACCAAAGGGAAGAGTATGCTGAAACTTATAGTGACTAGAAATATGGATTCAAGTCTTTCGTGATCACGGTAGATTAAGTGCAGCTTGATTTGATATATGAGTAGTTCCTGTGATGCTTACTTGCTTATTGCTAACCAACCTCGTCATTAGCTTTTCTGCCAAATCATGATAAGACTTGGCGTTTGTGTCCTTCATCAGGCCAGCGCAACGTTGGTTGTAACGAGGAGCGGTTGGCTGAAGTCTATGCTGACTGAGGTGTGAGATGAAACCGATGAATTTCCTATGTCTGCCAAGTTGGTTGCTACGCTGCTGATAAGACGGAACCCGGAATTTCCTGTTGGCGGTAATGCCAAATCGAGTTGATGATTAGTAACAGGAATGTACACTGGCTACTTGTTCGTAATTATGCGAGTAATAATATGCTAAAAAATCAACTCGCAGATTAAAGTATTGTATAATTCCATTTATCGTCGCTCACCCGTCGCGTTACGTGATCTATCCGTCTGTTATCAACACTATTCAAACCTCTTGCTTATGCGGGGCGACGAATGTCTCGCTTTTCGCGACCCGACCACAGCGAGATGTTGATTCTTGGCGATAAATGATGCAGACGACCCCTGCAAAGATGGACGAAAGCTTACGACAACTCAGCGCGTATCAAGTGATACTGTCCGAGTATCATCGGGCTTGAGCAGTATGTGAAATAAATCAAGATTGTGGCAAATGGAAATTTCGCCTGCAAGATAGCGAGATTTCAGATATAAAATGGCTCTGCTCGGCCGCAGATAACAGTCTTGATTATACACATCCTCTCAGCCTTGGAACACTCATATAAAACCAAAATCTTATCAAAATGAAGTTGACTCATTTTCTTCTCTCTATCTTCCCTCTGGTCTCTACTGCCAAGAGCATGAACAAGCCTCGAACAGATTACGTTCCTCAACCTGCCACGTCCGAAGAATGCTGCCCTTTCACCTATAAAGCAACTTGCACCAAGAATCTCGAACGCATGTATCATATCCAACTATTCTATAACCACAAGAAGGATATTACACCTGAGCAATTTAGTGCATACTGGGCCAATAACCACACCAAGGCGGCCGGTGACTTTCATCTTCGTCATGGTATCTACAAGTACTCGCAGGTAAGCAATTCCCTCCAGCTAGCTTTGACGACAACTTGCTAATCCCTGAAACTAGTATCACTCCACTCCTCAGTATCGCGATCTAGTTCGGGTTCCGGGTGCTGCCCCTGTACTTGAGTTTGACGGTGCTGCAGAATTTTGGGTCCAGAATATGGAGACCTTTGCGGCTATGGGAGCTGACCCATTTTACACCGATGTGATTCAGGCTGATGAGGCCAACTTCATCGATATGGAGTCCATGAGATTGATTGTTGGTGTTGATTATATCGTTGTCGAGAACCAGAACGCTGTTACGGAGCATGGCCGATCGTTTTAATGGAACCAGTAGCATTATAGAACTAGACATCTAGTTGAGTAAAACAACATCTTGACCACATTATCATGACTATCGTATCGCCTATAAGTTTTGAGAAAGTCGAAATTGCTGGTAGGCAAACCCGAATTTATCTGTTCTTACTTGCGTATTTCGTACTTCGTTTTCGCCCATACTCCGCTTCTATCGATTCCAGCACAGCAAGCTCATCCATCTCTCGCGTTTCCTCCTCGCTAGGCTCCGGTACTAACTCCTGCTTAGGATCTCTCAACTTGAGAGGGTCGATCGGCTTCTTGATACTTCCTTCTTGAGTCTTTGCCAACAAATCCCCATCCTCATCTTGTCCGACTTCTTGGAACGACTTTGTAGTCTTTGGCTTGTTTAAATCACAGCAGAGATATCCTTCCCCCTCTCGACTACGATTCCAAGCCTCAAAGCCTAACATGTATAGGAAATTGTCGATGATTCGTTCTTCCCAGTTGATGGAAGGACCATTAGTCGAAGCCCATGATTGTGCTGCACGCAAAGCCTCGATGCAATGCGTCATTTCCTGTCTTCTTCGATCTTGGGTAGTAGGTATTTTACCACCAAAAGCATCGATGTATGCTGTGAGCGGAGATTTGTAAGTCAGAAATGCTACTGGCGCCCAGTATTTGTAGCCATCTGCCTCAACCAAGTCTTCGCTGAAAGTGCTCGTGACGCCAAGAAACAGCATAATGACGATGATTTTGTCAACAACACTCTGCCATCCGTTGCTAAGCGACTTCCATTGATAGTTTCGCAAGTGGGATACCTGGTCTGGGTGTACTTGGGGCCATGAAGCTAGACGAAGTAACGAGTCCACTTTCCCACAGGCAATGAGGGCTTTGATGCCTTCTAGGGGTCTATCGTCGGGTCGTTGAGCCTTGGTCGTCCACCATGACATTTGCATCATATCTGGTGATAATGGTTTTGAACTCGTGATAGCTAGACAAAGTGGTCGTGTATGCGCTTCATCGAGGACGTCATCCAAGAATAGCTTCGACCCGGGAATGCTGTCAATGGACGTTTGCTCATCCACGGCAATTTTCAGCCGGTTACCAATTGAAGACGCAAATCGGCGTACGTGAGGAACCCATTCTTCCCTAGAATCTCGAGGAACTAGGATCAATGGCTTGCGATCACCATGATGGAAAATGAATGATTGGTATGACCGCTTATACCATTGATCTTGACGCTGAGAGTGTGTAGCAACAATTTGGAAATGTTGCGACAAAAGAGCAGTCAGCTCTTTGTTCAAGGTCTCGAAATCCATAACTAGATATAATGCAGTTGAGTAATAGTTGAAAGTTGGAAGCCAAAATGAAATGGGTACAAGCTTATTTAATTCCTTGCTTGACGACGATGAAGCTAAGCCTCGATGCTAAGCCACCCCGTTTGAGTCATCGTCGTAATAGCGGAGTATCTACCTTGCTTAACACCGCTTCAAAGTTTTGTGACCATGTCTCGTGGAAACAACGAATAATTATTCATCTTAATAGCAACTGCCATGACAAGAATAATCGGTCTCAGGGTGTAGTATAGCCGGTACAACACGTCGTTCGGTGCCCAACTCCGCTCCACCCGGTATAGCCGTTTTCTCCACTTTCATCCAATGTTCAAGACATTTCTCTTAGATGGACGCGATTTCATGCTTCCGAACACAATCATCCCTCAAACTGCCTATAAAAGATACTAAAATCCTCAATCGAAGTCTGTTAGATGATAAAAAATGATCCGCGTAGCAGCATGCCACGTCTCCCCAATCTTCCTTTCCGCCAAAGAAACGACGACAAAAGCCATCAATTTGATCAAACAAGCCTCAAGCAACAAAGCAAATCTAGTTGTCTTTCCCGAGACTTATATCTCAGCCTTTCCAATATGGAGTTCGGTCCGTCCACCCACCGAAAATCATCATATTTTCGAACGAATGGCAAAAGAATCCGTCTTTGCTGACGGCGACGAGATACACGCCATCCGAAACACCGCAAAGGAAGCCAACATCCTGGTTAGCATAGGCTTCTCTGAAAAGGCTCGCTTCAGCAGTGCGACTCTGTATAACTCCAATCTCTTTATCAGTGAATCGGGTGACGTCTTGATACACCATCGAAAGTTGATGCCTACATTCTTCGAAAAGCTTACTTGGGCACCTGGAGATGGCCATGGTTTACGCGTTGCAGATACTGCATACGGCAAAATTGGGAATTTGATATGTGGAGAGAACACGAACCCTCTGGCACGATACACACTCATGGCTCAGGGTGAGAATATCCATCTATCTACTTGGCCACCGATCTGGCCAACCCGAGTTTCACCAGCCGAGCAGTCTACAGATAAACCCAAGACTACGCATCATAAACCCAATTACGATAATGTCACGGCCAACAGAACAAGAGCAGCTGCTCATTGTTTCGAAGCCAAGTGTTTTGGAGTCTTATGCTCTGGTGTTCTAGGCGGAGATGCTATAGCAACTGTCGCAGAAGGGTCTTCCTATCTAACCCAGGTGCTGAAACAATCCCAACGTGGTGCGACTCAGTTTCTGGACCCAACCGGCTCGCTTTTGAAGGGCTTTACGATTGATGGTGAGACACGTGATAAAATCACCGTCGACTTTTTGCAACACGACGAAGACATTCTGTATGCGGACCTTGACATTGACCAGTGTATCGAAGAAAAGCAGTATCATGATGTTGTCGGAGGATACCAGCGCTTGGACGTATTTGATCTCAAGGTTGATCGTACGCGCAGAGAGCCGGTGACTTTTACAGAAGATGTCCAAGGCCCTGCACATAAAGTAGCATCTTGAAAATAGAGCAGGGAAGACTGGGAACGTTCAAGGGTGTTTTCAGTTAGCGTGAAATATGCTTAGATTAGCCTCAGTTCGTCAGCTTATGTCATTGTTTATCTTCAAGATGAGGGGTTCGTATGAACTCTTTTTCTCACCACAACTTGAACAGCTAGAGAAATCTAACACTAGTATGAACGATAAAATAATCCCAAGCGTGATCAAGCGTCCTCTCCCCAACGCTGTGACATACGATCTCTCCACACCTAGCCAGGTCCACATCACCCTCCCTAAAGGTTCGACCTGGTCGAGCGGGCTGCACTGGCACGAAACACACACTGAATGGCTGTGCCTCATCAAGGGATCCATCTGGGTTCAGCTTGGTGAGAAGATAGAAACCTTCACAGTGGAGAAGGGAAAGGAAATGGAAATAAAGGTGCCGCGTTACACATGGCATGAATGGGGACAAGCGACAATGGATGACGAAGACGTGGAGGTCATTGAAAGAACGGATCCAGCTGATGGCGATAAGGCGATATTCTTTTGGAACCTCAACGGAGTGATTCTAGATGCGCCAAATATGTTGACTGATTCTTGGATGATTTCGCGACTACCTTCACGACTACAAGGATTCTTCCTGGATCTCTGGATTCCATTGAACCTCTTTGTCATCTTTCGATACCTGGACAACGTACCGGTATTTCTGAATGGACCAAAGCTAATTCCTGTATCAAATGATAGAGCCAAGGCGACGCTGAGGAATGTTGATGTCGTTGTATCACATTTTGTTCTCTGGATGGCGTCTTGTGCTGGCTGGGTTCTCGGTCTGAAGCCAGTACAGGCCCGATACACGCCTGCGAAAGAGTTCAAGGAGTGGTATATGAGACGAAGAGGACCTGAGAAAATTCAATGAGAAAGGTCTTTGATGATGATACGTATGGGGTCACGGCCGAAACACTGCGTAACAAGTAATGGAAGGGACGAGGCAAAATAGGCAATGTAATCCAGAAACAATAAATATTCTACAATATCCAACAGTGATTGATAAACTCTTGAACCAATCTCGAAATAAATAGTATTTTACTTTTGAAGCGCCAAAAAAAGAAGTTCAAGTTTCCAACAACAAAACATCTGCTTAGTTCTCGATGACAGGCCCATTGTACTCTTTTCTCGCCCAGACAAGGTAGTACACAACACTGAAGATGACAAGACCACCTGTGACGACAACGCTATAGTTCATCATGTCAACGGTAGGGTCTACCATGCCAGGGAAGAAGCTGAAGAAGCCGACAACGATAAGGTAGCACATGGCAAAAACATTGTTGGCAATACCAAAAGCACCCTTGAGATGGAACGGGCCCCAGACAAGCTCGGCGCCATTGGTGTTGGCCAAAGCGGGAAGTTCTGTGGAACCAGGAAGAGCAAATCCCTTGGTAACGCGACGGTAGAAAAGAAGGCCAGCAGCGATGAGGTATGATGAGTAAAGGCAGGAGATGGAAAGCGACGTGACGTTCTGGAATGCCACAGGTGACCCGATATTGATAAGAGACAACAGGACCGAAATTGCAGCAGTGCACAGAACAGAGTAGACAGGAACGGTAGTTCGATCGCTGACCTTTGACAGTGTTCGCCATCCAGGAAGACCACGGTCACGAGCAAAGGACCAGAAGACACGAGAAGTCGAGGCGAGCATACCGACGGTCGCACAACTTGCCAAGACGACGATGATGGCGGACATGACGGTAGCACCTGCTCGGGAGTTGGTTGCCTGCTCGAAGATGTACATGTGGGGGAACCCGAGCATGCCTGGACCCGAAGCGAAGGCGTCGTCGACGTTGCCCATGCAAAAGACTGTGGCCATGAGCATGGCGAAACCGCAGCTGCCGTTGATGACAAGACTGAGGAGGATAGAGGTTGGGACGACAACAGAAGGGTTGACAGTTTCTTCGGACATCTAGAGAGGTCAGTATTGTGATGCCTTCCGACGTTGGGAGGTTACATACGTGAAAGGCGGCGTCGGTACCGACAAAGGCAAAGGCGTTGCCCATCATACCAACCATGAACGACACCCCATTTGTAGACCAACCACCATTGTTGACAAAAGTGCTAAAGACATCGGATGCACTAGCATGAGGTCCAAGAGTGACAAGTGGGATAAGAATGGCGAAGAAACCCAGGATGTGAAGGATCAAGATGAGACCCTCGAACTTGGGAAGAACTGAGCTGACGAGGGTGTTGATGAAGACGGCAAACAAGAAGATGGCCCAGAATAGAAGTGTTCCCTGCCAAAGCTGAGGTTCGAAGGATTCATTGTTCATGGTGGCCATTCCCAAGATCATGTTTCCCGTGAGAAGGGCACTCGAGGATACGGATCCTTGCCAGCCGCCGACCGTGAGCATGCCTGTGAGATGGCTGAGAAATTTGGAGCACGAGCGCGGTGCCATCATGGCAACCCTAGCGCAATGTTAGCAGACTGCAATCAGTGTGAGGCACGGGATAGTCGTACCAGTGATATTGTCCTCCAGAAGTAGGCGCCATTGAGACCAGCTCGCACATGGTGGCAAAGACACTGAAGTTACCAATCCATACGAAGATGAAGCTATATATGAGACCGGCAGTACCACCATTGTTGAGACCTTGGCCGAAGAGGACGAGGATGGCTTCCCATGTGATGAGGATGGTGCAGCTGAAACCTAGAATAGAGAGGAAGCCAAAGTTGCGCTGATGGATGTTAGTCAGTTCATGTTTGAGGGGCAGAGTTTGTGACGTACGCGAAGGACCTGCTTCTTTCCCATGCGCTCCAATTGATCTTTATCATGGTAGTTGATGGTTGAGCTTCGCCCAGAATGTGGTTCTTCTGTGGTAGAGACTTTGATGTCTTTGTCGGCTTTGATAATGGCGCTGTTGCCCATTTCGAAGCTTGGGCTTGTCCTGTCTCCCATGGTGGATGTTTGTGTGAGTACACAATATTGATGGAAGTAGGGAGTAATAGTCGGGAATACGGTCGAAGGGAGAATGAGAAAGAAAGAACACAAGAGCTATGGCAGTACTGGGGAGAGAGAGAAAAGGGAAACAGCTTAGAAGAGAAGAAAGCAGAATGTTAAAGACTGATAACTAAAGAGGGAGCATCTGTAAAAAAACGGCACGGTAAAAAATGGCCCCTTGAATGGAAAGCTTGGGGTGTGTTGAGAGGGACTGAGTAGCATGGGATCTGTATGTTTGTGCGCCACCAACACTGTCTTGGCTCTAAGTAAGAGGCTCATCGACCGTCCACAGGCTCTTCTGCTGCAACACTACCGGTAATAACTCACTGACTAGGTCCCTTTTTTGCCAAATGATACATCGCTTCGTTCGCCTGCGGGTTTCGGTTAGTTAGGCAGAGTATCATTTGCTGATCCGGCAACTACTCCGATATCCCCGTCCGGTTAGGCCCAGGGACGCTGAACCCTGTTCTATGCAGCACTTATAGCGTGATTTGTTGCAGGGCTTCGCGTCATGAGCAAATCAATCAACAAATTCTGCATCGGTGAAATCCTGACACATGCTTCTGTACATTATTAGATACTTGTGCTTTCTTTTTCTTTGCCACGAAACATCATGAAACAGCGATCTTCCAAGAGCGGCTGTAGCGGTTGAAAAGTCCCTGTAAACTCAATCTACGTAGATCATCGTATCATCGTTTTTCAGAGCTGTATTGAGACACGGCTCGGCATTAGACGCGCATATAAGCGGCCCTGACGCCACATACTGCAGGGGAGAGCAAAGTTCCCTAGTAGCGGGGAAAAAACCAGGGGGTGTGAACCGGGTTAGAGGGAGGATAAGTTAAAGCTCCGGGAGCGCTGGAACTTTCGAGCCACCAGATCTGCAGCAAAGATCAGGGCAACAGTTGATTATTTCGGGTCAGTTTCCCCTTTCCAGCTATTCGGTAGGATCTTGTGAATACACATTACGTATCCATTGAGTTCGGCCTATTCATTCCCCGTCACGTATCACTTTCATATGCTACCGAGCAAGCAAACATCAGCAAGGGATGGATTGTCTGGACCTCTGCATGTCAGACGTAACTGTTGCAATTTTCTCTTTTCTCACTTGACATTGCATACGTTTCAATATGCATGTTTGTCAGAAGAAATTCATGCAATTCCTCCTTTTCCTTGCCTTTTTTAAATGTGAAATGAATTGTCATTCTTACATTGCTGACTTAATTTTATGTCTTAATGAGCAAACATGTTTTACAACCCCGGATTAGTACAGCTCCATATCATTCCGAAACAGCCAAACCCCAATCACTTTGTCTTGTCATAAATAGATTGCTACATAAAAAAGAAACGTGATTTCGCTTCGCGTCATGTTTGTCTGGGGCTTGCCAAGCTCTCTTCATGGGTGCTCTCTACATCTACTTGCCACGTTTGTTGAATTAGAATCCTTTGACTTGAGTTGCTCGAGCGACTTTGCTCATCCCAGCTCTTCTCGTGTCCATGTCTTGGCTTCGATCGGGTCGCAAAATCCTCCATCTCGTGTATCTCGCTCCGTTGTGCTCTTGATTCACCACCACCTGTAAGCGCGCGAGACCGATTGCTGAGTCCCGACTTGTTATTACTCTTGTATCCCCCTGCATAGCCTGGTTTGTTGGTCGGGTATCCGTTGCTGCTCGACTTGCCTTGTCGCCTGAGGTCATCGACACGGATCTGACCAGATTCGAGACTGTCGAGAAAAGGTTTGAAGTTGGGTAGACAGACGGTTAGAATCCCAAGACATTGGACTAATTGGATCGTGATTGAAGCAGGCCAGATGGTGAAGGAGTGATCGGCGGAAGCGAAGGCCTTGTTTGAGTAGTGGATCTGCGCTGCGATGGCAGGCGTTACACTTTATTTTCCCTGGTCAATAACACTGTCGATCATTTGTGATGGTGAGCGGGAGACACGTACAAGATTCTGCTGCCAAAGACACTCATGACCAAGATCTTTTTTGGCCACGATGTTTGGATCTTGACCACGTTTTCAACCATAACAACAACGATAACAAGATCCGTAATAATGTTGGCAATCGAGTAGTATGTCCAAAAGGCCGTGAAATTGATGCATTTATCATTATCGCCGTACATCCATGGCTGTGGTGGTTCGCATTGAAAGAAGTTGACGACAAGTGCTGTGATGCCCCATGCGCTGACAATGGCTTCACCGATGATGATGATCCATTTTTGACTCTTTTGCGCTATGATGCGTAGACTCATTGTAGCAGACAATTTGCAAAAGAGAAGCGATGCGATGAGCATGGTATTTATCGCATATTGACTCTGTTGGTAACGGTCAATTGATGTAACTGTGTAACCTGGGTCCTGTTAAACTACCTTGAAGAAGACATCTTTGTCATCAGAGCTGAGGGTCTCGAAATGTTGGCCAAGTCCATGCTCGCACGCATTAAAGACGGTGGCTGTTTGACAAGCCGCAAGAAGCTATGCGGGTGAGTATGAGCACTTGAGAGGGCCTGATGTCTTACAGTTGCGACAATGATGAGGATATCGTCAGCCCTCACGGTCTTGACCATATAAAGTTTGGTGCAGGTTCTAACAAGACATGCAAGGATGGCAACAACAAGAAACATTAACGACAAGACTTGAATGAGGGGCGACTTGTTGCTGTCCGTGATGACTCTCTGAGAGGAATTCATCTTGGGCAGCTATTGCCGCGGGCGAGTACAGAATAATGAACGACAGAAATCGGGAAACAACCAACAGAAAGGAAAAGGAGCGGAAACTTAAGGAAGAGGAGGGGACGAAACGGGGTTTAACGATGGACGGTGACGATATTAAAGACGTGTGACAGGCAGTTTTACCAACATTCAATACTGCTATAACTAAGACAAGGTGCTTACTGTAAGTCAAGGTACAGTGTGGCATTACAAGATAACTCGGAAGGTCATAGCCGACAGTGCAGTGCAGAGAATCGAGGCCAGACCTGCAAAGATTAAGGGAGTTTGATCCTACATCATCCATCCATGGTATGATGTGAGAGAGACAAACTCGATCAGTGACAGTCTCGCCTAACATGTACGCACTACGGTACAAGCATGCAAGGGACAGGCACGAATACTACCGACGCCTAGAAAGAATCAGATCGGGCATAAACCAAGCCACTAGATTGGTCTGGGCAGCCCGAAAACGGTCGTGGCGGCACGGTATTCAAAGCCAAAAGCAGTAAAGACAGAATTGTTTGAACCGAGACAAGTGTGCCAATAAATACAGGGCTTTAAGTTATTCAAATCATGACTACAGCTAAGAAAGGGTTGGTAGGGTACAAGGTAGCGGAATTAGTAGGCGCGTAGGGTAGCTAGTGAGACCATTAAAAAGCAAATTGCTCTCCCTCTGGGCTGACATGTAACTAACTATGATCCGGTCTACAGGGATATATATGCATCCCTTGTTTGGGAACCAATAAGATCCGGCGGTTATTCAGGGCAACTTTATGCTCTCTGGTGGCTGATTTGAAATCGTCTGTGAGTTATCAGAAGAAACGAATCAAAAGAAGAGAAGACGGTTGTCATGGTTGTCAATAGAGTTTCGCCCTCAAACACTTGGTTTTGCAGATCACAATTCTTCAGCCCGTCACTCAGACTAATTGATATCCATAGCTCGGTAACCGGAAAATCCTTAGAAACACGGCCCAACTTTAAGCTAACACTATTACCTTCTTTTCTAATCCAAGCCATCTCCACTTCCTCCACCACCTCCTCCTCTTCTAATCCCTGCTGCAGATATTCACATGCAAGGTTTCGTCCTTCTTCTTCTCCTTCCACATTCATTCTTTCTTCAACAGATTTTTCACCTTTAGCTTTATGGGTCAATTGATCCGACGGAGATCGATCCGAGGCAAAACCCCTAGAAACGACCTTCCATGTTTGGTTCGCTTCGGTTACAGGAAAATCATTTCGTTAACAAATCCTACACTTTATGGACCCTCGTGTTTTTCTTTGACAGGTGTGGCGTTGTCCCTTTTGGTGAAATCAAACCATGCTCCCTGTTCAGGTGAATCGACTTTTTTCTTGCAGGAACAAGGATTGGTGACAAGAAGGTGTCGTTGTCATTTGTTAGTGTGTGTGCCTCGGCAGTCCAAGACCTTCCTGGTGGGAAAGTGGCTGTTAATTATTGTGCACCCGAAACAGCAACGGCTTTCCAACTATTCGGAAATGATGGCTTTTCTGAATAGACCGTTTGTCAATAACAACGCCGCATTTAGTTGGGTTTGCGACAAGCGCGGGTCATAGCCCTGCTTGACTCATATCAACAAGCCTCAGTTAGATCAATGACTCACTATGTATGTATGTTTGCTGTATTAAGGTAAACCAGTATTAGCCAAGCGATGGGTTACGATGGGATACGACTAGATTCATACGCTCAACCATAGCGCATAGTGATATACTGTGTCAGGAATGATTCCAGAACCTGACACATATTAACTCTCACTATGATCCTCGAACTGTTTGTGAATCGAGATAGACTTTGGCACCAGACGCAGGAACCTCAAACGTGCCAATCGACCCTTGATAAAACTTCCCAGGGCTATCATAACGCCCCATCAGTTCGTGTCTCTGATATTCAACTCCCCTGTCACATTCTCAGCTCGGTGGCGGTCAATATTGACATCTCCAGCCAGTGACATCCGCTCAGCGACAACGTCGAAAAGAACTACTGATCGGACAAGAACCAGCTGAACCAGCCCGATGTGATGGAAATGGTGTGCATACGAGACATGCATGAACTAATGAGATTGCATTGCGATCGTTGAACATGATCCATGGTCTTGGAATCTCGATCGACAATTCGTTAGTCCAGGGTAGGCGATGCCATGTCGCGACACAGCGAGGCCTTTTCACGATGCCTACCATATAATTGTTTGTAGGAGTAAAAAACTCAAGGAACACCAGATTTGTCGCAGTAGTCTTCTTTTGTAAATAAATAAAAATTCATTTTCACGTTATTTTAGTAAAACATTGTCCGAGCAACGTGGATATGCCTGTTCGCTTCAACTTCCAGGTCAAAAGATCATCAAAGTAGTCATGGGACTATGCGCCAAACAATATCGTTTCTCTCCATCCATTGCCAATCCAAGGAAGCAAAAGGACGGCCATCACAAGCGTGTTTCAATCCGTCATGGCGCTTGCGGAGAACCGGTTTCCCACTCCTTGGGATCGATAGCAAACTTGAAGCGCTGTATAATGTCAATATCGTAAAATGGAAACAAACATGGTTTATTCTTACATCCAGGTTCGTATCGGACTATCGTCATGTTTGTCCTGCATGGATAGCTTGATGATCCGAGTTTTCCGTTCCTGAAGCTTCAATACGGACTTTTTCGAGTTAGCCACTACCCCGAACCACGGAATGATAATAGGAAATTACCTGTTCTATGGATCCATTCATGATGTACTTGAAACCAGTGACTGGTCGTGTTTGCCCCATTCTCACGACTCTTGCGATAGCTTGATCCTCGATCGTTGGGTTCCACTGCGGCTCGACGATGTGAACCATGTTTGCTTCTGTAAGGGTGAGGCTGAACCAGAATTAGTATACTTCTTCTTCTGATGTCGATCGAGACGGGAAACTCACCCCACAGCACCCGTGTCGATTGATATCAGAAGTACTTTGACAGCAGGATCTTGGCGAAACCTTGCAAGTAACTCTGTCCGGCCCACGAGTGGGTTTCGCCCATCAACTTGAACAAAAGGAATGCTTTCGGACACCAGTATTGTTGCGAGGATATCCAGTGTATCTCTCCAACTGGAGAATACGACACTGTCTACAGGTCAGTAGAAGTACGCTGCTTGTCCGTCAAACCCTACCTTTTGGAGTCTATATTTAAACACGATGCCTTGATGTTATCCACTACTGCAGACATTTTAGAGGACTGTGTTCTGAAGCTGTTGCTAGACACGTCAAGGCCCAACCCGTTGCATGAGGGCCCTGGAGACGTCGTGTCTATATCCATCGGAGACCCGTTAGGCGAAGGCATAGGCTGAGGTGATGCTGCTGCGGATGGATTATTGGCGTTTCCTTCGGACAAGAGCCGACTACAGAGAGGGCAGCTGTCCAGCGCATCAAGGAAATCGGGATACAGGATAGAATTGCTACAGAATTCGCAAGCAGACTCTGCACTCGGGCTGCGTGATCTTTTTTGTTTAGTCTCAGGCACAGTCAGATAATTTGACCGTTGCTGAGTGGTCGTGTTGATCTTGATATCTCCGTGATTGCACACTCTTCGAAACTTCATAATAGCTGAGAACAGGATATTTGACTTCTTTGAGCCCTTACCCTTACCAGCCATTACGTCAAATTGCTCGCGACAATCTTCGAGAATCTTGAACATGGCTTTCTCAACTTCTGTTGGTGTCACAGAAACCTTACACACGTTGGTTGTCGGCAAGTTGAGTTTAGCTTGAGTCCTTCTGAGACAGCAGGATTTCAGCATGATTATCAGGTTTCGAGACGGGTCAAGCGCCTGATAAGTGTCGCTCGAGTCTTGTCTGAATGGTTTAACGATATACTCCTCGAAGGCCTTGCTTTGACAGAATGGTTCGAATTGAAGGAATTGTAACAGTGACCGAAGATCATCAAGACTATTCTGAATTGGTGTCCCTGTAAGACACCATCGCGCTTCACTTTGAAGGGCAACCACAGCTTTGTGGATCTTGGTAGACGAGTTGCGTATATGATGAGCTTCAATCGTTGTTAGTATTTATAAAATTAGGAATGGGGCTGTGAAATTGCCTTCATCGAGTACAATTCTTGACCACCTGATAGAATTCAGTATCCCCTTGCCATTGCTGTCCTTCTCAAGTGTGTGATAGGTGGTTAGAATAATGTCGTTGCCAAGAAATTGGACCTTGTATTTGGCTCGCGTCTGTCCGTGGAAAATTTGAGTCTTAAAAGTATGCGGTTGGAAACGCCTAGAACTAGTTAGTCGCGTTGAGTGAAACTACCCCGTTCATGTTTAATTACTGGTCAATCTCATTCTTCCAGACGTCAAGTAACTCTTTAACCTTGTTAGCAAAAAGCCTATCAATTGACTGGACCGACGTACGTCGAGAGGGTAGAACAACTAGTGACATGTCCGATCGCTGTGTATCATCACTGCAACCATCACTTCCACTCGTCCCGTAACTCTGCTTCAGCTGCTTTGAGCACAGAATTGCACTCAACATAGTCAGCGTTTTGCCGAGCCCCATCACATCTGCGAGTAAACCGCCAAGACATGATTTGCCCGAATGCAAGAATAGGCTGTCAGTGATGCTCGAGTCAGCTGGAATAAGGCTCCGATACATAAATGGGCAAAGTTACCAGTGGTCAATAGAAATCAACATCCTTTTCTCCTTTTGATTGGCAACTTCTGGATTCTCTCGTCCAAGAATGAAGTCCACTCCTTGAAGCTGATGACTATGTTTAGGTCAGTATTATTTTAGAACGCTAAAGGTCTAGTCGGTATAAATACCTTTTGAGCTTAGTCTCAATCAGATATCGGCTGAGTATTGGTTGAAGATGATTCATGGAGTACTCTGCTGCAGTGTGACTTTCAGACCAATTGTCCAAACACTCCATGACACCATCGACGGCTCGAGACAAGTCAGATGTGACAGTCTCGCGGATAGGACCCACTAGGTGTCTTAAGTCGGTCTTTTCAGGGCTGGAGTAAAAAAATTGAGGATTGATGTAAGGAATATCGGGCTCTAGAAACACCGGGTGCTGCAAATATGACGGTATCTTGGAGAGCGCTTAATCAACTTCATCCATCAGGTGCTTTGGGCCGTAGACATTGACCGTAGCTTTCACTATCGGTTTGCCTGATGACTTTCGTTTTCCGTCGAGGGCATGGACACTAATTACGGCTGCAAAGGATAAATTCTGGACTTTAGAATGAATCAGAATTAGTGTGAAAGCTGTATCCTCGTCAAGAAAAGATCGCCGTTTTGTATTTGCGTCAAGATTGGGTACCAAGTTGCAAACCCCAGCACCCACCTGTACGTCAAACAAACAGTATCTGTCCCACGGCCGTGCAGTTTGAGGAATTCTTGCATCAGGGGCGAGTGATATGAACACATCACACATCTGTAAAAGATTAGACGCAAGCTTATTGATGATACATATGACTGGATAACTTCTGCCATGACTTACAGTTCCGTAACATATCTTCTGAGGCTCCGTATCTCGCCACTCTATCATTGCTGTATCTGCTACGTCCTCTACAGAGAATCGTGAGTCAATACTTATGACGGATCCAACAGAGGCTTCGGATCTGGATGCATTCGCGAGTCGTTTTGGTGAGTTGCCATCATCGGTGTCATTCTCGTAGCACAGTTGCCTTTTTCAGAGCCTCATCATTTTGGGTCTGGAAGTTAGATACCGTTCTCTACGTTTGGATCACTGTTTGGTGCTGAGAATATGAGACGTTCGTGAGTTGTGGAGGGATCTCGACGAGAAATTGTTATAGTGATCACACCGCCTCAGCCTCGTTGAAGAATTGCAAACTGTTATTTGCCCAACCAGGCTGTGCTTGCATGACATCCCCCCCTCCTCCCAACCGCCAATAACTAGGTTTACCTGGTCATTGTAGGTCACCTGACATAAGCCATCAAATAATTCTGCCTTGGGCTGAATTCGAGGTTGACCAATGTTTACCAACTGTTCAACCATTGCTGCTCCATCATCATCAACATCCATCAGCGCAACTATACCATCGCAGGAAAATGACCTCTCAACAAGGCCTCAACTTTGAAAGGTCTATGGACCAATTCCGATGCGAGCTTACGGACAATCAAAGGAAAGAGATCAGCGGCGCGAATCGAAAGGCCGTCACGCATGGAATCGAGAAACTACAGGCCAAAGTTGGGAGCCAGGACGGGCTCCGTAGTCTGGGCAGAATGAAGAGATTCCTTGACACCATGGAAGAGATTGAAAAGCTCGTGACGATATTCCTCAATGTTAGTGAAGTAGTGGCCTTTATTTGGGTAAGTCTTTTTGTTCCACCTGGCTGTGTTCACAATAATAAGACATATAGGGTCCTATCAAACTTGTTCTGATGGTGGCTACGACATGGACAGTCAGTGTTAGGAACATTATTGATGTCTATGATGAAATTGTCGTTGCACTCGACAACCTGGCTGTCTTCCATAACCTCATTAGAAGTAACGAGCAGTTGAAGCGTATACTGGAGGATTACTTCTCAGATATCCTTCGATTCTATCAATCTATTCTGGCGGTCTTTTCTAAACCCGCTTTGTCTATCGACTCTACTTCATTGGCATCTATTAATTATCACAGGCTGGGAAAGAATGTTTGTACTCGTCTGGAGAGAGTTCCGACGAAATGTCGAGCCGATCATCGGAAGCCTGAAAAGGAAACAAGCGATGCTGTCGGATGATAAGCTTCAACAGCATGCAATCCTCAAAACAATTCAAGATTTCGATTCACACGCAAAAGACCAATTCGAGAAAATCAATTCCGACCTGAGCGACGTATTGACCTCGGAACAATTGAGGCGTCAGGAACAGGACAAGGAGCAAATCAAGTCATGCCTGGAAAGAAAACTAAATGTGTCTTTGTCGCAAATCAATAGTCAACTCGAGCTTCTAGATACGGTTATCGAATGCTTGGGTGCTTGGATTCTATCTAACCCACGTTTCCAATCTTGGGAAGCCAATAGGTCATCGCGAGGATGTGTCTTATTTTTGAGTGGGTGTCCCGGAGCTGGTAGGCCTCTCCGTTCTTTGATGTATGATATTTCTGGTTGATAATGTCGAGTTTCATACTTTAGGGAAGTCCACTCTGGCAAAAACAATTATTCGTTACTTAAACGATAAATTATCCGGTCATTCTTTGTCCCAGCCTTTGCTAGTTTATTTCTTTTTCAAGCACAATGATTCTGATCGTAGATCCACTAGAGCAATGCTCTGCCATATCATCACTCAGATAATCAACGTTGATGAGACAACGATGAGGTTTGCTTATGGCAAATGCTCTTCTTTGGACTACCTCGATATTTCTTCTCTCAATGTCTGGTTATGGATTGCTTGCTAGAAGACAGTCAAGGGGCAGTGGATAGTCTTTATATAGACTGCATCTGTTAGCATCTGATTTTCTTCTACTAGGCCTTCTTAAATGCTAGAGCCTTTTAGTTGCTTTTGTATCTAAAGGTAGATATATTTAAGGGTTATTTTAACCCTAAAGTTATTAAAGGGAGCCTTAGTATAACCTTAGCGGCCTAAGAAAAATTGTAATTGTAGTGATACAGGCATCTTATTATATAAAGTAGTTATTTATAAAGAAGAGAAAAAAATTGAAAGGAAGTTAGCAATAGGAGGGATTATTATATTATGCCTGTAACCTTATTCTAGGGCAGGGCAAAAAAGGTTATATTTAGGCATTAGAGCCATAATGCTTTATTGCAAAGTTAAATTCAGATAAAGTCAAAGGAAGGAGCAGTCATGACAGTAGTTTGCCACAGATTCTTTGAATATATATATTCTGAATCTAAGTACTGCTTGATCTCTGGTTGATCGAGCTATGAGGAATTCAAAGTGTTGCCGACAGTGACCTACTTCGATGTAAATTCCCATATTCAAGGTCTGCTAAGTAACAAAGTAGAAAGTTGCAAATGCTCTCTGGGGTCTTTCGAAGCCGGGTCGTTGCATTGTAAGATGCCCCTACATCCCACTACCGAGCGAAACCTCCAACCACCATCGTATTTTCTGTTACATCAAGCACTTCCCTCTACTTGGAAGCGTTGACACGGCAAAGAAGCCAGCCAAAGTCAACACCCTTGGTGCTAATGACCGCGCCCTTCTTGGCAGTGAAGTCCTTGCTACCGGGAACAGAGCCGTACTGGTCCTTGTACATCTGGCAAGTGATCTGGTCGACCTTGGGGGGCTCAACACCGTCGACGGTGGAGTAGGCACGGGCAATTTCGATCTCAGTGACCTTTCTCTTGGAGTGGGTGAGGACGCCGAGAGGGACGTTAAGAGGAAGCGAGTCGTCGCCGTTGTAAGTCATGATGGCAACACCGACGTAGGGCTTCTCCTTGGGAGCTGCAGCAACAGCGGTAGAGAAGGTGGCGATGCTGGCGAGAATGGTAGGGAAATGCATGATGATGGATTGTTGCTTTTGAGTTGGTAAGACTGCTTCGTTGAGTGTTGCGGATTGAGTATTGAATTGATGGTGAGATGATTATGTTACTGGTAAATGAGATGAGAGCTGTTATTTATACATTTGCATCAAAATTTACAATGGATTTTTTGTATTTATCCACCCATCTAAGCCTCTTCCTTCGCCTCCGCCAAGCGAGTCGGGAATCCTGGTCTCGCTTCCGACATTGGGCGCTGGGCTTGTCCAGAACATACGACGCTCAGACATAGCTGGAAGCTAGCAACCAACAGCACACACAATTGCCCTGCGAGTCTGATGATGCCGGTGACTTCTAGATTCGGACGCCAAAGTCGAGGCCGCGCGGTTTTTCTTATGAAGGATCAAATTCCAAGACGTAACACGGACATGACAGGCCCATACACCGCATATTTGCCCTGAACAGCACGTTTATCCGGAAACCTTATACGAATAACTACCATGTAGTTTATTTCTTTTTGGCCGTAAAATGGCTGACGGAATCATGAAAGTAAGCCATCTCCCTGGTCACCCCATAATATCCTACCTGTGCCTGTCCAGCTTTGCATAACTAGCGGTACGAGGCTATGCTCTCAAACCCTGCAGCATTTCTGGTCGCTGGTTAGTCGAATCGGACGAATGTGCGGTAAGCAAAGACCAATTCGTTCAAAATGTCAGGACAGGAGAAATTATGGCTACTATTGAGGATTGGAAGCTCGCTTGGAAGCGGAATTTTCAATATGATTGCGGAATTAGCTTTGCGTCGAGGTATTTTGAATCTCCACGGTCACAAAGATTGTTCCTGCTTTGTGGGTCGAGGAACATTGTCATATTTAGAGCATCTGGGCATTCGACTTGTAAGAGGTACCTCCGTGTCAGCAGCCAGGCTATTCCCAAATAAAGTGACGGACCAATTCGATTCTAGCACTGGAACCATCCATTAATCACATGGAGGTAATTGCTTATAGAGTTACTGATTTATATCCTGTTTTGATTACCTACAAAAGCTGACATATCCCCCGACATATTTCTGGACCTTGAGGACATTTACACTGAACAACGAGCGACTCGATATGTTGGATGGTAAATTCGCCGTGAGCTCGTTATAGATTGTTCAATTTCGCGCGTCTTGATCCTAGCCTTGGTTCCAACTCTACCGAGCTTGACTATGCGAATATGACTCAACACAACGACTTGGATGGATTTTACGACGGTACTGACGGTCTGGGGTACTTCTCCATAAATCGTGACAACTAGGACATGTAAGTTGATCAAATCTGCCTTATGATACAGGCATCAGATACCTCGGGGTATTACAACAGTGCTTACAGCAATGTTGGAATTATTGGACATTGGAGAAAGATAACCCAAAGCCTGGTTTGTTGCATCACGTGTCAGTTTTGTGACAACCATCATGTTTTGAGCTAATGCAGCCACTGCAAGAATTGTAAATTTGAAAATCAGGCTCTGGAATATTTGCCACCTACAGACTGTTCTGGCATCTGGCTTCGATCCATAGATTATCTATTTTAACTAATTTGTAGGTTCCTTTTGTTAGTTTCTTCGCCCTCTCGTATCAGAATGATAACGTTTAATTCCCATACGAGGGAGGGAAATGAATCACAATGATCAGGTTAACGGTTTTGCTGGAGCATGGTCTACAGAAGTAGCGTATGGCGTTCACAAATAAACGTTGATTCGATAGCCTGCCGACATCGTGTTATGTTGTGATTCGAGAGGGCACCACCCATTTGAGAAGGATCAACACCAGGGTCACATACAACTACCATGGACTGGTATGGCGGCATCCTGTTGCTCCTCGCCATACTGGGCTCATGGTCCATCCACGTCGGATTTCAGTGATGTTTGCTCCAAGGACAAAAGATGGGGAGTTTCAGCCGCGACATTATCTTTTTCACATCAACTGTCCCTTTCGCTTAGGACTACTTCACTCTCATTCCGTAACTATACGTCTTCAGTCCTGCGTTACTTGCATCTATTCTATTCTAAAATAAATCTTATTGATAATAGTATCTTGTATATTTAAATAGATAACTTTCCTCTTTTAACTTTATTTAAATTTAACTTTATTATAAAGTATTATAACTTTAATACTTATATGTAAACTTTTTTTTACCTTCCTTTAAAATAAGATTATAAGTATAATATAATAATCCCTTTTTACAACTCCAGTATTTGCAAGCGGCGGCGAGTATGGACTCGCTGGTCCTGTTGGTCTTGCCAACTTTTGCTCGGGTGCTTCTCTTATGGTCAACGCGACGATACCATTCATGTTTAATAATTTGACTAAACTACCTTCTAGCCCGCAACCTTTCGGTTTCAATATGCTAGTACTGCCAAACAAGTCCATCACAGTTGCCATCTTGGACGGACCGAGCCCCTCCTATGTTGATGACATAAGAGCCGGGCTCAAAGGCCAACAGCATTATACAGTGGCGAGTGATGTTAATGGATTAGCATGGCATCTTGACAATGAAGCTGATAAGCACCGCGACGACAAAGCTTACCAGAAGGATGTCAAACTCTTTATGTCAACGACGCTGTGTTCATTCTGGGCGACTTTGTCAGCGACTTGCTTACGAATAAACTCAATAAAGCAAACCAAATAAGACTGACGGCTGCAGTTTCGTCACTGTTTTGATCTCGATTGACAGCTTACTGTTAGCTTGGTTCTCTTAATCGTTCGCGTCATGTTTTCTTCGTCTCCTGTTTCTGGTGGATTTGGCCTCACTAGCGTTTTGGCTGGTAATGGGCGAAGGGAAGACAATATATTGAGCGGCGCAGGATTATCTGGGGAAGTCAA
This sequence comes from Fusarium nodosum, assembly GCA_014898975.1. Taxonomy (NCBI): domain Eukaryota; kingdom Fungi; phylum Ascomycota; class Sordariomycetes; order Hypocreales; family Nectriaceae; genus Fusarium; species Fusarium nodosum. The sequence goes on from JAAVUE010000018.1 coordinate 299,171, forward strand.
AGAACGCATTCAGCTGGACTTCAACATGAATGGAGAATCATGCAATAATGGCGGCGAGAGACTGGGGTTTCAGCTAAGGCAAGTAAGAAATTTCACGCACCAAGATCGGAAGAAGCTGAGGTCTGGAATCAGGTATTACTAATAGGATAAATTGACTAGAACTACTGGAACTTTCATAGAATTACGTTATAGGCCACTCAACCGCAAAATTATTAGGATAATAAGAGAACGAGGGTCTTGATAAGACTAAGTCGAGGTACGCTAGATGTAGGTGATATTGCTCAACTTGAGCCATGGTACAATAAAGCATGAAGCGTATGACGTGTCTAGTCACATGGTCACATCATTTATAACTCTCTTCTGTCTCGAGTCCGTCAACCAATATCACCAATTTCTTTTATAAAGGAAATTCAACTCTATAACGAGTTTCGACCTTTCCTGGTCCCCTCAATAAAAAGAATTCAATGTTCGATTAAAAATCATACGTCTCAAAAAATAAGGGTTACCCTACACGTCAACCAGTTGTGTGTCACTATGTTTAGCTGGTAGCTTATCTGATTCAGAGTTCTAGGCCGGCTAAGATATGACCGGGAAGTATTGGCAGAAGAAATTAATAGCTCAATAATACATCAGGTAGTAAATTTCATGTCAAAGAAGAAATAATAGTCACGTCAAATGATTGTATAATCCTGAAACATGCAGAAACGTTTTGTGAAAGATGTGATCTGTTGAAACCCACGTGTCCTATAGCCTTAAGAAACAATCACTTCTAGCCTTCGCAAACAAGGAAATACATAATTCATTCAAAGTGAATTCTCCAAAGTTCACGATCAACCCCCGCGGTAAAGTCGCTCCTGGTATGCATCATCAAGATATTATCACTAACCAGGATATCTCCCTTATCCCAAGCATAATAAAGCGCAACTCGGCGATCGTAGAGAACCGAATCAATAGTATCGCAGATCGCGGCACTCTCAGTCTTCTCGAATCCATCGATCGTCACTTCAGAAGCATCAAATACGGTCCTGGACTGTGGCCAAGGTTCATGGTAGCGAAGACACGGCTTTCCAGTGGTGGGATGGCCGATGGCCAGTGGTAGACCTCGCAGGACTGTATTATCGAATGCTGATGTCGAAACGCTCCAGGTGAGCTTTGAAATGTCCTTCTTGAGCCATGTCGGTAGGTACTTGAAAAATAGGGTCGATGAAGAGAATAGTGTAAATCCAGTGTCTTTGGGTGAAGATGTGGCGCCCTGGAACAATTGGAACCTTTTCACTCAGTTAGCTACTTGATCAGTGTTAACGAACATGCTACTTACTGTGGTGGGGTTGAAACTGACTTCTCAGTTCCGTCCTCGTCAGTCTGCTTCACGACCTTGAACAAGCCATCGTAGTGAAATGGCATAGGCTCAGCTGAGAGAACATTGTTCAAACCTCGACCATCCTGACCACGATCCTTGACCTCCAGCAAAAGACCGAACTTCCAAGGCAACGGGGTTCCAAAGCGGTGGCTGAGGTCAATGAAACGGTCGCGATTGGGCTTCTTGACAAATCCTTTCAGAACGATTGGAGAGTTGATCTCTGACAGAGCGCGAACTTTACTCGTGTCGATATCCTCCAGGGTCAAAGATCCATATCCATTGGCAGGACGAATAGCCAAACCAGCAGGATACATAGGGTCAACGACGATGCCACCCTTGTCCTCAGCCCATGAAAGAAAAGGTGACTTCTCACGATAATATGAAGGTCTCCCGTTATCGTAAACCAGTTCAAGAGTGTCATCACTATCAAATTCTGATCGCATGCCTGTCCGAATCGTACCATCCAGTCTGTACGCGACGCTGCAATGCCAGGGAGTAGTGAATATCGAATCAGTTGGCAACAGGCTGACGGAAAGCTTGTTAGCACCCGTTGATGGATGAATCGACAGCCGGACGTGGTCAGGATACTTCTGTCGAACGGCGTTGGCAAAGGCCTGCAATGTCAGCTAATGACTTATTTAATCCAGAAAGCCCAAGAACTTACATCCCCACGAGCCATCATTTGCTTCGCAATGTACTCGATGCCCCTCTTGTACTTGGACTTGCTGCGGCTTTCCCCAACAGGATAAACGGTTTCCAGGTCTGTCTGGAGAAACTTGATATAGCCACGATAAGTCATACACTGGTCATCCGACTGTCGAACTTTATCCCAACTCCATCCGGGTTGACTGAAAGTGTTGAGAAGTGCGCGGCGAAAGTTTGATGCATTTGCCACGTAGATCATCTCGTCAAGTTCTTGTGGCAAGTCGACCTCGACAAGATCCCTTACTCGTGAAAAGGCAATATTGCAGAATTCCTTTTCAGCTGCTAGTGATCGAAGACTTTCGCCGTATGCCCAGACATCTCTATCTGGTACGCCTAGCAGGTCTGCTGTTGTTAGTGTACTTCTTTGTTATCGTTGCACTCTATCATATCATACCATTATATACCAGTCCATCCGAGATAATGGTGAGCTTGGCTCCTGGCTTATATATGTCGCCAATAGCACTGCAAAGGCCATTCAAATGAGCAAGTGCAATCTCTTCGCCCTTATCGGGGAGCTTTCCCAGTGTTTTTGAGGCAGAGTTTGGTGACTTGAATGGGAATGCTGGAAGGCACAGAGGGATTGGGTTGCCTGCCGTGACATGCGTATAGATAAGGGCGATGAATCTGAGAGCTGATTGATCAGACTGTGAACAGATACGCTCATCCTGTTCCATGCGGTATCTTCCGATGACGTCAAGAATCTTTGAAGAGGTTTCGAGTGCCTCACGATCAAGGGCGAGCATCAATGGTTGGATAGCGGCATGTCGAACGGTAGTTCCAATGGGGGGAGAGGTCGCGGGGCGAGGACTGGATACAGTCATGATGAACTTATGAAAGAGCCAAATATTCAGGTAAGTGATTGCTGGTATGTAGATAGAAGTGAATGATGCGCTTGATGAATGATGGTCGAGTTGTTCCAGACAATGAATATTGAAGGATAATAAGTCTTATAAGCTACACTGTGTGCTAGAGAACCGGACTACTGTGTACTACAGAAAACAGGACATGTGAAGTAATCGCAACCATCCCTCGAAAATCCCATTTTCGTTTTACTAATAGCAAGGCAACTCGTGAGAAACAACGAATCGTTTCATTAACGGGCGATCGTATAATCAGTAGTAGCTAGGAAAAACACTTACCCTTGTCACATGGCCTTATCCGAAGGAATCGCCTCATCAGGAAGCTGCAAAAATTGTGACAACACCCCTGCCACCGTCATCACACGGATGACATCCCAGTGTAGAAGGTATCAACTAAACCTGTGTGGAAGCCAAGCCACATTTGTCGTCATGGTATTTCCGTAAACATCAAACTTTTTTCTATTGAGCTGGGTCTATTTCGTAAAAACTTGGAATTTCGCCAGGGGACTGTTTGGTTGAATGGTTCACATCCCGTGCGGCTATCCCGTTCGGCTTTATCCCACTGGAGGAACTTTAAGTTTGACTTGAGGCGATGAGAAAGATCGGGCCCTTGCATGGTGTAAGCAACTGCTCGGATGTTATTATTCAGATGAGATATTTGCATTTCCTATCCTTGTGAGACTAGGATGCTTTCTTCAATCCGAATTAGGTAGTCCGTCTGAGAGTCTTGGTTTCTCGTCAACTTATCTTGTGTTGAGTCCTGGGAACATCGCAAATTACTAGACTCAAGTCATTCACATTGCGATACCACTCTTTGAGCAACTCGAAGACTGGAAAAAAATAAAGCATCATCAAACATGGAGCAAGTCGATGTTACGATTGTCGGTGGCGGTCCTACCGGTCTGTTTGTTGCCCTTCTTCTTCAACCATTGGGTATCTCAGTCCACGTCCTGGGTAAGCAGCATCGATATCCAAGCTAAGCGCAAGCCTGACAATAATTGGATAGATGAGAAGCCTTGCTGTTTGGAACTCGGTCGAGCTGATGCTCTGAACGCCCGAACTCAGCAATACTTTGAGGTTGCTGGCATCCTTGATGAGCTACTGCCAGATGGTCTGAAATGCAACAGTAAGGAAGAACAATAGTTTCCATGATACATTCTAACAGTAACAGCGAGTTCCACTTTCAAAGATGGTGGCTTCAAATCTCGCCAGAACCAGTGGTGGGTTGGCATCGAGCATGCTCTCCACAAGAACTTCCTGATGATCGGGCAACCTGTTGTCGAACAAGTGATGCGCAATCGTTTAGGTGACTCTGTCAGCTACAATGAGCACGTCATCAGCGTCGCTGAGGATGACGAGTCTGTCACAGTAATGACAAACTCTGGCAGAAAGGTTTGCAGCAAGTATGTGGTTGGTGCAGATGGTGCACGATCCTTTATCAGAAACACCCTGGATATCAGTTTCACAGGCACCAAGCCAGAGATGACCTGGGCTGTTCTGGATACATTTCTAGATACCGACTTTCCCGTGTGTCCTGAGATCATCACTTTCGAGCTTGATGGAGAGTCTAGGGTGGCATGGATTCCAAGAGAGCGAGGAATGTCTCGTTTCTATGTTCTGCTAAAGGGTGAGATTACCCAACAGTTGGCGGAAGAGTCTATCAAACAGCATCTCGCTCCGTATAGAGTCGAGTTTACTAAAACTGAGTGGTTCAGCACGTTTCACGGTACGTATGTTGTTCCGAAGCCCTGATTTCCTGCTAATTTTACCTAGTCAAGGAGCGCCTTGCCAGCTCCTTCATCTCCAAAGAAGGCCACGGCAGAGTCATTCTAGCTGGAGATGCTGCACACGTGCACTCCGTCAACGGTGGCCAAGGTCTCAATACAGGTGTCTCAGATGCCTTCGCTTTAGCATGGCGCTTAGCAGCACTTGTGCGACCTTCCAACCTTACTATTGAAGCAAGGGAGGCCATCCTTGGCAGTTATGATTTGGAGCGCCGATCTACAGCTGCTCAAGTAATCGGAGTGGCTGCAGCACTAGTCAGGGACACGGTGCATACAGCCAAGAAGTACGTCTCCACAATCGAACGAAATGCCGGCTTCATCACAGGTACGTCAAATTCCATCATTCCGAGTCAGTCGATTAACAAGTATAGGCATGGGTGTCAACTATAGCGAGTTCGCCACCCCATTAGTACAGGGTATTGAACAAGACATATGGAAACCTGGATACAGATGTCCGGATGTAGTCATGACGGCTACCTCCGGGCACATCACGCGACTATATCAGAACGTTGCATATGGAGAGTTTATTGTCTTGGCAATTGGGAAGCGTCTCCTCAATGGGTTTATTTCGGCTCCTGTCTACAGTATCCTGCCCGATGGTACGACCAATGGCCATACGGAGTTGGATGCAGACAGGGATTGTGACAAGACTTTCACAGCTAATTGGGTAAAGGGCGACTCGGCTATTGTGATTGTTCGGCCGGATATGTATGTCGGATATGCTGGGACTATCGAAGATGAGGCATGGAAAAGCTATTTGGATGCTTACTATGTAGAGCGTCGATGAGGATGTAGGGTAGATTTTCTCTAGTCGTATATTTATTACTGTTAATCAAGGGTTTATGGAAAGCAGTTTTTAATTCGCGACATCTCTATTTCTCTTTTTTCTTGTTGCATCGTCGTACAAAATCCATAGGATTGGCTTCATGACAAATTCCAATACACGTTGATGTTGACATTTCCATCTAAGTACATCACAAATTAGGCGAATCATGTTTCACTCGCCGAAGTATTCCTATCATAGTCTTCATCGTATCGGAAACTCTGTACATCAAAGGTCTGCGGTATTCTGCACCCTGCAAGGTCCCGTCGTACAGAATTCCCCTTCTCGTTAGGACATGCATCATGCCATGCCGTCAATAGAACTGCATGAACTCAATCTTAGTACCTGTGCCGCAGTAGTACGTTATCACATCTTGGTCGCGGATTTCCCCGGATTGATCCCAGCTTTTGGTGATACAAGGATAGGAAATCAAGTCCAATGTTTGCCACCTTCCTAGCTAGGCAGGCCTCGGATGTTTCGCCAAGTTGGCACAATCAATCAGTGACATGTAAAAATTGTGCAAAGGTCCCCGCTCTATTTCAGAAGAACTTGATACTGGGTCATGGCGAAGGATTGTTGTTATTAATCGTCAAATATGTACGTGTCAAAAGTGGCACAGGTGTCTGTGCCACTGCAATGCGCCTTGCTCCTGGTGTGCTGATTTCGGGGTTTATCTTTCCAACCAAGATCCGCTGTGGAGTGAACTACCGAGGGTTATCACCAGATTAGGAAAGAGGAATGATCCCTGAGTATATTATCCTGGATAGTGGTTGGTAAGAGAAACAGAGATTGATAAGCATGACGGTTGTATTTCGGTCCATTTCTCCTTCATTAGTCGGCTCAGGCTCTGAGTCGAAGGACGAGCATTGTCAAGAATACTATGAGCCATGGATGCCACGAAAGACACGGTCGAGGATAGCCCTGGGGTTGAAAGCACCTTTCCGGTTGAAGATACACCACCACGTCCAATCCCAAATGGCGGATTGATTGCCTGGCTACAGGTGGCGGGCTCATTTTGCCTCTACTTCTCTACCTGGGGTGAGCATTCTAAGCCGATATTTGAGGGAAAGACTGACCAATGACATGCTCTAGGCCTCATAGCAAGCTTTGGAAGCTTCCAAACCATCTATGAGCGTGATCAGCTTTCCTCGCATACGCCGTTCCAGATATCCATCATTGGCTCTCTACAGACCTTTTTGATGGTGTTTTCAGGCTTCATCGTTGGTCCCATCTATGACTCCGGCTATTTCCGACATTTGATTGCCATTGGATCCAGCTCTATTGTCATCGGCACCATACTGCAGAGTCTAAGCACCAAGTACTGGCAGTATCTTCTCACCCAAGGGCTGATGGTCGGTATTGGGGCTGGTTGCCTATCAATTTTGAGTGTCGCAGTCACTTCATTATGGTTCACCACAAGACTGCCTCTTGTGAATGGGCTCGCAGCTTGTGGTAGTGGACTTGGCGGGTAAGTCGATAGCACCCGTTGCCTGCTCCTAACTAACAAACTCACCAGAGTACTACTACCCATCATGATACGGGAGCTCAACGAACAAACAGGTTTACAATGGGCGACACGAGCCATGGCTCTATTGCTACTAGTCCTACTCGCTTTCTCCAACCTGGTCCTTCGACCTGGCCCAAACTCTGGTGGACCTAAACAACGCAGACAGCTTGTTGACAAGACAGCATTTACAGATCGGCCGTACGTACTCTTTGTGGTTGGCTGTTTCTCTGTGTTTTTAGGGATGTATACTCCCTTTGTTCATGTGCAAAGCTATGCTCTCGACAACAAAATTACTTCCTCTGATCTCGCTGGAAATCTCCTGGCTATTCTCAACAGTAGTTCAATACTTGGACGCATTCTTCCGGCTTTCCTTGCTCAGAATCTCGGTCCCATGAACACAATCATTTGTACTGGAGTCTTACTCGCCACCACCAGTTTGTGCCTCATCTCTGCAACCACGACCGCGCGACTGCTCGTTGCTGTCATAAGTCAAGGCTTCTTCACGGGTTCCTTCTTCGCGCTACAGCCGACTATCTTCGTCAGACTAACAAGCGACGCGCGAAGAATTGGGACAAGGTTTGGAATGGCCTTTTCGGTTATGTCGTTTGCCCTGTTGTTCGGTCCTCCTGTCGGCGGAGCATTGAGGAAGAGTATGGGGTATACAGCCGCGTGGACTTGGGCAGGATTGACTATTTTTCTAGGGGCTACATTGATACTATACAGTAGGATTTTAAAGAATAGTAAGTCCTTCAGAGTATAATATCTTACTCTGACATCTTTAAACTTATGATGTTCTCCAATGAGACAAATAAAGTTGAAATAGGTAGTATAGAATTTCAAAAAGTTTAACCTTTACGTAAAATCAACCGTTTAAGCTTATCCTTCAGCTACGAAATCTTAGTGCAGTTTAGTATTCTTAACGATACTTACTTCAATAATTAGGTTATACAACATATTAAAAGTATGTCTGAAACATTCTTCATCATGACTCTAGATTTGTTTTTGGAAGATCCAGAACAAAACTATTGTCCTTTTCTATATACCGTGGTCATCCCTATGAGATTCCGACTCCTTCCTAATCTGTATGTGCCCGAATACTATAGCGAGAACTAAATTATTTTTGTCTTCAATGTTCTAGCTTTCTTGTTTATAGTTTGGGTTTGACTTGCTCTCCTTGAATGTCAAAACTAAGGATCTAAACCAGCGCGCAAGCCCCATCAGGTAACCCTATTCTAGGGCAGGGTAAAAGTTCATGTGTAAGCATCAGAGTCATGATGCTTTTATATTGGGTTCATTTGAAACGCTAAATAAGAAGGCCTTATGAAAGTAGCTGCCCACCATTCAGAGATAGTGACATCGGGGAAATGAAGTAGTTAGACGTACAGAATGCTTGCTTTGCACTTGAGGGCGACCTACAAGACTACAAAGTAAAGTCAGAGTACCAACAACAACCTTTCGGTTAAGACAAGGGTATGGTTGCTGCAGCAGTGGTGGGCGAAGCCGCTGCATAAATGAGGACGGCTTCAAAAGGCTGTGGGTCAGAGTTTGAGCAGGCTCCCAAGGGTTTTATCTGATCTGCATATCAAGAGCCAAGCTAGTATAGGGCGTTGTCGTTGTTCGTCCTACTTCTAACTCTACGCTAGAAGATATCACTGGTTCTCTGACTAAGTTAATGGCCAAGATTTAATCTGATAGGTCGACAATCTGTAATGAACAGACATCCAGTAGGGTATATATATAGGTCTAATATAAGGCCTGTTGTCTCTCCCTCGCAGTTATTTGTTCCGCCCCTTTGGAAAAATCGACTCCCCTATGCCAAGACAGTAGTTGTGTTCGATCGCATTGCCAGCGAAGGACTGGCGGAGTCCACAACCAAGTGATATACCCAATAAAGCTATATAGTCCTTGTTAACAGCAGCTGAGAATAGTTCTGAAGGGAGCAATTTGCAACAAATATAAAAAAGAAAAACGTCCAAAGCATCTGTCTTGTGAAACCGGCTGATAAATGGAATTGCGTAAAGTATCATCTTTATCTGGCCCGGGATCCGACGGAGAAGACGGCGGCTGCGTCTGAAAGGCAGTACTATACCGCTCATAACTGCATATACGTTCCAGTGTTGCATGATATGTAGAAGCGCCCGCCTGCTTCGTTGTAAAGTATTGATTATCAATTGATCGCCTAGAAAAGCGAATATCCATGGCGAGAGGGTAAGCGACCGAAGAATGGCAAGAGAGCTTTCCCGACAGTGGTAAGACAAGTGTTGAAGAGTCTTCTTCCATCTTTTTCTCAGCTCTTGTAAGTTTCCATCAACATCAGTATCCGCATCCCGGTTGTGAAATATCATAGAGGGGCCAGGTTGAGGCGGGTTCCCTTCGACCTCAATGCCTTCTTGATGGACTGATGCCAGAACAAGTGTCTTTCCGAAGCGGTGCGTGCAGCGGCAGCGTGATAAGTAACTCGCATCAGACCTTTCCCTCCAATATGAAAACCCGGACTCATTGCGATAGTGCCACAAGCGTCCAAGGGTAACGTTATCGTAGAACTCCGTTCTTAGGTCACCCGGACCCCCTTGGAAAATCCAATCCGGCGCGATTGTGCAGGATGCAACAAAGTCAGATTCATCGGGAGCCAATTCTACAATGATTCGTATCACAAGGGGCGGCACCTCGCTCACAGAGCTCCTGAGAAGAGCCATCGTTATCGCCTCGTACTGGTCCTCGCCATCAGGGGTTCCTGTCATAATGATTCTTGGATCAGGTTGAGGTCTCGAGTTTGGCGGATAGACTTCGGCAACATAAAAAGATTCAGGAAGATCCTTTAGGAAAACCGTGTAGTACGGGGACTCGGCTATGCTACTTGCAAAAGCGAGGCTCGGGAGTAGGTTGGCCGATGTCAGTCCCCATTCTGACCAATACTGATAGTTCAGAGTACACAAGGGTTTTTTTCGCCGTACGTAGAGGCCATTACGACCATTGTCTAATGGAATAGCAATCATCGTTGTGGGATCTTGCTCTAGTCTGCATTGTAACAACCCATATCTCCAGTGTGCGAAGTTGTCATCAGAGATCGGCATTTCAATAGAGAGGCCCTTGTTAGTTATTTGGAATGGGGGAGTTGGTGCCCCCACATCGCAGGGGATAAAATCCTTACATCCCGAGAATGCAGCAGGCGAGGTAGCAAGGACTCCAGACTCGTCCGGATCTCCCTCTTGGAAAGACCAAGCTAGCAAGGTTTGATCGTCGGAATGCTTCATGATTTCCTCCTGCAATCTCAAGAATGCATTTGCACCCTCACCGTAAAGTAGAGGCATGTTGATTCCAAAAATACCCAATAAGCTATATGCTTTGTCCTCGATTCGAGTTGTTTCCCGTTTCGAAGCCCAGCTCATCTTTTTGGCGATACTTGCTGAATGAAGCGTAGATTGCAAGACACTGGCTCTCGATGTGTTGTTGCTTTCATTTGCGTCTAGCGGGGCCAATAGGAAGGTCTGGTCAATGCCAGTGATTTGGGTGATGAGGTCAACTACCTCATACCGTTCAGACATGAATGTCCAATCGTCATAAAGAAATATGAGCCTCGACGGCGCTAGAAGCTCTTGAAGGGTCCATCCTCGTTTGAACCAACGGCTCTTCGCAAATAATGAATCCGGCTGGTGAATATCTGTACTCGATGGAACATCCGCCAAATATGTGTAGCATACTTTAGAGCGCTGATACCAACTCATCATCGAGTTGATAGCCTCTGACAGCTCTGCACTACTGGTTTTATCGATACAGCACGTATCGACCCAGGCATACTCGAGGTTATTCTGGAGCGCCAAATCGCATGTCTTTCTGATTTTCTCATATCCTGATCGATCTGTGCCCTCTTTCTTCTGCACGTCTTGTAAAGTAACTTCTTGTCCCGTAATCCATGTATGGGAGAGAATCGCATATTCCGGAACTTGATGGTCCATAAACTCTACCACTTGCAGTGTTCTTGCATCCAAGAGCCGCATTGTGGATTTTGAGGACCTTGGGTGCCCTGACGGGTGCGCAGGTAGTAGGAAAAATGTGTCGCAAGCCACGCATACGACCTAGGAAGAAATCAAGAGCTCATTCCCCTCATGAAAATATGAAACAGCTCATGAAATTGCATGTTGGAAACAAATTTCATGCCAGCTTCGTTCTTCAGCCTTGATAAATACACGACTAACCCATGCTTCCAGCTGATGACGTGGCTCAACGAGATTGGGTCACTTTATTCATACATGCTGGGTCATTAAAGCACAGACTGCTTGACCATCATAAATGTTCAGCTACCCCCACTCTTGACTCTCAGAAAAGTGATAAGGTATAATTGTCTTATAGTAATTAGGAAAAGACTCTCTTCTTTGATTTGGTAATTATATTTATCCCCATACGGGCCCTCTCGGGAACTATCTATAGACCACCAACACCGAACTATAACTAGCTAGGTAGGTCAAATTCAGGCTGGTTAGGGAGGGGAAAATCGTCGTACGAATCAAAACCCCTCCTCCATACACAATTGATGTCCTATATGAACCCCAATCTAAGCTGAGGGAACATTGCTGAGGAAGCCCTTGATGAACCGAAGACCTGTGATGATAGCTGAGTTATAGTCGAAGGACGTGACCAAGCGTTCAATGACCACCGACCAGGTCTGTGCGAGTGCGTTGAAGTTGACCTTGGAGACAAATGTTTTCACAGCAGTGAAAATGGTTTCAATGAGTATACCTCCAGGGATGCCCTTTACTATCTGTTAGTTCAAAGACATGCTACTCGACTTGATACATCTCGCTACTTACAGGAATAGAACTGATCAGCTTAGACACCCAATCTATACCCTCACTAACAAGAGCATTGAGATCGACTGAAGCGACAAATTTAGTGAAAACATTAAACCCGTATTTAACCAGCTCGTTAATATTCAGAGTGCCCTGAGGAAGTCTAAGTTAGAAATTGAATGAGAAATCGATCTTCGATGCTTACCGAGTCAATTAGGTCAATCATGTTTTGCAGAAGGTCACCAACAGCGTCGCGCTTGTTTAACTGGCCCGCGGTCTTGCCATCGTCAGTGGTGACATGCACGAGCTCATTGAAGAAGCCATCGAGAGCATCGAGAGCAATAGCGAGATCCTGCTCGCAGTCGTTAGCACCTTTCCTTGGCACCTTGAAATGGTAAACTACCTTGGAGTTGCCAGCATCGGTACCGTCGTTGGCCCGAACCACCAACACGGAGCTGCTATCAACAAGTTCTCCGTTGTTCCGGGGCAGAACAAGTGCTATTCTACGTCAGAAGAGGTAAGCTTAGCGAAGAAGAGTTCTTACCTCTAGTTGCGTGAGGGATAGATGCGGCAATAGCAGTTCCTGCAGCAAGAATGGAAGAGAGAACAGCTGAGAACTTCATTTTGGTAGATAGTCTTAGAAATCAACCTTTTGGCAGAAGAGTTGAGTTGAGTTAACGAGGAACAATTGTAAAGAACGATTTAGAATACTAGAAAAATATTTAAATGAATGTAGTGAGTAGCTTGCTGTCCAGAAGATAAGAAGTAAAGCGAAAGATTGAATATTTATATCCCTGGACTCGTTATACAGATTAGATGCTGGTGGTGAGGATTTTGGCATTCCAGCCATTTCTATACGGCACATGTGAAATCTCCATGGCAGATACCAGGTCTCCCTGGCTTCTGGCAGTTGATAGTTGTCGCTTTTTCTCCGATAATCGTACCACTTTGGCTTTCTACATACAAGTCAAGGTAAAATCTGAAACGGGCTTCCTCGAGATCTGCACGGCGGTCTGGTTAAAGCCATTTCCATGACTTGGTAGACTGCGCTAGCGATATGGAAAGGGCTGTCCCCCATGTCTACGTGACTGTTTAGTGGACTAGGATCCATGCTGACGAGATAGCTCCTAAAAGTCTAGTACCTAATTGAGGAACTCACATGTGCTGCAAGTCATACATACTGCCGAGCTGTATCCTCGGTTCTAGAGATATTCCACAGCATATGTCGGCTCCGATGAACGACGCCTACAGCGAGCTTACATTTCACCGCTCTAGCGCCTTTCTGATAATCGTTTATTTAATTTATCCACGTTGGATTATGTTAAGGCGGTCATTTATGGAGTGTTCTCTGGGTAGCCTCTCCTACATCCACGTCTATATTATAACCTGAATCTCGTATACAATGCGGAACGCTCTTGTTTTATCAATGGTTTAAGACTGTCAATTAAGAAATATTGTTCCATTACTTGTTCTGTCACATTTCCCCATCACATATAATTAGATCGTGCTCCCATTGAAGCCCAGATTATAAAGCGCAGTCTCGGGACTTTCAGTTGTTGAAAACTGCATATCCGGGAATAAACTCCATGGCACTGCGAAGCTATAATCTTGCTGACAGCTGGATTCCCATTGGTCCCATGTGGGCGTGGCTGAATACTCATTGTTGCTGTATACCTGATCTGTCTCCTCGGGATAAAATCCTTCCAAGTCAGGGCCGTATATCACCCCGCAGTCTAGAGAGAAGCTGTTGAAATCAGGCTGCGAAACAATGTTCTCTAGAGAATATGATGAAATGCAGTTGATGTTGTCAAAAGGTTCGAGACAAATATCGCTGCCCGTCGAAAATCCCGCTTTGACGTCAAGCTTGTGGTCTGGAACATTGTAATCACTTGCCGAATCGATTGATTCAGACAAGTCATCAACAAGTTCAGTAGTGAGGTTCGAGTCCAAAGGGATGGGTGATTCGTTTTGGTCATCAGCACACCCGAGATCGATCATTACATCATTGGCCGACGAATTATGGTCTGTTCCATACCTGCTGAATCTTGAGACGGTCTCGATCATTGTCAATACCGTTCTTCCCACAGTCCATACCTGAGCCAGCTCTTTAATGGCCTGGAGAGAAGTACCAAGTCGTCTACGAGCGAGTCTACTAATAGAAGCGCTGGGCGTATTTGATACATGTAGATGTATGACAACCGCTGAGAAAAGAGCGTGTACAACAAATGGGGGACATCGACAAAGCTGATTTTTGGAGCTAAGGGTTTCGACTATCGAGTTAATCATACTCGCTGCTCGTACGGCGCCATCTCGTGACCCATAGGTCTGTCTCGTGTCTTGAAGGGTTTTTCGGTTCAGGGTTGAACTTGCCCGATGAAATAGACAGCGGGCCGCAAAGTAATGAAGATGTAGAACGGCGGACCAGAAGTGGTGTCGTGATTGCTCCCAGCGTAGGGACATGGGACACTCTTGCATCCATCTTGACAGAGCAAGTCCAACAGGGATGGTGTCATTCTGTTCTTGACAAGCCCCAGTCAGTTTGGAGTATTTGTTGACGATTAGACCAATGAGCTTCGAAAGCTTCAGATACTGGAGAAAGAATTGAACTTGCACAGTACTGGGGTATTCTGGGCCGTCTTCCTTTCTGTCATGTTCGATGAAGTCATCCTCCGTCAGCATTTCGACGTCGCAGTCGTCGAGATTTATAGATACTGATTGACCTAACGCAATGGCCAGCGCACAATCTCTAGTGAAGAGCGTCCACCATATGCGTTTCCGCAATCTCTTCTCTGTTGTCGATAGATCTGAGTTTTGTATGCTGCGGTGCAACCCAAAATTCTGAGCCACAGCGATCGCGGCTTGACTCCAGTAGAACATGTTCTTGGATACATCGGCAGGGCCAGCCCAGTACCAACCCATCAAGAGCATTGACTGGACTAGAGTGATGCGGTCTCGTTCATAACCAGCATCATAAAGAGCTTTGGCACGTCGATAAAAGGTTGCCACAGCAGTTGAAGTTGATCCATCCTTCATCAATTCTGGGTTGGTACTGATCCGTGCGCCGGCCAAAAGGACACATTGCAGCAGAAGTAGCGAGGGAGGGTTTTTGGCATCCTGATATTGTGACATGAAATGTGTGCGATTGATGACGGGCACGATTGGGTGAACCCAAGTAAAGTAGGAATCGATTATATCGTCGCATATTAAACGAGGAGGTAGAGTAAAAGCACCTCGCCGGTTCAGAATCTGTATCTCTAGGCTATCCATGTGCTGTAAGTCCCGAGGTACGGGTTCATGCAGAACACATGTGTCACCAGGAAGAGGGAAGTGGGTGACTGGACCTTGGTAACGACCAAGAAGGAGATTAAATCCCGATGATTCGCCAAGGTACATCATAAATCCTGGCCGACTGACGGGTACGACAGTGAACTTCGTTACAAGCTCAGTTTCATGTCTAGGGTAATCCGTGCAAGACGCCTGGCTTCTAGTGACGGTTGCACTTCGTACTCTACTTGAAGCGTTTGACCTACACAGCATAAGTATAAAACATTCTAGATCAAGCAGGACCTTGAACAGAGTTCTTACGTATCGCGAGGCTGAGAATCTCGGCTGATGAAAGCCCTAGCTTGACGCTCCCCAATACCTGCTACATGGCATTCGAGATTGAACGCAGAGCAATTGGTGCAAGGTATGCCGTGACTCAGGGCATCGCAGCGAACCTTTAATGTTGCGCCGTTAGAGTAGTGGTCACCCTTCTGATATCACGATGGAGCAACTGACCTTTCTGGTATGGCAGACCTGACTAGACTGTGAGATTTCATTGAAGGGCCGAGGGCAAGAGAATTCACTTACCTCACAGGCGCGAAAGGACCGAATTCTGACTGCCCTATAACTGTTAACCCTACTTGTATGCAGCATGAAAATTTGTTATGCACCTGTACCTTCGTGAACGGGGTTGCTGGGTTGGTTTAACCATCGTTCCTTCGTATGAAGATTCAGACAGGCGAAAAGTATGTCTTATGGTAATGTCGTGTTGTTATGAAGATTCATGTAGTGGGGGTTCACGGTAAAACAAAAATCGGCACGAGAATCACAAGCCGGTTCTTTCAGCATATAACGGATCGCAATATAACCATGACTCAGGCCCAACTAAGAAAACAGTATTAGCACAAACGCCGCATTGCACTAATGCACCCCGCACTATAACAGGAAACGAACTGCCGGGGCACGCAGGGGTAACAAAGTCTGTCGATCTTAGAGCAGAAGCCAGTCAAATCCACCGTTCCTTGAAAAGGCACGGTGCGGGGGTAGTGTTACTCACTGCAGGGGCTCGGGGAGTCCGGGCAGACGCTGATCTCAGTCGTATAAAAGTGGCGAGGGACTGGTCTAGTCTAAGGGGGGAATAAGACTCCGGGCACTGTCAGGGCAAATTTGGGCGCCTGACGTCCGAAGTCTTATTTCCCCCCGAGGCTAGTCTAGTCGTTGACTAGCAGTTAGGTATGAACATGGATGAATTAGTGGCGATAGACTTTACGAATTGTGCCATGTTTCCGTATCATTCACTGCCCCTGTAATCTCTGGATCGGATGACTGTACCTGTAGAGGGATGAAGGATCGAGGGATATGTCGCCACTGATTGTCCCTTGTTTCCGTTTCGTTTGCAACTTGCTCAATGACTACTCAACAGAGATTTATTACAGAACTTATCTATATGAACGTATTTGCCACTGAAGCCAATATTAGTTAATACACGGGAATCGAAAGAAAGTCAAAACGACGCCGTAGTGTCGCCCATCTAGCCGATAATTACAGGCCCGGCAGGCTTACCAACCAGATCCAGCAGAGCCTCAATCAAGGCACCAGACAAGACCGCAGAGCCTTCCAGATCAAGAAGGGAAGATACAGTGTTTTTGGTACTGCACTTGCTTACTCTCTTCCTGCCATTCATAATGTCAATCAACCACGACAGAGCTTTCCCAGCGCCTATGATAGCAAGTGAACCATGTTCCGACAAGAGATCTCTCTCGTACTCAACCACGGTGCCCCCAGAGCAGTACGACTTGACAAGACTATCAGTATCCTTAATTGGACTGACTTGATCATTGATAGACTTGTAAACGAAAAGAGGGATAGATGGGGTAGATTTGCCGAGAGCATTCTCGTCGAGGATGCCCTTGGCAGGTTCTTTGTCTAAGACGGTGGGATCTTTGATCATCGCCACAACGTCCTGTCCAAGGAAGGAAAGGACATCAGTCACGAAACATTGCTTTCCCACAGCATCGAACTTGGCTTTGTATTGCGGTAGAATGTTTGCATCAAGCACTGCACGAAGCTCAGGATATTGCTGAGCCAAACCAATCATACCGGCAGGGATGAGACCTGCGAGAGGAGTCTTGTTAATACTCCTGATGACTGTCGTTATGTTGGGAACAGTGCCGCCAAGCGCCGCACCAGCTATGCGGAGCTCTGGTGCATATGACTGCTGTAGTTCTGCCGCCGCAGCAGACGCGATGCTTCCACCTGAGTAACCCCACATGCCGACAGTGGGGTTTTTATTGATGCCGGTGAAGTTGGCTGAGTTGATTGCCGCTCGGATACCATCCAGGGTTGCATATCCTGCAAGTTTGTTGGCTAGATAGGCGGCGTCGGGTCCCTCATGGTCCGGGGAGATCACAACCCAGCCCTGCTCAAGCGCTCCTTCGATCAACAGAAGCTCCGCTTGGGTAACAATGGTTCCCAGGGGACCTCCAGTTGCCGAAGCGAACTGCAGGGCGTAAGAGGGGGCGCAGCCAAGATAGGCGGCATCTTCCGCGACTTGATAAGACAAGACCTTGGTGTAATCTGCTTTGTGTGGGACCAGAACAGTAAGGACAGTAGCTGTGGCTTTTTCAAAGTTGTCGTTGGTCCTGTAGAGGATTTGCCAAGTGTCTTTCAGGTTGACGGGTGACACGCCGAAAGCGGCAATTGGTGCAGGCGGCTTGCGATAGTTGATAATGGTTCCCGGAGGGTAATCGTTGATGTTACCAGGGACTTGATAGAATGAATCTTTGGTGGGTAGAACGGGGAGTGATTGTCGCTCTTCCATAGGGACGCAGAGGCCCAGCGACGCAAATGCCGCCAGAAAATGAAGGGTAAAGTGAGGAAACATAGTGAGTGGGGACTATTGTGGATGATCCTCGTCTCAGATCTGTAGAGAATAGATCATTCCAAGTGTTGTAGATATCAGGCTTCGTAACCTATGATAAAAAGTAGCTACAAAGTACATTTATTACAAGTATTAAAGTAGTCCATTATTGAGTTGCGCGGCTCAATCAAGTCTGCCAGGCCATGTGAACCCTCGGATGGCACAACTCAAGGTCAAGCTGGTCATTACCCTTGGCTTCAACGGTAATGCCACTGGCTTAATGAGAGTTTGGGACATTTTGTTCACGTTCAGGAGAGCGGTCCGTGCTTAGAAGAGGGCTGCCAATTACCTCAAGGCGCGAATTGTAAACTCCGTCTTAGCGTTCACCCATTTGGCGCCAACTCCCGAGGTCGACCAAGCCTAGGGATAATGCAGTAAGCTATCTAGATCGGGTAACAACCCCGGACTTTGTCTGTATCGAGTAGTTCGTAAAATTCAACTCTGATCCTTGCATGGTTATGAAAACAAATGCATTGCAATCTCAACTACGCTATACCTCAACGGGAAACTATGTGCGAGAGCTTCACAGCGTCCTTCTCATTGACGATTGTTTGGAAGAAAAAGTGAAACAAATCAATCCAATTTAGTACAGTTTTGAACTAGAGCCTTTTCTTTTTCTAAAATTACAATATTAAGAAACAATGTTTTACAGCATAACCAATTAGGCAGTACTTCAAACCACCTGTGTCGTGTGTTCCTTTGGAGTAGCAATCTCCTCTTTCATTTCCTTCCACCCGTTCCGATGAAACATCGTTGCCAGCATCACTCGCAAGGATGGTAGACAAATACCGATTATTCCAACCGTGATCTCAATGGTGGACCATTTTGAAAGTTCAAAGTATTCCCATGTCGGGTTTTGGGAATCAAGACTGTAGCTTTCGAGGAACTGGAGACGAATGATGCTAATAACAGTGATCCTACGTGATGTGTCAGTCGCTAAGGAGCAGGGACATGAGCAGGTTTAGAATACATACGCAAACCCGAAAGTAAACATGATACCGGCGCGAAACTTCCTTTCCGCACTGAGATCTAGCTTTTTTACCTGAGATATCGGAATCGCCAGCATCCAGAGGTCGAGAAGGATGCCGATTGCTGAATGAGACCATCCCACCGCGTGCATGTCAACACAGCGGCCACGATATTCTCCATCCCAGCCTTTCCAAAAGAAGTCTATCGGGCGGCACGGGAAAATGCCGATAGTAAAAAAAACACGTGTAATGAGTGTTGTAAAGATAACTGCTGTTATGGTAGCTTTGTATGCTTTAGGACAAGCGGATGAAGGAAATAGACGAAGAAAGAAACTAAGCATCGAAAGCTTCAGTAGGTTAATCGTTAGAAAGTATAGTAGTTGCATCAAGTAAAAGAATTTAGCGAATTCTTTGATTTGCTCGAACGAGACAGTCCAGATATCGCGCCCAAGCCCATTAGCAGCAACGCCGTATATGTTGACAACAGTACCACAAAGTCCCGCACCAAGGGTTGCCAATATGATGTAATCGTCTGCTTGAAACCTTTCCCTTTGGGAGAGCTTAAACAAAAGACGTAAGAAAATCAGGAGATTGGCCGGTATGCAGAGTGCCAGGACGATAGAGTTGTATTCTGCTGTCCTGCTGCGAACAGGTGCCCCACACGCCTCCATCGTGATGTTTTGAGTGACTGCGATGTTAGACCCAGTTCCTTTAGGTTGAACCAACAGTATATGGACACATACACAAAGCCTGCTTAACTGTACAAGTGTCTCGGATGCATCGTGCTGCTTCATCTTGTAAAGAGGATGTGGTACAAAGGCAAGTTGTGTTAGTCGAGGCGCAGGACGAGGTAGCAACAGCCTCAATTAAGCAGTCAACCTGGGCGGATGAAGAGGCAGATGTCAGCATTCCATCTTAGAGAGGCCAGAGTAAATGTAGGACCATACAGCGCAGTCTGGCAACAGATTAATAGTTGAGGAAACATTAAATGACGGCTGGGACAAGCCATAAGATGGAGTAGCAAAGGTAATGAAGAAGAGAAAGAAAAATGCCAGCATTGTGGGAACAAATTAGAGGCCTTTCAGCAGGGGCCAAAGGAGAGGGAACGAATTTAGAGAAACCTTCGTACAGTCCACAAAGGTGGATCGGCAGAGCATGGAAAGGAAGATATAGCTCCCATTACAACAATTTTGTGATACTTTAACAGTTTACTGTAGATCTCCAATTTCGTTTAAACAGAACTCAATTTTCGGATCTCTATTCTTTAGCTTGTGCATGAGACGGCGGCGAGTAGAGGACTAAGACTAACATCAATAAGGCTGAACAACTGGCGACTGAACAGCCAGCTTTGTGAATGACCGCTCCCCAAGTCTGGAACATACCCTATTTTTGAACTCAGGGGCTACTACGCGTGATCGATAAGCGCTTACGCAGTAAGCTTTGAGAAGTTTAGGATGAGGAAGATTTTACTAGGCCAACTTGGGCAGTCAAGTCAGAAATCTATACATGTGTATTGCGGCTTATGGCGGAGATTTAAAATACCATCCTAGCTCAGGCAGTAACCGATTTCCATCACCCCTCTACCTCAGACAATGACAGGTTGAGGAAGGATCTCATATAGCTCTAGTAGGGTAAGGATTAACTGTAGACATGTGCTAGACTAGCAACACCATTAATTTTACAATGAGGCGATTGTTAGCTTCTTGTTGCCACTGTCTATAACGAAGGCAAAGCCGTTCCGGTTCAAAAAAATATTAGCGTCACCCTAACTAGATTCCGCAACATGTCCGCAGCCGAAGCTTCAGTATGGCTCACGCCTGTTATTTCGGAATGGCTGTCCGCGTGAAACGAAGCTACTACGATCTCCTGAATCCACGTTCTAGTCTATATAATATTCAAGCCACCTTAACTAATGGTGGCGCCACACTTTTATGTTTACTCTTCATGGAATAGTCAAGATAATAAATATATTGCAAATATTAAATTTCTACTAAAAATGTCCAGAAACGAGCTCTAACTAAATTACCATTGACTAAGGGAGACACAGCCATACTTGTACGGCTATTACAATGAGTAACTACCAGTATCACGTCCGACCCAATCAGCTTGAAGGCTTGAATTTAGTAGAGAGTCGCATCCTATCAATTCTAGATTAAGTCTTGAGCTTGCTCTGTGTACACGTTCTCTGAGCCCGTCTGTCCAAGGTTTGTTGGTGATGGGCTTCTAGTTCTGAGCATATGACTTCGTGATTTTCCGTAGACTTTCTCTCAAGATGATTCGACTCCAGTATGGAAATTAGTAGTCTTGGCTGAACAACTGGTGGCTTTGCCTCTAGTACACTGAATGAGACGGTCCCCCAACGGAGCGATGCTGGACTCGAATTCGTCGTGATTTGAAGCAGCCTATTTAGCCCCGTTCTCCCTAGGAACAGAATCCTTTCCGGTAAGAGAGATGTACAATACCTCTATTTTGTCGTGCCTAGAGTTGCCGTTTGCTCCATGATCAAAGTGAGCGGTGGCTAAAGACATTAATGCTTCACCTACCACTGGCTTCTCACCACCATCGCCATTTGTGTCACCCCATGCACCATATATATGAGGATCTATATTAAACTCTAGCTGTTAGACGGAGTTTAGAACAACAAACCAGTTTGTCTCAGCAGACTACAGCCATGACGCTGGGTGGCTCGATTCCGTCTGTCCGGGAATTAAAGGTTTTCCGGTTAGGCTTACTTCCATCATTACCAAAGACAACATAAGGATGAATATTAGTATTTAGGTCCTCTATTTCTATCCTACACGGTGCAACGTCGTCTTGGAACAACGTTTGAGATTAAGTGTCAGAAGAGCTTCCGCAACTTCCATCGTCCGCGGGGCCGCCCTGCTCTCCATAACAATCGATGTCCATATTAACAAGGCGGCCGTTTGTATCCTGTAAGTAGATGATCCCGCTGGGATGTAATCCAAATCAGGTCGTGGTATTTATATACAGAGCGATTGATAAACTAATGGCACCTTGGTAGAGATCCACTGGAATTATATATTAATTAGAGTTGTGTCGATGTAGGCTTTGTTAATAGGACCGACTGAGGTTGTATTTCTTCTCGCTACCACAGAGATTTCTAACAATCCTTAAGGGGTTGAAACCAGACTTCGTGGATGTGTAGACTACATTATGCACGGCTGTAGGTCCCTGGGTCTAGCATTCAAGGACTTGTTCTTTCATGACATAATACTAATAGAAGACGTCTGTTATCCAAGCAAGAACTTGACTTTCACAAGAATCCAATAGTCTATAAAATTCTTATAATTATATAGAACTAGAGTAAGATACACCAGCTATGAATAATTCAGGTCCAGTTACCCTACATCTGAATTTTATCTTGAAGCAATTGTGCGGGGGATGAGAATGGTTCATGTGATTCTGGAACAAGGAACGTTGCTATAAATAGCTGATAGTAGCGTTCAGCCTATGTTTTGGCACCTGCTGCACCGAGGAGAGTGGAGGCTGAAGGGAGACGCTTGCTGAGCGCGCATATTTGATAAACAGGCTAGCCTCATGCTATATTAGAGATGTGAGACCACCAGGCCAGAGGAGAGAGCTCAAACCCACTCAGATATGATAAGAGCCGCCATTGACAACTTAAAAAGTAGGGTCAGTGGTAACTACTGCTGCAAGACTCTGCTAGGAGTTGTTATCTGTATATTCGAATACGCTTCAAATAATGTTTTCATTCTTTTACCTTCTGTATAGTCACTAACAAGGTCGTCACGGTGTTACACAAAGAATTTACCTTCAGATTGCCACAATCGACGGCACGGTTGATGACTGTGCTACATAAGTGGACGTAGAATGAGGCTTTAATTCGAATTCAAAGTGCCTTTATGGTCTAGAAAGTCTCAGTGTTCAGTCAGCAGCATCTCAGCTCCAATAGGGAAGAACTCAGCCCAGGAAATGAAAATGGACTTTGGTAGGCCCAAGTGTTACCTTTGGGCATATGGGCGTTTGGGGGCCATATCCTCAGTGACGACATCGTGCAATGCGGTGAGTGAGAAACGTCCATATTATCCCACGCGAAGTAACGCTGCTATAAATAACTGATTGTGGCGTATAGCCTGACCAAACAAATATGCCTAAACAGTACTTAATCTTATTTTATATCAGGCTGTGAACCACTCTCTTTTGCCCAGCCCCCAGAGCCTACCTTAACTTAAGAACTATTCGCATTTCATGCAAGCCTATCACTTCTAGCCCTACGCCACCATGGCTTTCGGTGTGAAGTTGCATCAAAGACTCCCTCTAAGCATGTTGTGACACCGGCTACGTGCTGTCACGCCTCGGACTCTTATTATATATTAAAGACCATTGTGCTCCACCACATCAACTGTCCTTTCGTATTCGATCATCATAGAAGGAGAGTCCCGGCTGACCCGCGAGATCGATTGTCTCAGATTCTTTTCAAGCAATATCATGTCTCTCAATACACCCGCTGCGGGCCAATCTGCCCCCGTCAATAATCCGGAGGCGCTTTCTTCCGTCCGCGAGGACTTGTTGTACAACCACTCCACTGGCAATGTGGACGTACCGCACGGATTCAAGTATCGCCAATATCGGATCTTCGGATACACTTTGCCCTGGTATGCGTCACCAAAGATTCAGCTGGGCATGGTCGCTTTTGTATGCTTCATGTGTCCCGGTATGTTCAACGCGTTGAATGGAATGGGTGGTGGAGGAAAGGTCGACACCACACTGGTTACCGACATGGTAAGAGTGCATTATCGAATCTAGCAAGTTCCGGTGCTGACCAGTTGCAGAACACGGCTTTGTATAGCACCTTTGCCGTCGTCGGTTTCTTCGGAGGCACCTTCGTCAACAGACTTGGTGTCAAATTAACACTTGCCTTGGGTGGCATTGGCTACGGCGTCTACACCATCAGCATCCTGCTATCGAACCACTTTGGAAAGGATGTTCGAGGTTTCAATCTTTTCGCCGGCGTCCTTCTCGGATTTTGTGCAGCGATGTTATGGACTGCTCAAGGCACGATCATGATATCGTATCCGCATGAACACCAGAAAGGACACTATTTCGCCTGGTTCTGGGGAATTTTCAATCTAGGCGCTGTTGTTGGAAGTCTTGTAAGTGGCTAATATTGAGCTATCCGTGTATCGTACTAACCTCTATTTCAGATCCCGCTCGGCAATCATATAGACACCATCGAAAACGTAGATGTTAATGATGGCACATATATCGGCTTCATTGTCCTTATGTTCTTTGGAGCAACTCTAGCTCTTCTCCTTTGCAACGCAAATGACGTCATCCGAAAAGACGGTTCATATGTTATCCTGATGAAGAATCCGACATGGCAAAGCGAACTTTTAGGCTTGTACGAGACGATCCGATTCGAACCATTTGTTATCTTCCTCTTTCCCATGTTCTTTTCGTCCAACTGGTTCTACGTTTACCAGCAAAACGTCGTTAACGACGCGTATTTCTCAACAAGAGCGAAGGCTCTTAACAGTCTGCTGTATTGGCTAGCGCAAATCGCTGCTGCTGCTATATGGGGGTACTTGCTCGATCTTGAATACCTGCGTCGTTCTGTCAGAGCCAAGATTGCTCTCGTCGTTCTTTTTGCCCTTACCTTTATCGTATGGGGTGGCGGCTACGCGCATCAGAGAACGTATACTCGAGCAATGATTGACGAAAAAGGGAAAGATGCGGGAAAGGATTGGAACGATTCGGGATACGCTGGACCTCTTGTTTTGTATATCTTCTATGGCTTCTATGACGCTGCTTGGCAAGCTACTGTGTACTGGTATGTCATATCATGTCTATATCTCTTCATTACTAACTCATGTAGGTTCATGGGCGCTCTCTCCAACTCTGGTCGTCGCTGCGCAAACTACATCGGTTTCTACAAAGGCATCCAATCAGCCGGCGCTGCAATCTCAAACAACCTGGATGCCAGAAAAGTATCATTCGAAGCACAATTTATCAGCAACTGGGTCCTTCTAGCTACATCTCTCGTCATAGCAGCACCGGTCATCTTTCTCAAGATCCGCGATCATGTGGCAGTGGAAGAAGACCTTGAAGGAACGGATGAAACCCTGGCGGATGTCGCTCCCACATATATCCTTACTCATCCAGGCCGCAACGGGGAGACTTATGACAGTAAGGAATCGAACAAGAGAGGCCCTGGGTTTACTTCAGTCTAACTATCATTTGTAGTGGAATTTGATGAGTTTAATAGTTCTACAAAGTTACTACGTCGATGGTGAGACACAGTGTGGTGTGTCTTCCTTGGTAAATTTCAGTTCCGACTTGCTGCAAGATCTTATCGTCCTAATAAAATGATTTTTGTGTTTAAGTAATCATTAGAATGATGTTTGAAGGTTTTCAATTTATAAACAGATATTTCCGATAATCATACAGCAGACTTTGCCTAGTTTCTCGTAAACCTAGATCCCCCGGTATGTATGGCCTTGGCGAAGCTGAAAGTTGCAGTTGGTTAGTCTTTGTTTTATTAAAAACAATATCATACCGTAAATACCTATGCAAGTCGCTAGGAAGCAGCTTAATTGGCACACTTGTAACAATCTTCATCTTCCAAGTGAATAATTTGATGCGCGTCGCACAACGTTTGATGAGCAGTGCAATATCCCTTGGATTTGTTGTACCGACAGTTACCCTTGCTCTTCTTAGGGCAGTGGTGGGTTGTCGATGCACCTTTCTTTGGCATTGTGTTTAGATGTGTAATTTCAGCTGGAGAATGAAATGGTTTGATGAAACAGAAAGACAATGGATGAAAGAACCTGTTTTTTGAGATGAAAGGATACGGCACCCAGATAATTTAATATCTGATTTCATGATATGTTTCAACCTCAGGTACCTTGTTCAACAAAACTCCAACGATCGACAATGAAATACTGAGGATCAGTCAGCTGCCAATGTGAAAATCAACATGAGGGTGCAACCATGCCATCAATTGGTCAGCCTCATTTCCACGAAACATCATATTGATCACATTTCACGAAATCCTCCAGCCGACTTTGCTATACAGACAAACATGAATGAGAATGAGAAGTTGGTGATTGGTCGCCGAGTCTGTTTTCGGCTGATCTAGTTGATGCATCAATTCCGTGGCAACACGCCAGTGGTCCAGCTCTTGCCGCCACCCATGATGTGGTGTTGTCAATATGCGGGGTACAAAGCAGGCTGTACGAGAGCCTGATTTCTAGCCCTGGGAAGCTTCATGATATCGAATGCCAATGGTTGCAAATACCCACAGGCAATCTGCAGTGTTACGAGGCAATTCATGTGAAAGCCTGTATCCCGTGGACGCTGTGCACTTACCTGCGTGAACCGGCTTGCGAAACGGAGTAGCCTCAAGAGCCAGGTAGGATTTCCTCTCGTTCGGCTGTCACATTTACCGTGACTTGTCACAAAGGCTTGCAAAATCGGTGACAGTCGGGCATGCTGGCTATCAACAAAGATAATTCGTAACGTCATGGTCTGAAGTAGCTAGCTGAATTACAAACGAATGGCTTTTAGTATGGAAATGGATAATCTAAGGATGTCCACTGACTGATGCTACCCCACCCTCTTTTTGATACATGTCTGCCCATTCCTGAAGCATAGTCTTGGCCTCTTTGAAGTCCTCATTAGATCGCACGCCGTTGATAGCGAATTGGACAAGGCGTCTCGCTACTCGATAAGCAGGTTTATAGGCGAACCTGCAGTAGTTTTGGCCTGCGGCCTCTTCGAAGAGCTGCTTCAGCTCCTGGCCTTCTGGAGTTGGAGGGGTATTGTTTGCTGTCCGCTCATCTTCGTCCTCGTCATCCTGCCAATCCCAGATCCACATGGGGGGAGTACATGACATGAACATGGGCGCAAGGACAGCACTGTCCCAATCCAAAACTGCGGAAATGATGGGTACGTTGGTGTCGGCTGTTGAGTCGACCAGAATATTACGCGGTGCGAGGTCCAGGTGAGCAATTGAGTAATGCTGATCAGCGAAATGCCCACTGGCATCCAGCTCCATCACCATTTGGGTAAATTGGTCCATGAGATTTGGCCCGACCGTGTCTGTTGGACACCGCTCCAGGTCTTCAGCTTTCCGAGCATTGAAAATATCTGTAAGTAGTTTATGGACGGGTTCGGCCGATAGAGAAGTGGTGTATGGCGTGATAAGCTTAGGATCTGTCGAGTCCCAAGGTGCGACATGAATGCGGGCTGTCAGGCTTTTGTCGTTGGTTGGCATGACCAATTTGCCAGCCGTGTGACTCCGTACATCCAACATCTGCCTGAATATGTCACCGAGTTCACGCGCAACTCGGCATCGTTCGTTATGACTCAATTTGGGAAAAGACGAGTACAAATCGACTCCGGCGATGCGATTCTGAACTGTATATGGAGAGCTGATAGCATTGCCCTCTGTCCCGTCCATGGCTACAACAGTAGGGGCGGGGATTTTGGTGTTTTGATGCACAAATTGTAGGGCAGCGACTTCATTCTCGACCTGGGCAGCATCAAATCGAGGGATGCGCAAGATGTACTCTGTTTTTTTGTCTGGCTGAGCATCAACGGATTGTCGTGTGAGTGCGATGATGCGATTGAAGCCGCCGCCTTTCAAGCGCTCCACTGTAACTTCTTGAGCGGCTGCATCGGGCCAAATGGTGCTCAGCACGAATGTCAAGACACGAGATCGGAACGTTTCGAACGGCTCATGATCGTATACAACGGAGGAAGAGTCTGAGTCGTCGTCATGAGAGTTTGAAGAAGTTGGAGAGGCAGACATATTTGTGTATCAAGTATATAGGAATGAGCAAAAGAAATGGTGGGGAAGGAGGTGGCTAGGTAAGAATGGATATTTGTTAACTCTCCACGAGTTAGTTATGCATTTTGCACTATTTATTCATGGGTAACGCACAATTATTATTGTCGCACTGATGTGACCCGTTTCTGCTGTCGTTGACCGCTTATCTGAGTATTTTGTACACTCCGAGCACTTGATTAGATAAACGCTTTTCTTTCAGTCTTTAACACTGATGTGATGTTCATTTCTAAAACATAATAGTAAATACTACAAACAGATGGATCAAATGTAATGCAGAAAAAACGCAATCTTGTGTTAGGAAATATGCCATGATTGTCCAAGATTTGGGTCACGTGGGGCCACACCTGAACAACTAGATCTGGACTAGGTAGACTAAATTTTAGCTCATCGTTTCCTCGGATAGTAAAAACATGTATTCTAAAGCTATCTCTGATATACTCTACTCTAGGATAATAGCTACTAATATCTTCCATATAACAAATCCCTCACATCGAGACCTAGGCCTACATGACAAGGAACACCCATAATCTTGTCAGGGAACCTCATGGCAGATTCACAAATCCTAGACGCATCGCGTAACAATATGTCATCGACCTACACCAGAGACGAATGGATTATCAGTAGAATAGCGCCTAGCTTGCTGCAATTGGACCGCTACTCTAGATATCTCCATCTCGACGAAGCCATCGCCTTCTCTAATTATCTCAACGGAGAATTGACGGCCGAGTCTGCTGCTCGAGAAATGACGGTCATGCTAAGGCCAATAGGATTGGAGCAGTCAAAGTACGAGACCGGCGCTATGGTCCGAATAATGCGCCATATTGCAACCGCCCTTTTGCTGTTCGACGACGACAGCGATATGATCCTAGATCTCTTAGTCGCTATGCAGAACCTTCCACCTCTCCCGAACATAGTTTGGTGGAAACTGCCATACTTCGATGGACTATGGCAGCGCTGCTATCTCAAGTACAGGGACAAATATAACAGCGCCCCCTTCTTTAAGAAAGCCGGGACTTTGGAAGCCAAGATGTACCTAAAGGGTCTTTACCCAGTGGATGACCATTGGGCGTACAAGGCAATCAATTTGATCTGTCTTGAAGGACAGGACCTAGAACTTGTGATCTATGAGATCCACGCGTGGCTGGACGTCGCTGGGTCCAAGTTGGCAGAGAATCTACAGCCAGCACAGGTCAAGTGTTTCGATAGAGCTGTGCGAGGTCGGAGAGAAAAGACATACAACATCCAAGTTACCATGTACGAGCATTGGGAGCACTGGAAAAAGAGATTCTTGCAAGTCAGTTACGACGAAAACTTCCTATCGCCTGAATCCAGATTGGTGGCGGGAAAGTGTTATGGTATTATGAAGGGCCTTGTCGTTAATCAGCCCGATCCTCCATTGGAAAAATGAGACAAGACATCAATGGCGATTATTCTTCCTACTTCTCTACTCTCACATCCTTCGGCGTCTTTGTCCTCTCAGAATCCGTCTGGTCGCCGGTATTGACCGTTCCTTCACGCTCCACCATAATGATAACCGCATTTTCCGCCACGGGCTTGTGCGTCACGCCCTTTGGCACGACATACATATCGCCTTCCTTCATGACCACTGGCTCCTCGCCTTGGATCTCCATAGTCAGCTTTCCGGAGAGTAGGTAGAATAGTTCTTCTGAATCAGGATGGGCGTGCCAGATGAATTCACCGTCGATTTTGGCGACTTTGACATCGTGGTCGTTTATTGAGGCGACGAGACGAGGGGACCATTTCTCGGTGAAGGACGAGAGGACACCCGGGATTGAAGTTGCTTGAGGCATTTTCTGTATGTTTGTGTGTGTAGTTGAGACTTGGAAGATTGAAGAGATAATTGTTGTTGGCTTATAGAATTGTCATTAGAAGTTGGAGAATTTTATAGCAATGACTTATCTTTGGATTGCATTGATGGCGATCCACTCTGTCGCTTACAAGGCGTCAGCAAGGGCGTAGACCATGTGGGGGAATAACCAGTTTCCATGATTGGTAATCCCACAAATTCTATTGCTTTCTGTCGTGTCTAGACTGCTTCTTCCCCTGAGTAGAACAAAAGCTAGTCGCGTAATTAGCGAGTAGTTAAATCTAACCTACAGTGTCGCTTGATGGTTGGCCTGGACATAGGAATAACTGCGCAATTCAATAATATTTCAAATTGATAGGTAACAATAACGATGAGAGACATCCTTAAGCATAGCAATTTCTCGAAAGAACCCTTTCCCGTACAAGCTGTGCCCTTAACTTAATCTAATTCATGTGGATATAATTGTCGCTAATAATTCGACCCTTCCAAAGTTCATTTGTTGCGTTGAGACGCATAACCCTGGTAGCGACACCACATGTACGCAGTGCTCATGTCAAATCTCACGGTGCAAGAAAAAGACATTTGGTTGATATTGAGAAAATACCGGCCTAGTTAGTTTAGTATTTTATCACGTCTCCATTTCTCGTACTTACTCTCTTCCACTCCTTATCAGTAAGTTAGATATCGTGTCCAGTATATTCCCTCAACGCCCGCTTCTCTCAACGGAAAAGCTCTGGTAAGATTGTAGTAGTAGCTAACGATGATTATCGTTCAGTACCCGATGACTTCGACGGTTCTTTTCTATATTTTTCTCTTTTTAGCTATGGCTGTGGTATAAAAATAGTTTCGATAACCCATGTTGTCTGTTTGCTGAATTACGGTTTCCATGATGCGATGCTCGGTTATATGCTCGATGACGTCTACATTATAACGCACAATTCAACATTCAGCATGGGCATATATGGATATTCCATTATGCAATGGTCCCAAAGAGGCTTCAGGCGTGCAGACTATCCAGAAAAAGATGTAGGATCATTGATCCTACAGCTAAAAATCGGGTACCGGAACTCATGCAGAAGTGCTTTCTACATCTTACCCCTCACTCAAATGAAGAAAACAGCAATCACCAAAGTAAATCATCTCTTGTCGACCATGTCGAGATGGCGAGAAGTCCTGTGGAACCTTCGTCGTAATTTGTTCAGATTTATGACTTTTACATATGCTGGGGCATATAGACACCACACAGGTCTACCCATGGAGGCTATCGCAGCCCATCAAGACTACATCCAGAATAAGACTGAGACCATCGCGTCATTGGTTCAATTCCGTCGACTCAAGACAGAAGAACTGAGATTCGTTCAAGGAGGGGTAATTTGACTTCTCCATTGCTGAAATAGCGATATTAATCCCCGTCCTGACAGGCAACGTTGTCCGGCGCAGCAGCAATCGGCGTGTTCTCATGGCCTACCACAGAACACGCGCTATGGGCGACTAAAATGTTATGGAACTGGGGCTTGTTCTCCTCCCTCTTCGCGCTGATTAGTTCCGCTCATCAACGTCTGCTACGATATTTGCCAGAGAAGTTCGACCAAGAATTTGACGATCAACAGTTTGAAGTGGCGCTTAGTCTTTTCCTGCAGCCAGTGAAAGGACAGCAAAGAAGTGCAAGGGAAATAAGTTGTAGGATGCTATGGTTTTGGCAGTGTCCTATCATGCTTATGAGTTATTCATGGGTATTCTTTGTGAATGGATATGCATTACACTTGCTTAGTCCAGTATTTGGCTCATCAGGCACCGAGACGTCGGAAGAGGTAAATCAGGAACGGCCGATATTATCACTAGTCAAGATTCTGATTGCGTATAGGTGTCTGTCCTGACTTTATGTGGCTGCGCGCTGGTTCTTCTAAACTTCACGTTCTGTGGAACTCTTTGTCGACACCGACTTGCGGTAGCGCGGCTCAAGCCTATAATCACGGCTAGCGCTGACGCACAGGTGTGAATCTGATACATTTCAGTGAAGATATCTATGGATGTTAGTAATAAAGATAACAAGAACCGAAGCAAGTTCTCTGTTGAGTGAGTAAGGCAGTTAACTCGACCGGCATGATCCAATGAAAAGTCTTCAACACCTTGGGGGCAAAGAGACTCTGAAATTGACCTCGTGACATGTTCGCTTTAGAAGATGTACCTTGAAACCTATCATACAGTAGATATCGTTATGTATCCTACTTCCTGGCTCTGACGGAGTTTTGATTGTAGTATAGGCTTTGCCATTCAAGTGTATCACGAGGATTGAGTAGAGACTCGAAAAGCTTGGTTCTGAGATAACGCGATAACACAAGCAGATAACAAGAGGTGGAAAGGAGAAACAGTGCAAGGTGACCTGGCCCAAGCATTTTACGGGCAGCCAATAGTGTTTGTTATGTTGTTGGTTGCTGTATGAATGGGACCTTGGAGCCTGATTTTCGAAGAGCGGGGTCACGTCGTCCATTTTCATTGTCTTCAAGAATTCAAAATCGGCAGTTTTAATAACTTGTCATCTATCTTATCGCAATCTGTATACCATAGTATCTCAAACAGGTGTGTCGAAGAAACCTAAAGAGTTTGCTTTGTGGTTTGACAACTCAATGGCATATATCGTCCCACTAAATGCATCATTCTCTGCCGGTTTCACGACGACTCGGCGTGTTTCTGTCTCCATCTGCGCTTCATTGTCGCAGGTCATGTGTTTGCCAAAATGGTTATGATCAAGATGGACTTGACAACACTCGCCTTCCATATAGTGCAATGATATTACCTACGGAGAAGGATTTTCAACCGCCTAACGGCGAATGAACGTTTGTATTTTATTGCACACAGTGTCTAAGACAGTGGCTGTAGGCGACACCTCATAGGTATCTGCCTTGGTCAGTGCATAGCCACAGTGACAAGACTAAGTACGTTGCAAGGACGGTTTTGCCTTGTCTGCCTTGCCAACCCTCTAAAAGGAAATGTATTGACGTTGGTGAAATCATTTCTGACCTGCTAGACCGCCATTTCAGCAACTTAAGGCTGACAGACTGCATTGGTGAATATTTTACTCCTCTCAACGAGAAGACTTTTTTTGTTAAACGCTCGATAACTCATTCCTTTCAAAATAACACAATTGAGTCCCACTTGGTAACCTATCCCGGCCAGACATACCTTCAACATGTCCGATCCCCTTTCAGTGGCAGGTACTGCCGTGGGCATCGTATCGCTGGGAATACAAGTTTGCCAGGGCCTGATTAAATATATGCAAGTGGCCAAGGGAAGTAAAGAAGAAATCGAAGACAGCATACAAGAAGTTCAACAGGTGGTATCACTACTCTACAGACTCAATAATGTACTTCCCGAAATTGATGCAAGGAGATGCACACAACCGCTTCAAAGCAATCTCAACAACTGCTATACAAAACTTGAGAAGCTACAGAAATTTCTTAACAAGCTTAACCCCCCACAACAATCCACAAGCGCCTTAGTGACTGCAAGAGACACGACACGTGCACTTGTCTACCCGTTTCAACAAGCAAAGTTAGACTCACTCCATCAGTCCTTACGAAAAGACCTAGGGGATCTGAGATTCACTGTCCAGATTATATCAGTGTACAGATCTCTTACCTAATTTACATCGCATTTCTCCATATCGCTAATCGTAACCAGGGAGCTCAACAACAATATCCACCAAGAAATTCAACTCATCTCACAACAGGCTACCACGAATTCAACAAAGCAGAGTGATTATTTACAAGCCTTACGAATGCAATCACAGCAGAATTCTGACCAGCTGGATTCCTTGAAGTCCACAATATCTGGTGCTCTAGAGGACATCAAAGACCAGCTACGCCAACTACACCAGACGCAGTGGATCATCCGTGACCTCGATCAAAGGGTTGACGGACGATTGACGGTGATGGAAACAGGCCTTAGTTCCGTCGCACACAGTAGCCAAGTCACTGTTGCGAAGATTGAGGAGATAGGTCAAATATTGTCTTCTCATTCACAAACACTTTCAAATATGGTACAACACTCCTTGGTATTTCCGTCTACAAAAGAGCAGTGGCTGACCATTTTTTGCTCAAGGGACTACAAATATCACAGGTCCAGAAACACACCCACACTGGAGCTATCTTACGGGATCAGACCATGAAGCCTCCGGCACTGGGCACTCCCATGCCAAGCGAACCAGGGCCTATTATTAGTCTTTCGTCGGAATGCGATTGTGCGTCGACTTTGCCCATATCAAGGAATTCATTCATGATATGGAATTTAAAATTTGAATCTGAAGTACAGGAACAACACCATCGAGGCTGCAAACTATTCGGAATCCAGAGGAGGAGGAAGCGAAAGATCCTAGCACAGTTCACGTCAAGGATGGCTTGGTTTTCCGCCCACATGTTATCTGCATGCGTCGAATACACGAACGGAACTAGCAAGCCCAACATCTCATGGCGATATAACAATATTGTTCATAGCGATCATAGTCCTGTGCCTCAAATTTTCGAAGAAATCTGGGATTGGGATATCCAAGCGAGGCCGGGAACACAAATAGCCGAAGACATGAAATCAATGGAACGTCGAATCTTATCCATGTACAGGGACAGAATAGCCACCCCATACGACCGAGACGAGGAGGATATGAGCCATGCAGAGGTTGGGAAATCACAAATTGACCTTCTTTATACGTGCTAACACCAAGCAGATCTTTTTCACCGTATTAATGGAAGTCGGTGACGGCTACACTTTAATCGAGAAAATGATAAAAGATAATCGAGTACTCTGTGCAGTTCTGCGAGTTTTCAAGACACTACTCCAGAGTAATGACAATGTTGATCGAACTTTGTAAGTAGCGAGATACTTAAACTATCAGTATCTAATCAACAAAGTGCTGCTTGCTAATTACGCATTGGGTATAACAGGTTCTCTCAAATAGCATACTGGAAGACTACATGGAAGGATCTGAACGAGTCAGAGACCCAGAATGCCCGGTACCTTTTATGCGATTTAGCAAAAGTTTCTCGTTTGGGGCCTTTTGCTATACATATGCTATCTATTATGGAGCTTAGCTATCCTATCCTAGGTTTTATACAAGACAGTTAGTCGCTCATTCTCTCATGGCCGTTGTGTTACTGGAATCACCAGAAAACTAACTTAAATGATTACCTAGCTGACGATCTATCACCACTATGTAAAGCTATCATGTCACGGTCTCTCGACGACCTCCTCGTCTGTGTGTCCCAGAAACCAAGATCTGTACTGGAGACTGTGGATTCGTGGGACGGAGTGAACACGGTTCTGCACTTGAGTATCAAATGGCCTGACGGGTTGCGATACCTACTATCAACTGAGGCGAGGAATCTCTTGGATAAGAGCACATCCCCTGATCTTTATCGACCACCAATCGTTCAAGCATGTTATTTGAACAATTTTGACTCTGCAAATATTCTCATGGAGGCAGGGTGCTGTCTTGAGCTATCGCGACGGACTGGCAGTGCTTTTGCGGGTATTTCACCAAAATGCACGCAAGCTATCGCTTCTAATCTTGCGAAAAGAAGGCTTCAATTACTCAGAGTGGCACAGGAAAAGCTGGGCAAATTTCTTGAGTGCACCACAGTAGCGTTTGCTGACTTGGCAGCCGCTCGCATATGCGACTCACTCGAAAAGGCGAATATTCCTATTCATCGAAGTCTTCATGTAGAAAAGGACTACAAGTCGATCTTTTCATGTACTGTCTTCTCTTATGATTCTTTCTACTATCTTTGGAAGAAAGGATTTCGTCATGAGAAGTGCTATGATAAAATTGGTCTTCTGCCGGCTATGACATATCGTTACCGTATGTTCACACCTCCTTATGGCGCGGAAATACTTCATTTCTTGGATTCATATTACTGGATGCGTGATGATGGATTCCTCGATGTTACACCAACAGACCCACTCAAACTGGGAATAAACCTTTCATCTACTGGTTATCACTATATCGGGGCTATGTTTGGTGCTTTCTATGATGCTGCAACATCAAGTGAGCCCAAACAATTATCCGATGCCTGGTACTTGATTGAAGAACTCTCAAGTGTTCCGGCTGAGGATAAGTGTGACTGTTGGTGTAACACGACAAATCATGGATGCTCATCCATCAAGCTGCTCCTCAAGTCTCATCTTGACGAACACCATCCTGGTATAGAAATGGAATTTGATATACTTCGGCACATCATCTTTCATCACACGATACTTGATGTATCCTCCTCTTCGGGGGATGAGAAACTCACCGGTTTCGTCACTGAGATTCTGCGTCTTCTTACATTCGAGGCCCTCGACATGACTCATACATGCTGCACATTCGAAGCCATCAGCGAGGAGCTCGTCAAAGATCAAGTTTCTACAGCAAGCCCCAAGCCTGCTGCAATATTCAGTTGCAGAGCTAAAAAGGTTCAAGAAATTCGTTCGTCAGTTGACGAAATATCAAGCGCACGTCTGCTCGAAGATTTGATGTCAG
Source organism: Fusarium nodosum (assembly GCA_014898975.1). Lineage (NCBI taxonomy): Eukaryota > Fungi > Ascomycota > Sordariomycetes > Hypocreales > Nectriaceae > Fusarium > Fusarium nodosum. The sequence continues at coordinate 335,321 of JAAVUE010000018.1, forward strand.
AGTTTACGTCACAGTTAATGAAACAGGCCCCATGCCCTGCGGGATTGGAACATTTTGTTCAAGGCTATTGGCGGCAGCGTATGGCTCAGTTATATGACCCTGACCCACATATTATACGGGAGATGGAGCAGCATCAGGCTTTTAAAGGGTTCAATGCCTCATCTGGTGTGGAGAGAAGTAAGTACCTCATTGGAAGTTGCTAAGAAATGGAAGATAACATATAGTTAGACGTGTTACCGAAGAGGGTCTTGCGTCTCCTCGGTGCCGAATTCCAGCTGGCAGGGCATGAGAATTCAGAAGACGACGGATCTTTATCGTCTCAAGGTGAATCTCTGTCTGATATTGAATCGTTATCGGACAAGGAATCATTGTCTGATATGGAATCAGTTTCCGATTTCAAGCCATTCTGCAAGTATTGTCTCATGAACGATAGTAGTAGTGACGATGAGAGTAGTGATGGAGAATCGGTTGAGGGAAGTTCATCTGGGCTATAGACTACCGTTAAATTGGAGTAAGATCGAAATTAATGAACTTGAAGCGGTGAACTATTTCTATACTGTGTCCTACAGCAAAGCCATGTGGCTTATTCGAGTCGCCCTTCGTTGACCAACTTGTGCATGAAAATCTGATTATTCAGCAAAAGCACTTGCGATATCGAGATTAACTGCAGGCAAGACCTCGGGTACAAGAATGTCTATTGGTATTCCCTTTTTTGTCTCAACATTGAACTGATTTATCAGAATGGTTGTCTAATAATTGAAAACGGCCATTTTTGTAGAAATGCACAAGTCTTATTCGCTTATCTCATGGTGCTCGTGATTGCGCGCAAGAGTCTTTTCATATTTTGCAATATGATTTTTTGATGTCGTCCTAAATGAACATGTGTAGATCACGTGTTTGTTTGGTATGTTTTTGATTTGAGAGCTACGATTCGAAGTAAATTCTCGTGACGAGAACAACCATGACGGATTGAGGCAAAGTGAGAATTGGTAAGGCTATCATGACAAGGCATACAGTGTATAGAGGAAAGTCGGCTGTAGGGATGAACGATTGTCCGTAATTCCGAAGCGCTTCCCCACCTTCAAAGATCACCAGGTAACCGCCCGCCCGACTGTGAAATCAATCTTAAGCGCTCCTGCCAAAATCATAATGAAAGTCTGGTTCTAACATTGCCGAAACCTTGTCTACAGCCTCACTCGAGTACAGTAGGACACGCTTCGCTGACAGCATGAAGCTGCAAAGTATAATTCAACCTCTTTTACTGCTTAGTGCTTCTAGAGTAGCCCTGACAGGTGCGCTACTCTTCTCCACTGATCCTCGATACCCGACGCTAACTTTATTATAACAAAGACAGGATCCACGATTCCAGCCGACCCTACGATCACGAACTCCACGATGGAAATATCCCGGCAATTCAGAAAAATTACGAAGGATGGGTGAACCCTGAGGACCTTGCTCCTATGCCACAGTGCATCGCTCAGCAAGACCAAACCCACTGGCTGAATGCCATGACCAAATGTACTCGACATCGATGCACCCACTACTTCATCGTCTGCACACACTTTCAGTGGCTCACTGAACTCAGCTGTCTCAGCGCCGAATTCTCCCCGACCACCATCGCCCCCTACGTGGACTATTGCAGTCGATCAGTACTCGCCAAAGCACAGCTCGCCAATTGGATAAAGCAAATCACCGGTCGGAACTGGTTGGTACACGCCGGCGACACCAACAGGCTACAGAATCTATCCCCAAGAAGTTTGACACAAGGATACAACACCGTCAGTGTCGAACAAAAGGCGCCGACATGCCTTAGAAAAGCTATATCTCAATCCAACGAGCGGCTTGATCATGTACTGGGGTCTTGCACCTTCACGGGCACCACACTTCACAAGGGCAACGCTGCTCGACCTTGGGAATACAGCACCGTTCGAGAGTCTATTACTGCCCTTAGCTTCGATACTGTTGGGTACGACTTAACCAACTGGCACATTCCCCCAGGCAATTATTTTGATAAGGAATGCTTTTGCAATCATTTCTCAATTGATCTACAGCACGAACCATGTTCGAACCAGCTCGAGTTGACAAAGGAAAGATTATGGTTGCACGCCATATGCGGCTCTCTAAAACTCCCTGAGAACTGGAAAAAGTCATTGAAAGTGCTCGGAGCAAACTACATTCCGCTATTTAGGTGGGCTGGTCTTTCAAACCTTCCAGACATGCCGCAGAGCGTCGCAAAGCTCTCCGCACAATGCCGAACTGAGGCCTGCAGTACCGACCGTGAAGGCTTTTGCCAGGTTGAGCCAGCCATAGACAGAGCCTGTGTCTGTGGTAAGCTTGACTACAGCCTTTGTCAAGGACCTTGCCAAAACTTCCAGTCGAGAAAGAAATATATTCAGTGGCTACTTACACTCTGCGACGATGTCGAAGGTTGGAATGGCCTGCCTGACAACTGGCATGATCTGTTGGCGCCTCAGCGCGGTGATATGATCCCATGGGATTGGAATCTCAGGCCGGGAAATACGAAAAATAGCAAATGCCCCTCTTACCGAACAATCTGTGCCAGTTTTGCCTTCATCAATTTGGCGACTCTTATTGCTATGTATCTCGGTGAACAGTACATGCGAAACGTCAATAGCCTCGAACCGCATCCGAAAAACCCAGTTTGGGTTTTGAGGGGTCTTGCACTCGCCATTGTGCAGTTGGGCGCCAACTGGGTGAATGTCAAGTTTATCCAGAGTACGCCCGGTTATGAGAATGTTCCCATCTTCCTTCTAATGATTCTTTGGTGTTCACTGCCCCGTCTCAGCTGGCTGGTCATGGCGCCTACCAGAATTCATTCTTCTGAATCGAAGGATCTGGTAGCAGCATGTTCTGCGCTTTACGCAGAAGTCTTTCTGCAGATCCCCAACATGTATTACATGACTATGACCGTCACCCGCGGACTTCGGCATTTCTTCTATTTCGGTATCTTTTCTCACCAGGAGATCGGATACGATGCTTGGTTGATGTATGGTGGGGCGCTCCTGTGGCTTATTTCTGTGGCTTTAATGGTTGTGACGATCATTCGAATAGTTCGCCCAGTATTCACCACCCATACTCTTGTATACAGAGTCGTGAGGGAGCCACCGAGATACGTTGAGAGGCCCAGCTACGGGACCATACCAGCGGTTGCTGGGCCTAGTCAACCCCCAAAGAATCCAAGAGAACCTCATCTGAGCCTATACACTGCCCTAACTATCGGCCTTCCTGTAATATTCCTCGCGCAATGGCTCTTCTGGAATGGCTTTATTCGTGTAAGCGGAGCAAAGTAAGTCAATCTTTACTGATGGGATGACATTCCTGGCTAATAGATTACAGTTATTGTCCTCCTTCACTTGTGATGTTGACTTGCGTATGGACAGCGTCTTCTCTGATTACAGTTGCTCTCAAGTTCATTATTTAGCATATTGAACTTTGTTGACGAATATTAAGGATATGGAATACAATTACTTGATGTAACGATAGAATAACTAGATGTATTGAGAAAGCCTGGGTGTAGGAGCCCTTGATAAAATAGAAGAAATAAGACCACGCCTGGTTTAAGCGCTCGCTCAAAGGCCCATGCGACAAAGAGTCTACACTTGTTTCCAGGTAATGTCATGAAGAATCCTGTCGCTCAACGCCAGATGATCATGGACTGCCCCGACACTGGACATCTGATCCGGATTCAATACCAAGTGTTCCATAAAAAACCTGGCACCCTCAACATCGACAACATCTTTCCACTGCGCCTGTGTCTCCTCTGACATCTTAAAATACCAAGTAGACTTCCAGCTTATGCAGCTATTGTATCGATCAAATCTCCGATACGTGAAAATAGCAACCCGAGATGGCCTGCTCCGTGGTGACTCACGGTAGAACTTCTTGAAGTACCAAAGTTCGAGTGTATCAAGCTTGGGCATTGTCTTCGCAGCCTTTGCTACAAGACATAACAAGTCGTTGATCGAGTCATCCCTGTGCGAAACAAGGACCTGCGAGGTTAACGCAAGCGACTTCAACTCCTTGAACTCAATGGCGAAACGAGGAGTGAAGAGTGTCGCGGCTTCGAAAGCGAATGAGACAGCGATGTTTTCAAGGTGATCTGATTTTTCGACTAGAGCCTTGATGACATTAAAATTCGGCTCCACAACATCCACCATGGCTTTGGCATGGTGGTACCAAGTGTTGTTCTCTTCATAAAAAGAAAGGTCTTTGACTGACTGCGGCAGTTTGAAGTAACACATGAAGTCTGTAAGGGATTAGCGTTATGCCGAACAGATAGGCAAGGAAATAAATACCGATATGATATTTGGTATCGATCGGCGGGATTCCATAACACCAACGCTCAATATGAACGGATTTCAAAGATGGCAAGGCCTTCATGATGTGTGCAAGAGAGGATGGTTTGATATTCGGGCAGTATCTCCGGCGAATAAGAAGCTTGGAGATACACTTTGCCTCGGGGAGTATAGGAGGTGCTGAAGTTCGAAATTCAAGGAGCTTTTGGCCGAGCAGGGACACTGCTCTAAAGTGCCACTCAAGTCCCGAGAGCCCCCAAAGCACCTCTTCGGGGATTTCAAAAACTCTCATGTGACTTGAGGGGGGATCCGAAGTTCTTTTCCGTGGCAGCTGGGGCATTACATGGGCGTGGGACAATGGCGGGCATACAGCGGATGATTCGACAGGGGAGGTTACACCAAGCTCCAGGGTGATACCATGACCATCCCAAACCGAAAGAACATTGAACAACCTCTGCATTGCTTTTGTGATGATCCGCCTGTTTGGCGAGTTACCTATCCGATTGCAAAACAAGAGTTCGACAAGGACATGCTTGACAAGATGGGTCCGGCCTTTCGAGTAGGCAGCAAACTTTTTCTTCTTCAGGTCCAATTGATTCAATGTAAGGCTTCGAAACAGTTCCCGTTCGACGACTTCTTGCCAACGTTTAGAGACGGAGGCAAAGGAGGAGACATTCAAGCTCAGGTCGTGTTTCCCCTCGACAACAAGATGATCCAGAATCTTGAGTTGAATGTTAATTGGTAGTACGGGGCGTGATGTGGTTGGGCGCATCATGACTGTCGTGGGAGAAATCATCTTGAGTGAAGCGTGTCGGTTGAAAGAGCGTTGCTGCTAATTATCAGTGGAGGGGTCCGAGCATTCTATATAGCCAACTGGAAACTGTGGCAAACTTTAATCGTTATCATGAAAATAGCTTCCAAGGTTCGTGGGTTCAGTTTTACAGTTTAACCCTATAGTCCCCGTGATGCATCACGCATCATTACACGTGTCGGATGTGGGCTCTGAATGAGGCTTACAGTCCTGACAAAGACCAAAGCTTCTTTTACAGGTGTATATACTGAGCAAAATGGAAGGTCATGGCAAGTATCTGTAGCTAGGATGAGATGGATAGTCCTGTAGTAGCAGATATAAAGCAAAATTGTTGAGTACTGTTGAATAGATACAGAATATCGTAGGAACATTTGAATGTAATAATAGAGCAGTTACACACCGTAACAATTACCACAGCAGCTCACAGCAAAGACATGCTGGCTGACACGGAAACGGGAAATACGCTACGTTTTGAGAATAGCAGATCTCAAGAATATTTTGAGTCTGGTTGAGGAGGATGAGCATAGTAACAATCGTATCCGTCGCGTCGGGGAGAATTGCATGCCAGATACGAGTTGATACTCAACCTTGGAAGGGTCAGAAATGGATCATAGCGAGTAAGAAGGGGATTTCTCGCTCTCGGGACCTCAGAGTGCAACTGGGTCCAGCGACAATAAAGAAAAGCCGGCGCCAGAGATATGTAACCAGGATAAAGCCTTACCTCAGGTTATGAACACCGTCGGCGAGTAATGAGAACGAAGACAGAGCATCGGGCCGCCTATAGCAAGTTTTGTCGTTCAAATCGCAAACAGTGGCCTACGGAACTAATTTGCGGCAAGATCCAGGGGCCGTCATTTTATCAATTTGACGACGTGATAGAGATGTGGCAGAAGGAATGCGATGTAAAGCCCTGGTTCAGAGAGGTTGGAAATTCCTGTAATGATAATAGTTTGATTGCTGGACTTGCTCTTTTGGAGCATCTTTTCCTTGATAAGAGCCTGGTTATTTATGCTATGCGACATTGGTGCTTTACTTCATGCGTGCAAAGGATGAAAATGTTTTAAAAACTTCTTTCAGATTATAAACGCTCTTAGTATATTTAATCCCTCACATTATGCATTAACTCGTATTTACATGCAAACGCTCTATATACAGGTGTCCCACCTGACACCCAACCATCGACTCATTTCCCAGCTTACTGGGGAAGGTTGGCAGGAGTGTAAGACTGGTCAGGCTTAACAACCTTTCCTCCCTGGACCTGCTTATCGGTATAAGCGGGCCAGACAATCTGTCGCTTGGAAGAAACAACAGAGAAAGTGGTGAATCCGTTTCCGGGACCGAACTGGCCGCTCCAGCCGGAGGTGACGGTGTAGTCACCGCACTTGACGGGGCCACCGTTGCGCTGAGAGGCCTTGCTGCCCTTGACGACAAACTTGCAGGCGGTGGCGGCGCCCTTGTGGGTGTTGACCTTGAAGTTCCAGGTGCAAGAGCTGTCGTCCTTGGCACAGCTGCGCTGCATGCCCTGAATGGTCCACTGGGGAGTGGCAGCCATCATGTTGACGGCGGGCTCAGTGGGGGCAGCGGAGACGCTGGTGGCTGAGAGGACAGCGGCGAGGAAGGCAAGAGAGAACTGCATGGTTGCGGTTGAGTGGTTGTTCTAGAAGGAATTAGTATATTGTTCGTAGAAGTCTTGTAATGATGTACTAACTTGGAGGAAGAGTGAAAGATGTTGTAGAAGTTGAAGCGAGTGACTGAGTTGTAGATGATGATGGGAATTAAAAGCTGACGGTGATCGTCTCTTATATAGTCTTTTGTACGGAATGCCCGGTTAGACTATCTGACCGTACGACATTATACGAAGTCTAATGCTATAGCCCATTTCTCAAGCATCGAACGAAATCTGGAAGGGCCCATACTCAAACGACTACCAAAAATCACTAGCTTAACCATTCACGTGGTAAGCATATTGCAGTCAAGTTGGATGATTTGTCCAAAAGCAGTTTGGTTACATCTCGTATCACCATTAGCTGCGGTGGTTATTTTTAGCCAAGACCCTTGTCTCACTCGAGATTCAACGTCAAAGTGAGCGGCTGACTGTTGTGTCACGGGAAACTGGCTCTTTTGTGCTCGTATAAGTCATGGATCATTCCATCGTCTGTGAATTATCGAAAGCCGATACCCGATGCGTCCGTATCGACTTAAAGCTAGGACTATATTTGGATAAGGTTGGATTCCATGCCCTTGTCTAGTGCCGCCACATGTCGTTTAATTCGGAATATCGGCATGATTTGCCAGGGGTCAGGGGTCTCGGCTGTGCCCGCTCCCCACGTTTATCCATGTCTGTTACGTTACAAGGAAAAGCTTAGCTCTACCGATCATGCTACGTCGTGCTTGGTAGGCTAGTGGGTAACAGAAAAGCTGAGCTCCAAGTTTAGAGAACAGAAATAAACAGCATTTATGGAGAGTGTAGACGGCATAGGCCGACCTACTAATTTCGTCTGCTCTATCTGTTGCGTCCAGTTATTCTGACATCTTCAGCCTAGGGTACACACGCTAGTGATGTCATCGAATCGACATTCCTATCAGTTTACAGCTTGATACAAAGAATTATCCGAAATACCAGAACGAATTGCAAGCAACTGGTAGATAGTGCGACAGGAATTGAAACCTCAGATGTAGATCACGATATCAATCAGGATGTTCCCGACAATGAAACGCACCCTATGAAGTTCAAATTGACCCAGGAAGTGTTACAGAAACAGTGAGGATGAACATATCACAGCATACATGAATCTTGTAGATGGGCAACCGTCGAAGGGGTAGATAGAGCGATGCATTTAAAACAGGTCTTGAGTACCATGATGGTTCTTAATGTACCCATTCCACTTACTCATTTTACACTTGGAAACTAAAGTGCACCACGGTAGAATCATCAACAGTTCTAGATGTTTTAGTGTTAAAATCAAGTAACTTCCGGGTAGGCTGTCGCACGGCTTATCATTAATCCGACCGAGACATCGAGGGGTGATCAGAGTTAGTCAGCAGTGATATGACCCACAAAGCGTCACCTCCAGGTGCTGTGGCCGTCCGTAATGACATGACAGAATCAACGTGATGACAACCTCAGATTCATCGCCATCAACTACCCCGAGAGCCCTTGTGTGGCTCTCATCGTACCTATGCGACAATTAGACTTCGTCAAGTAATAACGAAGTCGAACCAGTACGATAGAGTGAATCTCATTCGGTTCAGTTACAAATATTCCTCAAAACGAGTATCCCGGGCTAATTATTGTCTTGATTGCCTTTTTGGAATTTTTGAGACTACCAATTCAACAACTTCTTTCTTCCACTGATATTTCAAACTAACAGGGACTCAAGAGCCTTACTAACACGTTCCCAGTCAGTGAATCAACCAAAAAGACACCACAACCAGCCACAGCCTCTCACTCAGCTGTGCTGAGAGTTGCCTGCCCAATACGACATCAGTATCGCCGTGTCATCTCGCGTCATTTACACAAGGCTAAAGGCCTGAAACGGTTTGAGAAAAATGGCGGAGATAAAGCTGCCAACAAGGTCATTCACTCGATCGATGGTGTACACATTGATCATCCGTTCAATGCTCTATAGCAAACCCATTATCATAATGTGTTTTTTTGGCGATTTAAGAGTCCACATTCAGCCTATTGGAGACACGTTTGCAGACATATTGGTCAGGCACATTTCTACTGCCAGTTACTACAGGCGAGGTCCCAGTTTCTCGAATCCTTACTGACGACTGGGAAGTTAACCGGCGATTAGCTCGACGGCTTGCCCTTCATCGTGCTATCGCGCCTGTCCTGCACGTTTCTTCTGCAGGCGAGTAGATCTATCACATACCCAGAGATGCCGATGACCTCAATAATTGAGCAGATGGATCCACTGATCTACCACGCTTGTTGAAAGTAAGACCCTAACTTTCTGTATCGGGTTCCATCTCCTTGGTAAACAATGCTGTCAATGCTTCCTCATCCTGAGCACTGCAATTTTACCCGACTGAAAGTAGGTACCCTCGTGGGCTGGAGTTCCGTCTGCATACGGCGATATGATGTCGGGCCTAGATCATTCTGTGACATTGCTGACACGCTTAAAACCTAGCCAAGCCACCACCATGCAGATGAGCACACGTAAGCGTCGATCTTGGAAACTGTGTTTCATCTACTGTGTATTGAATTCTATTCTCTATGAGGCGCTGCCTTGTGAAGACTGACAGATGCGTTACATGCAGAGCACCATGTAACTAACCTAATCGTATCATCAGGACAAACGGTTGAGAAATAAATAATCCATCCATTCTATTGATAGCTTTTGTGATTACGCCGTGTGACAAACTAGGCCCAAGGACGAGTTGAATCCCCAGCCATCTCATAGATTCGAGTATCTCCCATTTCATACGGAGGTTGAGCGGACTCTCCACTCATCTCATGGGACAAATGCTGCCCCATCGTTGGCAATATGCCTTGCGACGTGTCACTATGTGCACTTGGTGACACTGGATGATTCATCCAGGCTTGTGGTGAGGCAGAATTGGGCGAGCTCAGCGCTGTCATTGTCGAATCCCTCCAGTTGCTCAGAGCTGGGGATCTTGGACCCGCCTTTCCAGCAGTTGGATCGGTCGATGGGCCCTCTTCCATCGGATTTACCAGCGTTAGATGGTGACGCTTTTTTCGTGACTGTCGCATGAACCAGACGATTCCGAATATTACAAGAGAGATTGCGACGAAACCTCCAACCGCGCCACCGATTATGGCCCCAAGATTATTCTGACTGGAAGGTGGCGGATCGGAAGGTATAGAAGGAGACGACGGTATTGTGGAAGAGCTTGATGCTGTGCTTTCGGTTGCTAGAGATTCGGAAACAGACCCATCAAGGTTAATGGTTGTGGTAGCGAAGCGTGCATTCTCCTGACCAACATAAGTAAAGGACGCGGTCGAAACTCGAGTCGCTTGGGTCGATGAGCATCTGTAATCCTGAATTCCTTGCGGGAATGCATAAGTCGCGCAGTAGGGAGCAGACTCGTCGGTACTAGAAAGTGTTCATCAGTACCATATTGTTGCAAGCAGTTACAGTTCGCTCACCAGAGAAGGTATACTGGGTTGTTCGTGCAGGTATCGTTACAAAGGTTCGTATTTAATGCCGTATCCCGGTCAAGACATGTAAAATGGACGTCAAAGGTTTTGCCATCATCGAGGTCACCACAAAGGATCCCCAACGAGCGAGCCCACATGCATGGACGGTGATTTTCGCATGTTATAGGTAGTAATGGTCGTCCTGAAAGAAAACCGCAAGTTTCATCTGGGGCTATTGTGATAACAACCGCATCACTGGATGAGCTGCGTTCTTGGAGGTTGATCTCGCTTGTGATATCAGGTGTAAGAGTTGTGTCTGAGGAAAGGTCCATTTTCAGCGTCTGGGATGTTTGCGTAGGATCAGCGAGAAGTTGTCCGAAGGAGCCCTTGACGACCCAAAGGCCAAAGAACATCACAAATTGGCGTCTATGCATCTTCAAGTTTAATTGAAGCATGCCTTTTCAAAGCTCATAGGTGTTGGAGAGCCGTCTCACGCATTCTGGTATTAACGTCTACTTTTACGTGATAACATAAAGTCAGCCTAACAGTAGCGGCATATGTGTATCTTTAGGAAACATCGACTAATGCCTACAGTAAGACATTGTGATACACACCAATATTGGGCATGGGAAGTCCCCCCATCCAATCATTTCATATTAGCTGCTAGTCCTGAGGCTTACTGTACAACTGCGTGGCTAGGTTTCCGAGACAAACGGAGAGGCTGAACGCTGTGAGATGAGATTGACACAACAGTGCATGCGGGTGACGATGGCATATTAATCATTGCAGACTTTGTTTTAAGTTACGACTATAAAGTGGACACTGCATATGCATGGTTTTAGTGTGTTGATGACGCGCCACTAGGTGAGAGTTTCTACTGATGATCGATACGGCACGAGATTATTATACTATACTCTAATTGTAAGGTTAACCCGTTAGCTTGTGATTCCAATAGCGAATACCGAAGTCGACATTAGAATGATATTAACTGACCCTAAGATTTTGTCGACCATTTCTTGACTAGTCAGGTTTTCCTCTTGTCCAGGGTCGACGTCAATGATGTATGTCCCTTTCTGTTGATGGTCACCGTCTAAGATGTCACCGTTTCAGTCTCCGTGGTTGACATATATAGCATCCGCCAAAATATGGAGCTCCAGAGGCAAGCCTGGGGCTTACCATGGTGTGATGTGCTTCTGACAGATTTAGTAAAGCTAAAGACTTCAGTGGCGTACGCCAACATAAAGGCAGGCAATCAACTGTAGATTTGCAGGATCTGCTCCCAACCATCTAACGAAATGGAAAAAGTATGACGATACGTAATGTGCCAATAGCCGCGAAGCGGCTTGGGCGACTTCGGGTCGAGATGCCTTGGCACAGCACACTCAAGCCCTCCCAAAGCCTCTAAGTTGTCGGAGCCCGAGGCTCATCAAATCAGGGATGACTAACATGACTGCATATCAAGTTTGGTACTAGGCATGCATTGAGCCTCATGCATCTGCAAGCCGCAAGGTTTAAATATTAGATAGGGCCGTCTCACAGCGGAAATACACAACACATGTCAGAAAGCCATATAAATAGAAACATGAGAGGAGATCACTCAAGACAGAAGAACATATAGCGTCAAAGATAACCTCAAGGATTTCATATTGTCATCGATCAAAACTGAAGTAAAGACAACATGCACATTAGAAACAGTATTCTCGTTAGCGTTTTCATTGGAAGAGCGTGGGGTCAAACAGTCGAGGACCAGGTGACACAAGGTGATAGTATCATCAGCCAGCAGAACCCAGCATCGAACGTCAATATACCTGAGCCTACTCAGCCAGGTGCCCCAGTGGAACCGACTGTTTTGACTACACCGATAGAGCCAACGACACCCATCCAACCAACTGTCCCTACTGTACCAACCCAAGAAACCGTTTCAGATACACCAACTCAGCCTACTCTACCGACCTTACCGACTGAACAGACGGAATCGTTAGCTAGGACCGAGCCAACGTCAGCAACGGAGCCAATCGCTTCAACAGACAGTACTCAGCCTACGCTGCCAACTGTATCTCCTGAACCAACCGCTTCAGCTGATTCAACTACTTCTAGCCAAGTAGAACAACCCACTATTACAACCGAACCGGGAACCGAGTCCGTCCAATCAACTGAACCTTCGACGGAAACTATACCTTCTGTTCAACCAGAGACTGATACTCTCCAGCCATCTGAGTCTAGTCAGGTGACTGCCGAGACAGATCTGATCCAGTCTACCATACCACTTGAATCGCTATCTGAGTCCATCCAGCCAATAGCTCCTACAGAGCCGAATGAATCTACCCAAGATGTTGTATCAACCGAGTCTGGAATAGAGGGTAGTCAGCAGACTGAACCTGTGGCTCAGCCCACTCAGTTGACTCAACCGATCGAGCCAACTGATCAAACAGAGTCGGCAGCTCCGACTGAGGATTCCCAGCCCACGGAGCAGACCGAGACTAGCCAACAGGAAGAACCAACTTCACAAATTGTATCATCTGCCGAATCTACCCCATCCGCGACAGAAGCACAAACAGAGCCTGTGACTGGCTCTGGTGAAGCAGCGCAAACATCTGCCCGAACTGAACCAATAACAGAACCCATTGAGCCAACTATAGAGACAGCTCCGGCGGCCCCAACAGAGAATGTTTCCACTGTGCCTACTGGCCCTATTGAGACTGGAGACGAATCAGTTGCAGTACCAGAAAGTACCCAAGGACCAGCTAGTGCCTCCAATGAGCCTACTGGTATCCCTGAGCAGACTCAGCCATCCCCATCAGGTTTTACTACACTCACTAACTTCGCACCCGAACCTACAGGTGAAGTAGTTAGACTAGATCTGACTGACGCTTCACTCGGCCCAGGCGCAACATTTACGGAAGTTGCAGGACAACAAGCAATGTACGTCCAAGTAAAACATTACCTTTGATAGGAAATAAGCTGACATTGGCTATAGTCTACTACAAGCCCCTCCCAATGGTGAAGCAAAATTCACTCTTGAAGTGGGGGAGCCATTGAACATCGCAGAAGACAGTCTAGTCAATGTTTTTATGTCAATCGAAGTAGAGGAACTCGGCCCTGCCAAACGACGTAAGAGGTTTATCTTCGAACGAGCGAGTGCAGGCACACGTCTTCAGTTGATCATGAACGAGAAGAAAATATTCGACAAGCAGGTTATGTCGACTGAGGGCAAATTCCGACAAATCAAAAGCGAAAAGACGAGATTTGTACAGAACCCAATGATTGAAGTATTGCAGAGGGCTGGGAGTAACCCTGTTGCTGTCACAGTCCGTGGTCTATCCGTTGTCAAATCCTCTACACCAACAAAGAGACCAAACATTCCTGTAGTAGTCTCCAGAACGGAGATCATTCCGGGTACTCGAGACGAATCTGCAGTGCCGGAAGAGGAACCGACTCTCCAACCTGAAGAACCGACCATTCAACCAGAAGAGCCGACTTCACCACCAGAGGCCACTAGGCAAGAATCTGCCCCAGGGGCTCAGGAGTCTACAGTACCAAGAGAACAGCCAACTACTGCACCAAAAGTCCCCGATACAGAGTCTATTCCTGCGACTCAACAAACAGCAGTTCCCAGTGATACTGGTAGAGGTAGTCGCGTCGAAGAATCTGGGAGCATGCCTTCATTATCAAACTTACAGACCGAAACTGGAACTATGACTGGTACTGGCTTCCCTGGTACCGGTAATCCCACACCGTCTACCCCAACAAGTACCCCTGGGCCTGTGCAGATTCGACCGAATGAGGCTGGTCATCGTGTTATAGTGAATATGGTAGTATTATACGGGATCCCTCTTGCTGCAGCAATTCTGGTTTGATATAGTCTTAGTTAAATTGGAAGCAATTGGCATTTATGTAACTTTAGTATGATGTGAGATAGGATGTACCTGTTGTCTTGTATCACTCTCAGCCTGAACACCGTCTCACGTCTCCATTGGACAATGTCAAAAGTGCTCGCCTCGTTCTAAACAATCATTACTCATGGCCTCAGGTTTGCACTGAGAGCTTCTTCCACTCTGACTAGTCCCGAATTATCACTCATCTTTCAGCTGCTCATCAAATTGTCTAGTCTTTTTGACATAGAACAACTCCATTAGCAATACTTCGTCGTAGACGTGATTATGATGTTAGGCCAAGATCGGTCTGACGTTGCCAAAACGCCTCACATGTAGCTGAACAACCACCATGCTAAGGAGCAAATGTAAGCGTCGAGCCTGCTTTTCAGCTGTCAGTTATAATGACGTCTGTCCAGAATGTGCTGCGTTTTGAAGCCTTGTTGTCTAATTTTATTTTTACTTTCCCTATTTAACCTGCAAGACCAGAAACATCAATACCTTCATCACTAAGAGTACTGGGAGAGGCTATTTCAAGGCTCCGTGGAACCTGAAGATGGCCTGTGAAATTGGGCAAGGCATACTTCAAAGGGCTTCACAATTCCTTGAAGAAACAACTGATAAACAGAAAAAGCCCTTGTTTCCATTGCGAGGATACGTAATCTTGTCGGCAAAGAAATTTAACTTAATGACCAGCAGAACCACTTCCCATCTCATAGATTGTAGAGTCCCCTAACTCATGTGCCTGACGTGGAACAGATTCCCCGCTCATTTCATGCGTCAATTGCTGCCGCATAGGTGACAGTATCCCTTGGGATGTCTCACTCAGTGCACTTGGTGATGTCGGCTGACCCGTTCCAGCTTGTAGTGAGACCGAATTGGGCCAGCTGAGCGCCGTCGTCGTTGAGCTTCTCCAATCAATGTGCGCCCCTGTCTTTCCACTATCGTGCTCCAAGAATTCACCTGCAATTGATTGACGATGTTTCTTATTTCTTGATTGTCGTACCAACCAAAATATTGCGAGACCTACCAGAGAAACAGCTACAAATCCTCCAATTGCCCCGCCGATGATGGCTCCCAAATTGTTGGGGTCAGAAGATGGTGAATCAGAAGATGACGACGAGGTAGAGGAAGAAAATGATGAGGACGGTATGGTGGAAGGCCCCGCTGATGTAGTAAAGGTTAAAGACAATTCAGAACTACTCTGAGAAGAAGGCCACGTCGTGGTGACAAAATTCGCATCATTCTGACCGATATATGTAAACAATACGGTCGACAGTCGAGTTGCGGGGGCTGATGAACATCTAAAGTCCGAAATCCCGTCAGGGGAGAAGATATATGTCTTGCAATAAGGAATCGACTCGTTGGTACTGAATAGTGATGTGGTCAGTCACATAATCCGGCGATTACATTGTAATTTGCGCACCAGTGGAGGTTGTATGTGTTTTCCCTGCATGCGTCGTCGCAAATACTTGTATCTAAGGCTTCGATTCTGTTGTAACACTTGTGGTAGACTTCGAATTGCCCATCCTCTAGACCACCGCACATTATCCCCAAATTCGTGGCCCACATGCATTGTCGATGATTCGTACAGGTGATGGGGTTTCCGGGCTTTCCTGAAAGATAGCCACAAGTTTCATCCGGGGCTACTGTTATAACAAAACTTTCCGAGGTGCTCGTCGCTTGGCGTTTGATCTCAGGAACATAAGTAGGCTCTTTGAGCCGGTCAAGATGGTCGATTTGCGATGCTTGCGTGGGTTCGGAGAGAACTGAGCTCTGTACGACCGACAAACCAAAGAATATGAAAAAAGGCAATATATTGTTCATCTTTGAGGTAAGGAACGCCATGTCATGAGTAAACGATGGTTACTTCAAAAGCCTCTCCCAACTTGGGGTATGGTGGTTTGCTTTTACGTGATAACGACAGATTTGCCACCGCATTAGCACATGTGTCTCTGTGCAAAACGCCACATAATGCGACACGTTGATAGACACCCCCACGAAGCAATGCAAAAGATAGAAACCAATTACAATCTTGCAGCTGTCAGTCATGGGGCCATGGGTGCGACCTTGTGGCTGAGTTAGCGGGACAAACTCAGAGGCTGATGGGCAGGAGCTGAACGATCGTCTCAACACTGCATACAAGGTTGTACAATGTACCGGATCAGGCTCTACTTCAAAGTGAAAAAACAGTTTTGGGGTCCCAAAGAAGCGACACTACGCAAGAGTCTTGGTAGACCAAGGGCAAAGGACGAGACCTTTAGGGGCAGGTTCATCTTTCTGTGAGGTAATGTGCAAATGAAGCGAGAATTCTGGACTTAAATGATAAAAACTAAGTTTTAACCTTTCCTTCTGCACAGGTGTTTCCCATCCAACTATGGAAGCAATAAGAGGTTGCTCGGATATCAGACTATATGTGAACCTCATAGTAGTTATTTTATGACTTAGTTGGTACCTAAAATGGCAAGTGAATGCCGTAAGTGGCGTCTCTCGCTTGGAAAATATACTGCCTATTGTGATTTATTTCATGTAGGATTCAAGCCATAAGCTTACCAGCACATTGTAAGAGGTCAAAAGAAGCAGGCTACGCAAAATACCGCAAC
Organism: Fusarium nodosum; assembly: GCA_014898975.1. Taxonomy (NCBI): domain Eukaryota; kingdom Fungi; phylum Ascomycota; class Sordariomycetes; order Hypocreales; family Nectriaceae; genus Fusarium; species Fusarium nodosum. The sequence continues at coordinate 352,030 of JAAVUE010000018.1, forward strand.
GCATTTGAAGCGGTCTGGACGGCATCAAGTTATTATGCCTCGACGCAACACACTCAGACCCGACACTGTTCGGCTTCCATCGAATTAGATAAGATTGGAATGACTGCATACAAATTCCATGGTAGGCATGCACATAGCCTCACGACAATCCATCCCCCATATTTAAATAGTAACAGCCGTCTAAACAGGTCGTTGCTAAGAATAACGAGGCTATTACATAATCGGAGTCAACTTCAGCAATGGGTCAGCCTATATAAAAGAGAGGAACTTACCTATATTCTCAACACAATCTCAACAATTTCTTCATATCTCGTTGCCATTATTTCTAATCTCGACATATTTCGAAATGTATCTTTTGGCTTTACCCATCGTTGGTCTTGTCATCCGAGGTGCTCGGGGCCACGCAATAGAGGTGCTGACAACGCCGTGCCCACCATCGAGTATCTATCAGGACGAAGGAAACTTCGATGCACCTGAGCCTACTCTGGTCGCAAGCTCAATTATAGTAGTGGAATATCCAGAAACAGTTGAGCCAGCTACACTAACTACAATACTTGAGTCGGAACCTGTGACAGAAGCACCAGTGGAGTCAGTCACTCCATGTGACACTAGTCAGCCATCGTTGCCGGTGGTGTCATATGAACCTGAGACAGAGTCTGTCTATGATATTCAGTCAATTGTCACCACTGAGGCAACTTCATCTAGCCAATATGTGGAGACCATGACTACGGAAACTCAAACCCCGTGTACTGAAACAACTGAGGATGTACCTGTCCCGTATTACGAACCCGGAACTGATACGTTTCAACCAACTATCCAACCCTCTGAAACGCCTAGTCATGCACCGGAGCCTAGTAGATACGATGTACCCGAAGTTCACTCGCCTTATTCTATTCCACTCTCTGAGCCCGCCCAGCCTCCCATCTCAACTGAACCCGTCCAAGGTCCAGTCGACGAGCCTACTGTCATCTCTCAGCAAACGCAACCTCCCCCATCAAGCTTCAAGACAGTGACCAGCCTCGCTGCTGCACCTACCGACTACGTCGTCGAATTGGACCTCACCGATGCTACACTAGGTCTCTACGCAACGTTTATTGAAATTGACGGACGTCGAGCAATGTATGTCCCCTGTAATCAAAATACCAGCCCTCGTTGTAAGCTTACGTATATTATAGTCGACTGGCGCCTCCTCCAAACGGCGAGGCAAGTTTCAATTTGACAGTCAAGGAAGACCTGGACTGCTCTCCTGACAGTCTTTTCAATTTTGAGGCTTCAATCATTGTAGGAAGCATCTGCCCCAACATCAAACATGAGGCGAGGCTCTTTGGAAGAGCGGATACCGGTAACAGATTGCGTGCAATCAAGGCGGATAAAGAGATTGTCGATAAGAAGGTAGAAGACACTAGGAGGAAGCTCCAGAAAGTGCGGAGCGACAAGATCAATGTGGAGGCGGGCGCGGTGTTCACCATCTTGCAAACAGCTGGGTCTAACCCTCTCGCCGTCACCGTCACCGACACATCGCTTCGATCTTCTGGATGGGTGAGAAGACAACGCATAGCGGTATAGGTCTTTGGAAGACAGTCTATCGCAGCTGGTGAAGAGACTGAAGTTCTGCCAAGAGAACCCAAGTCTCCACTTGGAGATGTTGGACGTATCTCTGGTACTTACAGAACTACAATTCACAGCTGTACTGGTACAAACGGGGGATGAAGAGCACACGAATGTTTATTTTCCTGGCTTTCTACCCGGACTCGAAATTGGGGATATAATCCGTGCACGAGTCAATGATTTATAATACTTCAATCCTCAACTGATCAATCTACAACTTCTTTCAATTCTCTAGATGAAACATTGCTTGTCTTTGAAATACGAGTAATCCTGCCACTACTAGTGGTGCTCCTCTCATTACTACATATTATCATGATTAATCCTATTCAATGATTTCGATGTTCTTTTGCCCTTCCGCACTTTATATCTTTGTCCCTTTGGTCACAGTCGGTATACCCAAAGCTATCTTCTCATGATTCTGTTCCTGCATAGCAGTTGCCATCATGCTTGGTCCATCCTGTATCTTCTTCAAATTTTCGAGTGTGAGTTTTGGTAGAGTTTGTGAGCTTGAAGGTTGTTAGCCTCAACAAAGACACTTTGGGAGAAGAGTTCTCACGGGGCGGGTGTGCTGTTTGACAGAGGATTGTCCATAGCTTTGTCTCGATAGAATTGTTTTCTTGTTACTTTGCTTTGAGAACTCGATGACTTGGTTCGAAATTCCAGAAGCATCCCCGAACTCCTCTCTATATACCCTCAAATACTGTCTGATTGCTAACCGCGGCTCCTAATCGCCTTACTAACAACTCACGATGCTTCCCTGGGAAGTCTTCTTGAAACCTCCAGTACCTGGCCCTGTTTACATCCAGTCCCTTCTTTGCGATGCCCTGAAATTGCATTAATTGGATCACTGCATAAAGCAGCACCAGTGGAATGTCACTGGGTTACACAAACTAGAGCTAGGACATACATGGATACCCCGGCTTCTACATGCGTATAAATCACCCAAAATGGTAAGACAAACAGGATTCGTCTGGATGGTGGGCAATTGGCCAGTAATAAGGCGACTGCATGCATCTGAGCTTGCAGGACTTGTCACATTGCGTCCGCGTTCGGCTCTCTACCCCCTGTGACACACTTTGCTTTTTCCCCCAATAGTGTCGATCTAGCGCTAAATCATAGCAGGAACACTGGCACTCAAGGGGATGAGCCGCAAACTACAGGGTTTCCCGGCCCCCCCGGATCTCGTTCTGCTTTTTTCTTGCGCTTCCATTCAGCCTCTGCACATCATTTTGCTGTTGCATTGGCACAGTTGCTACACGTTACTATACTATTGAATGAACAAGCGGTGTTTGAGTCAATGCAGATGGATATAAAATGGAAACAAATGGTATTTCTATCATCAAGGAATAACACGTAGAGCTCTTCTTGGCTGCCCGGACCGGATGACATGCCTTCGTCTTCTATGAACCCCTGGCGGCCGCCGAAGCTTTGTCTTCCCACAGACGTTCTTCCGATGAACCTCTAGATTGTCTCTCCTTTTACACGATATCCCACATTCGGGACAAATACACGGCAATGTTTCCTCATGTTTGTTCCTCCAGTGCTTGTTAAAATTTGCTCTTCTGTACGCCTTTGCGCCTCTTGGACGATAATCACACGCCGGGCAACTCAGATCTTCATCATTGTCCTGGCTATAATTAGGGAATCTTGGTGAAGTTCCCACTGACGGCACGATCGTCCCCAAAGGCCATTCTGCTGTCTGGAATGACTGTGCGTTGCCGTCTGCTATCCCGATATCGAAGTGGCTCTGTTCCGCTGGTGCAAGATGAGACAGACCAAACAAGTCTTCATCATGATGGGAATTGGTCATAGCTATGGGCAACACATCCTCCTGCTGAAATAGATGTTGGCTAACAGAGGAAGAGGTTTCACCATTCTGTCTGAATGGCAAAGGCAAGCGTGGGCGCGAAAAGTTTGGTAAATTAACCACGAGCCCTTGAGATTCTTGTGATTGTAACGGAAATTGGGTAGATCCGAAACCTTCGGCTACAATATAGCCAACATCCACGTCCCAGGAAAAAGCATGACCGGCATCTTCGGGTTGCTGGCCACTTTGTAGCGAATCTTCGCCGGAAGTGTAAGAAACACTGCCATCCGAAGGCTGTGTGGTCATGCAGTCATTATCTGTAGAGGAATATTCCGTAGGCGACATGCAAAGATCACCATAATCGGGAACCATCGGCTCGACGAAGCCTGTTGTGGACATTGAAGAGACTGTCAAGTGGGCCGGATTTTGTGGCATATGAGAGTCCGCGCTTGATGAGAAATCGCAGCGGCTTGGAAGGATGCTCGAGTTACCAATCTCAACGACATGGTAACCAGCGCCGAGCTCTGCGGGTCCCTCGCCAGGCTGGTGACCTGAAGAACATCCTGTGGTGCTGAAGTCCGAAATGATGGAGCCTTTGCGGGAAGCAAGGACAGAATCCGCTCCCAACTCCGCAGAGAACGACGAGCTTGCCTTGGAGGGGAGCTGTTCCCGAGAAGACGATGCCGACCCCGAGTGGCGGGACAGGAACTCATGGATCTTCCGCTTGCCCTTTGTGATGGCAGAGTCTTTGGCAACTGGAGGCGCGCTGTCGCCCGCTCTGGTCAGAAAGGCTGGGTTCTGGCCAGGAAAGTCGTAATAACATCCGCAGCAATTACAATAAGCCCCGTTGGCTGAAACATGCGTGCAAGATGCCGCATGGGACATCATAGCCTTGGGGTCCAAGAAGGACTGCTTGCAATTGGAGAAAGGGCAGATCCATCTGTCCCTATGGGTATTGAGCGGTTTGTCGTAGACGAAGATGTTCATTGCCAAGACAGCAATGATTCTTGCTCGGGCAAGGGTGTCGATGAAAGCTGACGTATTTCCAACACTAAGAGTGTAAGCAAGACCTTGATCAATTTCGGGGTTTGGTATAGAACGCACATGCATGGGTCTTGACGGGGAGGGATATCTCCAAACGCTTCGAGAGGAGCCCCGGCAGAAATGCTTGAGGGGATAACTTCGGCGAAAGATGAAGAGCGAGAGGTCTGTCCATGTTGTTGAGTCCTATGGATGGCGCCCGCCGTGTTGGGCTGTCGCATGTAGGGCATTCCTGTTTAGAGGATACGAAGGTGCAGTATTCCGGTTATGAGATCAATGACTTATTCGTGCAACTTGTAGAGCATCCGGGAGTCTTGAGCGGGTGCTCAGTGACTCAAGTATATGCTCGACAGACAAGGCAAACACCATCGACCTGCACACCGAGATAGTGCTTGCCATTATCTCCGCATCGCTTCGGCTATCCGAGGATTAGATCGCGGATGGGCTCTTGGTTGGCAATTAGGAATGAAAGGGATAATCCGATTCGACAGTGATTTAAAGTTCAGTCACTGCATTCGTATTAAATTAGAAAAAGAAAGGAATACTATCCTGCATGTCTGCAGGATAGCTCTTCCCTGGAAGATATGGGCAGAAGGTCATGTCCTGCAGTTTGTTTTGTGATATTAGATATGTAGATTGCATCGTTAATTCGCGGGGAAAATACAAACCTTAATAAGCATAACGCAGCTCTGCTAAGCTTCGACCTGGGATTGGATTATTCATAGCTTATTTCTTCCTGCAGGCGTGTTTGGCTAATGTAGTTTCTGCTTCAAAGAACCTATTTCCAGGTGACGGGAACTGGGCTTTGCATCAAGAGGCTTGGTCGCCTTGAGAAAGGCAGACGGTTGACATGGCGAAGGGCGTCTTGTCGGGCTCGGAGACTGAAAATAGTTATAAAGAGTGTCTTGGCAGGGAAGCCGTAGAAGAGAGTCGCGCGGGAGGGGTTACTGCAAGTTCGGTGTGGTCGCCTGGTCTAATTGACGTCCGCTTAGAGTGACCTGTGGCAACAGTATAGGAGTTCCTCTCGGCCTGGGTGTGGGAAGAAGGGAGGTGTCGCCTGTAGATCTAATTCAGTCAGATCATAGTCGCTGTTCTTCCATCACAACACGATGCAGGATCGAATGTCTGCCATGTTCTCAAGTACCAAATAGTAGCAAAGCCATCCCAAGTCTCAAAGAACCTTCAAGCAGACCTGAGCATTTATATCAGACCGCTGGAAAATCTTCCATGACTCCTAAATTCAGGCTGAGTGAGTCCAGACCGCCTCGCTACCCCCCTTACAGTAGGCTCTGGAGCCTTTGTTTTCAGCTTGCGAGTCATCAGCCAACGGGGAAAGGCCATCTGGGTAGCCTGTACGCCCGAGTCAGGGAGAGACAAGGCATTCTTCAGTTGAGGCCGGAGCCTGATCTGTCTGTGGCAACATATGATACGTCTTATTGGAGGAACCCAATATTTGAAAGCGTGGCATACAGTATCTATTTTCCAATTCACTGTATTTAGCACTGCTTTTGGGTTCTCTGGTACCTCCATATTCTCTCTGCCTCGATGTCGTGAGTTCAGATGGTCCAACCAGCAACTGGCCTTCCGATACAACTGTGAAGAGAAGGATCCGATAGAACAGATAAGTATGTCTCACTTTGTGAAGGATGTATAATCGTAAAAATGCTTTTCTAAAGATTGAAGGGTGTGTGATTACTCGTAATAAATACACATGAATAGTTGAGTTAATGTTGATAGTGATTATAAGATTTAGCAATATCCACTCTACATCTAAAACGCTCATCAAAGTTAAGAAACCTGCATACCCTCCCGCTCAGCGAGGACTCTAATCTCCTGCAACAGACACTCCTTACTTAGGGTGTGATTTCCAGAAGAGTTCTGACAGAATTGCCTCAAGGCCCTTTCGAACCGGCGTGCGGAGGCATCATCTTTATACTTCTGGTAGTTGTCCAGGATCAACCCTGTGCCTGTCAAGATGATCCCGATCGCAGCTACCACAATGCCGCCAATTTGCAGCTGAAGGTTAAGCTCCATTCTTGGTTAAGAAGAAATGGAGTTATACTGTACTATACTAAAGTCAGTTGCGACTAAGTTGATCTATAGCGGGGAACTGACTCTTTAAACTTAGGCTTTAGCTAAATAAGAGATTGAGACTGCAGTGTAGATCGATTGATGGGTTGGTTACAAACGTCTTTTCCCCAAATGAACTGGGCCGTTGCAAGGGTTAAATAAATAAAAACTGTTGCTTATTAATAACCACAAGGCATCAGTTGCTTGTACTTGAGCCTGAGGTGAGGGCAAGTTATTAATTACGAGGCAAAAAAGACTTGAGAGCTGAAAAATGAATGTCTACTGAGCATGTTCCATGAACATATCCCTACATGTCTAACAGTGACCGGGCGACCAATTAGACGACCCCTTACTTGTGTAACCTTCACTGCTTTTTTAGCGGCGAAGCGTGCTCACTGACTCAATCAGCTCAGGAAGAGTTCGTCCGGATAGTAAAGGGTTCTTGACAGAAATCTGTGTCTAATACGTTAGCTTATTGTATGGTTTTATGTTGGAGGCTATATCGATGGCTGTGCCGTCGCCTCTAAACTTTGTTGCGTGGAAACAGGGGACAGAAGAGCCTGGTTTCAACTATCTAAAAGCTTCCCAAGATCTCCAGAGGTACCATAAAATTATATAATAGGTTAGTCATCGGCCTCACAGTCATCAATATGGTCTTCGTTAAATACCAATTCATGAGATTTCTGTACATCTAATTGAGCAAACGACAACAAAACCCTTTGGCAAATGCAGCAATCCTACCTACAAAGATAGGATGCACAACACTCTGCTACGTCAGATCCAGTTGGCTGAGTAATGATTGCATTGGCAAGAAGTATCTGCATGTCAGATCAAATCAGAACATGTTGGTTGAGACTCCGCGGTAGATGATAGGTCGCAATTGCAAAGTATTGGCATTGGTCATGGAAAGTGGGTCACATGAAGAGGATTGGCCAGGGGCTGGGCCAACACAGCCTGATGTGAAGTACATTTGTGCTGCAACTTGGGTGCTTCGAGTGAGGGGATCTCCAACTCAATATTTCCCTCTCACTTTCACAAAGCTTTGAATTCCCGGGAGCCAACATTTCTCAAATAACTCTTCTTACTATTAAACCATACATCTGTGCACTGGACCATGGTTTAAATCCTGCTCATCTACCTCATCTGTACGTTTAGAAACATCCATTGCGACTGGACTTCGAATGCAGTGATGGCTACAGGACTGGAGGCTCTAGGCACTGCCAGTGCTGTCTTGTCATTCATAACCTTTGCCGGCAAAATTGTCTCCCTCAGTTATAAGATCTATGATGGCATGCCTACAGATGAGCATGAGCTTGAGGATTATGCTGGGCGAATGCTAAACGCGTCTGAGCGCGTTCGATCCAGAAATCAACAGCTTCATCATGACACGCCGGCGGAAGCAAAACTATCCGAAATCGCTGAAAAATGCGTCCAACTAGCCGGAGAACTACAAAACGAGACTCAAACTATCACTAAACGATATCGAAAGGGCAAGTTGCGCCGAGCTGTCTCCATGGCCCTTCGGGCTAGCGCGCACAAATCAAAGATTCAGGAGTTGGATCAGACTCTACAAAGGTACAAGCAAGCCATGGAAACAGAATTGCTCTTACAAATATGGTACGTAATTCAAAAACTACTTTTGCCATGTGTACTGACAAGGCGAACCACATAGCGACAAGAGTACTGCGATAGAAAAGCAACAATGTCAGGCATTCCCTAAACTAGAACGCGACGTCCAAGATCTTATCTCGAGTCTCGCCAACGGTCAGGCGAAAGTCGAGATGCTCGTTACTGAAGAAGCCAAGATAACGCGGGAAGTGCTGAGCACAAGCCTTGCTACCCATATCAAAGCTTCCGATACGAGGGCTATCACAGACAATCAGAGACAGCGCCTCTTGAAGAGTCTCAAGCCAGAAGAGATACGAATGAGGTATAATGACGTGATGTCTCCGTCAGATGCTTCTTTTGAAAGGGTTTTTGCGTCGTACGAGCGTGTCTGTCGCAAGGACCCCGAACACAATGAAAGGAAGACCAAGAGTGTACCCATGATCGAAACTGAGGAAATGGCACACGACGATGACTTCGACGAGATTGACCGCAGCTGGCAATCTTTTGGTTCGTGGCTTCAATCCGACAACGCCTTATTCTGGATTCAGGGAAAGCCGGGATCTGGGAAAAGCACATTGATGAAGTTCATCATCGAGAACGACAACACAGAGCGTCTTTTGAATTCTCGGGAACCAAATACAAGGATTCTTTCGTACTTCCTGTGGAAAATAGGAAAAGAGTCCCAAAATAGTGTCAAAGGTCTCCTATGCTGTTTATTACACGATCTTCTTATCGGTGATGGCGAGATGTTGGACCAAGCATTGGAAACGTTTCCATTCTTGCCCTCGAAGGATTTCTATCAGGAGTGGTCAAGTGAAGAAGCTGAAAAGGTCCTTTACTTCCTTTTGAACAGCCAAATCTGCTCTACATGTCTCTTTATCGATGGACTTGACGAGATTTCTGACAAGGATGGCTTTGGGTCCCTTATACGCGTCTTACAGAGGATATGTGCTATCCCCAAGGTTAAACTGTGTGTCTCAAGTCGGCTCGAGGCAGGACTCATACGGGGTATTGAATCGATGGGGGCGCAGAAACTGTGCCTACATGATCTTACTAGACCCGAAATGACCGTCTACATCCAGAAACAGCTAGCAAGATTCTCAGAGGAAGTAATCTCTGCCTCTTTGCTTAAGGATATCACGAGTGTACTCCTTGAAAAGGCCCAAGGAGTTTTCTTATGGCTATTCCTAGCAACTAAAAGTATCATCACTGGAATCGACAACGGCGACGACGAAGAGACACTTATAAAAAGGTTAGAAGAACTACCGAGTGAGCTTGAGGCACTATACGAAACCATGTGGTCTAGACTCAATGCTAACAACAAGGTCTATCGGGAAACTGCTGCAATGTATTTCCATTGTATCATATCCAATGCATGGATGTTCACCGGTATTCAAAGCCCTTTCACCTTCACTTACACATATCCGATCGCTACGTTGGCCCAATTATCGGTGGTGGTAAAGCTTAAGGAAGATCGAATATTCCCCCCTAGAGTCAACGATATTTCCTGCAGCGAGCTAAAGAGGTTATGCGATGCTACAGAAAGGGACCTCAACACTCGTTGCGCTGGGATGCTCCAAGTTTCCGAAGAGTCTGTTTGCTGTCAGCATGGCTTTGATGACTGCAAGAATAACATGACCCCCGAAATGTATCCGTTCACACGTTCTGTTCAGTTCATCCACCGCACAGTCCACGACTTTTTAGTTGATACAAGACCCGGGCAGGACATCCTCAACTACTACACCGGTATGAAGACAACAGTCGATCTTCAGCTTAAGATTTTCAAGTCTGAGCTGTATCTTGCGACTTTTTACCGTACGCTTGGGGTAATGACACTTCCACCATCCATGAGTGATGGCTGTGTTGACCTCCAAAAGAAAGGTGCAGGTGATGAGATTATATTGCAACTGCTTCACGTCATCCAAAACCTCTGGAATCAGGGTGTATTACGACGCGACTCTTTGCCCTGTCACAAGTTCTTGGTTCATCTTGCATGTGAGCTTTCCAACATGGAAGACTTCTGTCGTCCATGGATGATACAATCGAGCTCAGGACAGGATGTCAGTATTGTTCTTCGTGACATATGCTTTGAGTGGAAGGATAGACAAATAGATGCTCCCCCTCCGACGCGATTGATCAAACAGCTCCTTTTACTCGGTGCGGACCCCCATGCCGTTGGCCTGACATCAACAAAGAAGGACTCTCTCGGGAACGGCGAGTCTGTTGTCCAAGAAACATCTGCATTTGAGTTGTTGTTAAACAGCACTCTCCACCGATTATTCGAGCAAGATTACGAATTCTTACCGGCAGCCCTAGAAGTCATAGACATCATGGCACCGATGTGCACAGACTTGCGTCGAAGAATTATAGTGACTATCTCCGACACACATTGGGACGGCTCAAGAACTCGCAGCCTAAACGATTGGGAATATTGCATACCAAGGCTCGACTACGTGGTGTTTGAAGTGGATATACAGTATCTACTCAAGCAGCTACTGGCTGCGATCGCGTCCTGCGGAATACCAACCCAGGGTTATAAGGTTCACGAGATTGCAAACTCGGCCGTTGATTGCTACTCACGAATTCGATATTTCACGCCCGAAGGGCAGCAAGGTGAAGAGGAGTGGAGTGACAAAATCGTCTTTTGCTATCGAATCATCAATCAAGAGCCTTTCAAGCACATGTGTGATGATACCTTCCGGTCCAGTGACAGCACAGAGTGGAGTGTTTTACGACTGATGGAAGGTTTACGTTCCAAAGACCCTGATTATGACTCTCTGCTAGGGAACTGCGAGCGAGTCTTGCTAGCTGACGAAATTGACCAGCTGGCTTCTGAAGACCTTGGGATTCATAGAGTAATCGATGGAAAGGTCGACAGGTCGCAGTGATGGAAGTGTAGCTTCAGCGAAAAGAACTAGGCATAAATTATACTGGATGAATATTTGACTACGAGACACCAACGTCGGCAACCCCACCGTACTACCCCAAGGAATTATGTGTCTGTGCAATGTCTGTCTTTCGCTTATAGCTCTCTGATAGGAGTCTTCATGATACTTCTTGGCAAATCCTTTGCCGTTTGGGCGAGCCTTCCTACCCGCACTACAATGTAATACATAACACCTCTTCCTGGGACTCTCCAACCCGGAATAATACGCAGCTGTATATCGTATCAGTAACTTAGCATAAGCAGCTGTCGCTTCGTCATAATCGTGTCTGCCACGGATAACAAGGCAATGTAATTCGTAGGGCAATTGTGGCTTCTTCTGCTTTGCTTCCACAGTCCAACCCTCCATATCTTGACAGCACCCTCGAGCCATTCCGGATATATGACGCTATCTGGAAGGCCTCAAATCTCTGTCTCACATTTCGTTACTAGTTGACAGCTGAAGTTTCTCACACTTTCTTCCGATTGGCCGAGTCCAAGACACGGGCCGCGAACTATTGAAGCAGTGGCTTCATAGTATGGAAGATCCATGTCTTCAAGGAAGTTTTCTCGTCGGTGAAGTATTGTATGACCTCAATTGTTCCACAGATCCCTTATTGTCTTGGATTTTCCTTGCATAAGCCGTACCGCGCCGGTCGATCTTTTCGTTTTGCATCAGCGATTGTCTTACGTCTGTTAGAGAAGCAGAACGACATTAATTCCCATCCCTGAATAGACGACAGGATGTGTACTACGATCCTTGTTTCTCAACATTCCGTGTCATGTTTTGTGATGTATGTATTATACCGTGCGTACGGCAAATCTTCCTCTATAGAGAAAGATGCATCAAGGGAGATATCTCGTACGCCAAAAGAGTTGGTAGATCTTCACGAAGCTAGAAAAGAAAGGGGAGACCAATACGGTATAAATCCTCTCATCTGGACGCCCTTTTCAGCTCATCATCAAAGATCTGATCTTACACCAAAGATATCGAAACATACTATATTCACATTTGCAAGGGACAACTGCCCATCATGACTGAAGTCCAAAAGGAAGTACGACAAGAAGAGTTCGATGCAGTTCATGCATACTTCATCGGACCCAAGGGTTCCAACTTACCCGACTTCCGAGCCAACATCAACACCATCCTCGATGAACTCCTCGTCGCTCGCCAGAGCTACTATCCCGAGGATCAGGTATCTTCCCACCACTACCCCAGAAGCTCCCAACCTAACAACAGCTAGGCCTTCATATCGAAAGAATACCGTCGCTCCCCGGTATTCCTCAAAGCCCGCTCTGATCTCCGCCTTGCAACTGAAAAGGTAGCACAGCTTCTCGGCGAGCACTCGGCACCGTTCTGGTCCCCTCGTTACGAGGCGCACATGTGCACTGACTTGACCATGTCATCCCTGCTCGGGTACTTCATGACCATGCTGTACAACCCCAACAATGTCGCTCTTGAGGCTAGTCCTATGACGACGCTTGTGGAGTTGAGGGTTGGACAGCAGCTTTGCAAGCTATTCGGGTACAATATTGATCCGCAGAAGAGTCCTCTCTCTTGGGGACATATCACCTGTGATGGAACTATTGCAAATCTGGAATCTATTTGGGTTGGTACGTCTTCTCCCCTGCCAAGTACAAGTTGGTTCATGCTAACATACCAAGCTCGAAACCTCAAGTTTTACCCTCTGAGTCTATGCCTTGCTCTCAAACGCGGAAAGCTTCAGTTCATCGCTGACAGGTTTTACGCTCCTTCATGCTTCCACGCAACAACCAAGACCCTGTTCAAAAATCTTTCAGGATGGGATCTCCTCAACCTTCGCTCCGAGGTCATCCTTGACCTTCCTGATCAGCTTAACAAGCAATTTGGTATCACCAGCAAGTTTCTTGAAAGTGCGCTGAACGACTTCAATATCCAGACCATCGGTCGTGAGCTCCTGGAGAGAGAGTTCAAGGTCAAGGAGCCGATCCAGTATTTTGTCAGCAAGACTCGGCATTACTCTTGGCCCAAGGGTGTTGGTAAGTTTGACACACCGCAAGTGCTGTTCCGCAGAGACTAACTTAATTAAAGCAATTGCCGGCCTTGGTTCTGGTAACGTATTCGGAGTAGATGTCAATAATAGCGCCCAGATGGACATCAAGATCTTGGAGAATGAACTCCACAAATGTGTCCAGGACCAAAGGGCCGTCTTTGCAGTCGTTGCCATCATTGGTTCCACAGAAGAAGGCGCCGTCGATAGACTCACTGAGATTCTCCGCCTGCGAAAGAAGTTCCAAGACGAATACGGCTTGTCTTTCCTCGTGCACGCCGACGCAGCTTGGGGTGGTTACTTCGCCACAATGTTGAACCCCGACAGGCGTTATAGCGTCGAGGAGCAAACTGACACAAAGCCTGAGCCGGAGTGGTACTTGGATCCCAAGACAGTCGAGGATATTAAGGCCATGGCTGAAGCGGATTCGATCACCGTCGATCCGCACAAGGCGGGTTACATCCCATATCCCGCAGGAAGCTTGGTGTATCGTGATGGTAGGATGAGACATCTTGTTACATGGTCGGGACCATACCTTTCTCAAGGTTCTGCAGAGAACATTGGTGTTTATGGTGTCGAGGGAAGGCAAGTACTCGTGCACACTTGATTACATGTATCACCGTTACTAACAGTGTCATCTTAGCAAACCCGGTGCTGCAGCTATGTCAGCATGGTTCTCCAACCAAACCATCGGTCTCAACCACAAAGGCTACGGCAAACTCCTCGGCGAAGCAACTTTTACAAGTGCAAGAGTAAGTCCCAGTGACCTACGTGTGGATCAGACCAATGCTAACGGAAGTTAGATCTCTGCTCACTATGCAACCATGGACAACGACTACTTCATGTGCATCCCCTTCAACATGCTCCCAGCCGAAAACCAAGGCAACAAAAAGTTCCTTTCGACGTCAGTCAACAACGAAAGAAAAAAGATCCGCGACCTCATCATTGGCAAGACCGACACCGAGATCTTCAAGTCGAAAGAAGCTATGAAGATAATTCGTGATCTGGGTTCTGATACCAACATCAACTGCTTCACTCTCAACTGGAAACACGAGAACAAGGAGTTGAACACTGATTTGGAAGAAGCGAATTATCTTATGAAGAGAGTCGTTGATAGGCTTTCTATCACTTCTCCCAACACTGATCCTTCTACCATTCCGATCTACCTTACCTCGACTCAATTCCTGCCCGAGGACTATGGTACTTGTGCACGAAAGTTCATGGAAAGAATGGGCGTGGAAGAATCTGACCAAAGTCTCTTTGTAATTCGAAACGTGGTCATGAGTCCTTTCCCGACAAAGAAGGATTTTATCTCGACTATTATGAACGATCTGGAGAAGGTCGTTATAGAAGAGGTTAAAAAGTGCAGAGAGAGAAACAATCCCGGGGCCAAGAAACTACAGTTCCTTGTACAAGGCTCACTCAATGCACCCGAGGTGTATCTTGTGTTCCAGGCCTCGTTCCACAGTGTGACCCGACGACAGCAGGTCATATTATCTGCCGAACTTGACGACAACCTCAAGGAGTTCTACAAGGACAGGTTGGAGGATAGTCGGGATACCGTTCTTATGCTGGAGACGAGTGACGAGCAGTACGTTGTCGATGTCATCAGTGGTATCTCGGACGGAATACAGTTGGAGGTTTCTATGTTTGAGAATGGCTTGCAGTATGTATCCCTTTATCTTGAAAGATCGCTACTAACTATTCAAAGGGGATATGAAACGGCACAAGGCGTGGTCACTATAAAATCCATGATCAAGAGTCGCCCGCTTAACTCGATCAACCGCGACGTCGACTATCCTGACAAGTTCATGCCCTTCTATCTCTATGGATCAGAGGACGAACTGCACATCACTCACGCTCTTGTCAAATCCCCCAACATTTCACTCTCGGCCAGCAACGTCACTTTCGACCCGCCTCTCCCATCCTCCGTTACAAGCAACCTCCTCTCCCAAGGGTTGATACTAGGCCTTGTTAAGATCCCCGAAGCTTCCATGCAGCCCTTCGCCGAGAAGAACAAGGATTTAGAGGAAGACTTTTTCTTTTCAAGTGGTAAAAAGTTCAAGGTTGCTGTCTGGGAGGATCCAAACCCTGGTGATCATGCAGGCCCAGAGTTACTTAAAGGACTGGCTGATGACGATAAGGAGTTGTATGAAGGAGAGATGACGCTTGGCGAGAACATCTTTGTCGATGCTGAGGGACCGAATGAGGATAAGTTGAAGGATTTCAAGGTCGAGTCTGATGCTTGGCAGAGGAAGCTGGATGAGATTGGTAGCGTTTTGGATGGAACACACACTTGCAAGGATTAGATGATCTGCATAATTTAGCTCCATTATTTGTGCAAGGGTTTATGCCTGCCAACTCATGGGACGTTTTTCCTCCAAACACATCGTCCGAACACGTCAAGTATGCGTTGGCTTTGGTGCCTGATGATAGTTGAGGACTGAGTGAGTAGAGATGAGACCATCAATACAGCCTGACAATATCTCAGACTATTGGCAATCTAAAGCTTTGCTTGATCGTAGTACAAGTCTTTTGAGGGTATGTATACAACCGTCAGCAGAGGCTAATAGAATTAAGCAATTTCAAATATGTTCATGGCAAATCAAACTAAGTTGCAATTCATTGAAGATAACAAAACAATATCTGTTGTCAAATTTCCAGCCTTTTTCCAAAATCCAAACGCTCAATAAATCCAACCCAAACCTATCCGTATTCATTTCCGTGCATAAATCATGTCATAATCAAGTCATCCCTCCATCTCATTCCGGCCAGGATTCTCGTCATCCCACTCATCCTCAACATCCACATACGAACCCTCCAGCGACGGCGCGCGTCTTCCTCTGACACCGCCATACAGCTGATCCAATTTTCTAGAGTCTAGAAAGATGTTTTGCATTTCAGACACCAAGTGTTCTTCCTCTTCGTCTTCATCGGCTGCGCGAACACGGTATCGCACGACGCGACGGCCAACACCAGATGTAAGGAACGGCTTGAGGAATGAAAAGATGGACCATGCGAAGCGAGCAAAGAGATACTCTCTGCTTCCTTCTGCAAGGGTTTCGACGTTGCGGTTCTGGTATAAAGCTGCAAACTCTGCTTCGCGGCCATCGAGAACGTGCAGCACATATTGATTATGTATCGAGTCGCCGTTTGCTGATCGGGCGACTTTTGGAATCAGAGCAAAAACGCTCTGGTCGAAGCAGACGTAGAGATCGGCTTTGAGAGGGAGAATGTTGTGAGGGTCATCGATAGTGTGTGATCCGCCACCATACAGGCCCATCCCATTTTTGTTGAACCATTGCTGCTCGTCTCGGGGGATTAAATGAGCCCATGTGAATGCGTAGCTGGTATTTGTGACAGCGCATCGCTTGCTGTGAAGAGTGGTTGCGCACTCGGGTGCAGCCCACCAGTCGGGAATTTTATCATGAGGAAATTGCCAATCTCTGAAACTTGGGACAATAGGATATCGCTCTGAATAATAGAGTCAGTAAATGCCATGTTGCTTTTTTGTCAAGTTGAGCGACATACCTTCGCCATCGACAAAAAACCAATAATCACGGTTAAGCAAAATCTGGTCGTCATCGGCCACTATATCCTTTCCGCGCTCATCCCTAGCCAACTTGCCAGTACCAAAAGCATTATTCGCAAGGATTTGGCATGCCGTAAGTGCAGTGCGATAATGAACTCCCCAAGCGCCTCGGAGGGGTTCGTAGTCGACGCGCGGCAGACAAAAGAGCAAGTTCAAAGGCTTTAAATAACCAGGATGATAAAAGCGAACCTGATCGCGATTCAGATCGCGAATCTCGAGATTTGAAATGGCGGAGAGTGAGCGAGGCATTGGAATGTGATGCTCCAAGTGGCTGAGTTGGAGAGAACGGGGAATTTCTTGTTCTTCAGAGGATGATAAAAGACCCATGACGTTTTGTCTTTTGTTCTTGCTGCACGAGGGAGGGTCAGCCACAAGCGAGTTATGACGTACAGACACTACCACTTACTTGATACTGGAGGGCTCTAGAGCCCAGAATCCGTACATTTGGAGGAGTTGGAGAAGACAAGAGACAAACTAGACTAGTGCAAGCCACTTTGATAGTGATGTTGATTAGTCACGATGTGAGTAGTAGATATAAGTCCCTTGTGTAACTAAAAAAATGTTTGAATATATTCAAGAATCCTATAATTTATATACAAGAACAATCAACCCCTGCAACCCTGTAACAAGAGTTTTTTTTTTCGCCCGACAAACACGTGTCAGTGGCTACTAGTGACAACTGTTTTGCATATTCCCAAACCTCTGGCTCCAATCGATGGATCCTCCACAAGTGGGACGCTACAGGCGGTGAGCGCCATAAACTCGAGGAGTCTTCACCGCGTGTGTCGACCCGATCTCGCCAATGCGGATGTTGCTGAAAGTAACTTCAGGGTTGGGCTCGACCTTGACAATGTTGCTGGGAAGTCCCTCTTCCTTGGTGCAGGGTCCAGCGCCAGGTCCCTTTCCATCGAGCCACTCCATGGAATCGCCCTCGCTCCACCAGACACTCATGGCGAGAACCATACCACGGGTCATGGCATCACCCATCTCCTCTGTGCCGCCAAGACGGATGTAGTCGTCTGCGTGCGAGGCCTTGCAGTACTGGTCCTCGATGATGTTGCCAGTGACCTTGGGAGGTCCGGGGATGGTGACGACGGCGCTCTTGATCACCTTGCCGTCCTGGATGTAGTGGCGGTGCATCTCCTTGAGCTTGCCGTTCTTGTCAGCGGGGAACTGGGAAACGACTGTGAACTTGCGGGTCGTGTCGACCTTGAAGTTCTTGCCACGTCCGTAAAACTCAGGAACGCCGTTGCGGTTGTGGTTCCAGCCGCAGCCAGCCTTGTCGCAGATACCCTCCTTCTGGCACTCGCTACCTGTGCAGCCGTACAGGCCTGGCACGCTGCAGGGGTGGGGAGCAATGTGGGTGGCGCGAGAGTTCGCCTCCCAGATATCCATCTCGTTACAGCAGACACCCTTGCCCTTGATGTTACCCTTGAAAGGTCAGTTAGTCGAGTCCAATGGTGAGTGACATTATCAGGATAAACTTACCACTCCGTTAATGAAGGGTGTGACATAGCACTGAGCATCACAGTATCCACCACCCTGGTGAGCACCAACCTTGCTGTATCGGCTTGTGCTCTTTCCACCATCGGCAGGCATCTCAGAAAGGTACAGAGCACCGTTCATACCACAAGGAAGCTTCTGAGTCTCAACATCGAAGGAGAACTCAGCCCCGGTAAGCTTAAGCATCTCATACTTCTTCTTGTTCGACTCGAGGAGGTAAACACGGGGAGAAACAGACTGGCCGTTGCGGAGCATCTCAAGGCGGAGGGCGTCACCAGAGGTGCTGATACCCTTGGCCTTGTAAGCAGCCTCGTCCATACCGGAGAGCACGCAGTTCTTGGCGCATGTTGCTTCGTCGGGACAGGCCTTGGGGTCAGCGGCTTCACCCCAGTTACCACAGTTCTGGCCGTTGGCCTGGCTGATGCCGTGAAGCTCTGCGTCGGCGACGATGTAGTTTGTCGTCTTCTTGCAGCCCTTTGCCTTTGTGCAGCGGTACGTGTCGATCTTGGGGTGCTTCTCCTTGGTCTTGTTGGGCGTCTGACCCACGACCGTCTGGGCGAGAAGGGTTGTGAGGAGAAGAGGAGAGAACTTCATGTTGGGCAGGATCTGTGAGTGAGAGTCTGTGTAGAGAGTGACTGAGTGGTGAGAAGCAAGATATTTCGATGCATCACGGACTTGATTTATATCTATATTTTCTCGCAGCTCACGATCACACCTCGTTTACATGGGACAGACTAGGGGCCGGCCACTTCAGGTCTACATCCGAAAAAGCCAAGTCGAGATCCGCGTTCAAAAGACAGTTTTGGATGAATTAGGACCATCAAGCTGAAGTCATCTCCCCCATTAACATGAACATTATACAGTAGTGACCAATCAAGAACCCCAGACCTCCGTCTGCTCCGACATCCCGATTCGAGACAAGGTCACATTCAGGTCCCATCTCAAAGGGAACATCTACCGAGTTCCGGAGTAGCAATTTGCGGGCAGTAACCCCTGCAGCAACAAAACAATGTGGAGATGCAAACTTGGGAGTTTTTGAACAAGAACTGCGGAGTTCGGGCCGTCAACCCTGGCTACAATATTGGGCTTGAGAGGGCGCGAGTTTCATAAACCCCTGTCGTTACCGGTTTATCCACATTTTCCCACCTACCATAGATTTACTAGGGGTCCTTGGCGAGAGTGTGATCAACTATCGAAAGATGGGCGGATATGATGCACGGCTCTGTCCTAGCGGCCCCCGGCCATGCGGTCCGACGTATGATTCGGGGTCCGGAGAAGAATTGTTTAAATGGCATGGAGATCATTAGTTTCTTCGGTCTTGGTGCCAAGTGGGATTACGTGGACGGAAAGAAGGAAATGTTTTCCAACCGAGAAAGACGGACGTTTAGTAGTCAGTTGTGGCCTCAGCTAAGTTGGAACCTCGGACATTGCAAGTGCATACACTAGGCTTGAAGATTACAGGATCTTATCTATGTCTTAGATGGCTTACATTTGCAGCTGTGCCTGATAACAACAAGGTTGTTCCTTGCGGGGAAGTGTCCTCTCCCGTGGAGAAGAATAGCCGGCTGAGCCTCTCTTTTGCATGAATTTAAGCTCGCCACAGAAGATCGGATGGAACATTATGCGCTCATCATTGGCTTGGGATTGAAGAAAGCTTCCGGTAGCACTTCCGGGATGTATTGACTTTCCTCCGAGTGTGAAATTTCCATCGTCCCATGACTCTCCACGACTAGCAAGTATGACGAGAAGGCCACTTTGGTGGGCAACGACAATACCCTGGGAATCATAGATATCAATTGCTGCATTTCCCATTGTGGTTAAAGTAAGCGCACTTGGATTTTGGACAGGCCTAAACTGGGGGGCTGCAGCAATTATGTCTTGCTAACGGAGACAATCCCATGGTTCCGGTACTGTAGTGCGGAAATATTTGGGAGATGGAGCCTGCTCATGCAAAAGATTAAACCTATGCTTAGGTCGAGACATTAGCGGCTTTAGATCGTATCGAGGAGTTCATCCCATGTTTAATTCAACAACACTAGCGAATGATTAGATTCATTCCACCGTCGACTACCCTGTACTGCCATCCGCAAGCTTATGGTAACAATACAACACGGTTGAGAACGATCATAGATTTTTGTAGTCACATAATTCCTCCATGGAATATAAATCGAGTAAATATTTTGTCAATGAGTACATGAATTGAATGTCACCGTTTTTGGATGTGGAACTCTTGACCATCGAGGTTGGACAAGGTAAAAAATTGACGCAGCAAGAGCTTGCTTTTGATTCGGGGAACCCATTCCTTTTATCTCACATAGCCTGTGTTTCGGTTTCACACGTGACCCCAAAAGCTGACGTGAGAATCAACTCAATGTTTTCGTTCTTTGTCCTAAAATTCCCACGGACTTCAGCTGTGAATCAAAAATATCGAGAATGAACGAACCTCAAGATAAGATCGCCACTTTGGCAGACGGGAGAAAAGTGGCGTACGCGATCTACGGCACAGAAAGTCCTGATGCACCTACAACATTTTACTTGCACGGTTTCCCGGGGTCTCATCACGAAGGCTACCTGACGCATAGCACAGCTCTCAAACATGGCTTACGTGTCATTGCGACTTCGCGACCAGGATACAGCGACTCGACGTTCCAAGAAAACAGATCTATTCTCGACTATCCCAAAGACATTCTCGAGATAGCAGATCTCCTCTCAGTGCAACGCTTCACCGTTCTCGGAGTTTCTGGCGGCGGTCCTTATGCGATTGCTTGTTTCAAGGAGATACCTCGTGAGAGACTAGTCGGTATAGGCACGGTAGCCGGATGTATGCCCCTGTCGTTTTCAACGCAGGGTATGCTGACCATGACGCGTATCATGTTTAATATTGCGCCTTATGCTACTACACCTCTCGGATGGCTGGTAAATAAATTACTAGGAGCCACAGCGCGCGACATGGAACATCCCGAGAAGCTGGAAGACATGATGGACAAGGATATAACCGCAAGATCACCGAGCGATGCAGAAATCTGGACCAATCATCCTGATTTGAGAAGATCTATTCTGCAATCTACTAGAGAATCCATGAAACAAGGTGGCTATGCAACAGCATGGGAGGCGAACTTGTATGGAAGTGATTGGGGTTTCAATCTGGAGGACGTCGCTGTTGAAAAGGGTCAAATGATACTCTGGCATGGCGATCAGGATGTTAACGTCCCACTGAGGCTCAGTGAGAAGGCTGTTGAGTTAATACCTCAGGCGGAGTTGCGGGTTATGAAAGGGGATAGTCATATGAGCTTGGTGACCAGAGTGGAGGACTTTGTTGTTTCCATGAAGGAGATGCTGCAGAGATGAAGTGTATAGCGCGTGAGATATGTACGTATGAAGGCAATGAAATATGCTAATTGTCTTGCTATCAATATGAACATGACAGTTGCGCGACCGTCTTCACGGAAAAGCAAAAGTCATGTCGCCACCTGACGTTATGCGAAAGCTCTCAGTGAACCTGAGATACAGCCAGAAGAGGCACAGCATTCGTGCCCGTCATTTCGTTTCCCCATAGATACCCGCGATAGAAAACAGTGTAACCCTCATGACGTACCTAAGTAGCATTTGTGATTTTCAGGGTCCTAATCCACAAGAGCTTATCAAAAGACAGACGATCACGACGCAATGATCTGCATCCCCAGGACCCCTAAGTCAGAACCTCGTTACATAAGTGGCTATAATTGGACGGTTATATAGCAGGATAAATGTGCTTCCAGGATGGGTATCGTCATCTTTGCGGCGCGGTCGATGTGTGTGTCTTCTACTGGACTAAGCTGATGTCACTGGCTTGAATATTCCTTCAATTGTCAGTGACGATGGTGGTAGCTTAGGTTAACTTTGAGGAAGTGAGAGACGGTATGATATAATGAGGTTGTAGCTAATTGTTGATATTGGCCATTGAAAAATGGTTTCTTGGCTTGGTATTGATCGTCGTGGGGTGATCTATATAAACCAACGCTCTCATCTTAACAATTGAGGATAAACACTCTGCGTGTATAAACTCAAAGAACCTTATAAAATCTACTCTGAACTTCAACAACTACTATTCCATCTACAAAATGGCTCCCAAGTATGTCTTCACATCCCTCTCTTTAGTTCAACGACTCATGAATATTCAGCTCCAAGCGTCGCTTTTCTCTTAGCGCCCTCTCTCCCGCAAACAGGAGATACAACAAGGTCATGAATGAACGCTCGGATAACCGTCGATCTATCGACAGTACAGCTAGCCGCTCGACACTTGGTGGAATGCCAGTCGTCGAGGTTGAGAACTATCTCATTGATCCTGCCTATCGCTGGACGACTGCGAATCGCAATTAGAAAAATTAAATTGTATTATATCATGATTAGCCATGATAAAAATGATAGGATTGTATATTAGTATGCTTATGAATTTATGTCTCATTCACCGTTGTCTGTATTATCCAAATGCTTCTTGATTCCCGACCCATGTTCACAGTACTTCCATTAAGTCCGGCAACCTCGCAGCAGACTACTGGAAAGCAGGCTCTGGCTGTGAACCATACGGAATGATCCTAACCATATGCCTCCTCTCATTATCCTGGAAATCTGGCACCGCCGAATGCGCCACTGACCTCTGATCCCAGATCACTACCGTCCCTGTCTCCCACTTAACCCTACAACTAAAGTCCAAACTCCGAATATGATTTTTTAGAAACGAAAGCAAATGATCCGACTCCTCAGGTAGAAAGCCTTCGACTTGTCGTGCAATAGTGGGGTTGACAAAGAGAGAAGGTTTGCCTGTAACCGGATGTTTGATAACGAGTGGATGCGTCGTGTTGATAGCTTCGGCTAGTGCACGTTCCTGGCCTACACGTTTAACTTCTCCTTCCGAAGCGGATGTGTGATGAAGTTTGAGTTTGGCTAGTGTTTGTCTAAAGGCTGGTGAAAGGGCTTCATAGGCTGCTGTGAGAGAAGTGAATGCCGTGTCGCCGCCGCCAGATGAGGGAATTTCTAGAACCCAGAAGAAACTTGTTGATGGCACGTTGGGCGTAAAGGTCTGGTCAACGTGCCAGAGATCGTACGTCGTTCGTGGACCGAGGAGCTTTCTTAAGTTTCCTCTGCAGCTTATGTCAACAATGGTGAGCTGAAACGATGATTGGAGAGAAACTCACGACTTCTCATCTGCGTAAACAACATGGAACTCAGGCCCAGTGCCCTTTGGATATCCCATAGTCGGATGTTGATGAAGCGGTCCATAATGCCTCACAATCTCCTTCTGTCTATCAAACCCAATGTCCTTAAAGTCCTGATCTCTCTGCCCACGATTAGTTCAGTTTCTTTCAGACACACTCACAGAAAACTCACAAAAACCACAACTCCTCTCTCAGCAGCCAACAAAGCCAACTCATCCAACCCTTTCTGATCCAATTGACTAATCTGCACATCTCGAATCTCAGTCCCGACACGAGGTGTAATATTCTCTACGCGCCCGCCCTTGAACAGATTCGTCTTAGCGGCGTCAGCCCGAAGACCCGGCTCGTCCCCGTGAAAGAGGGGAACTGGCACAGGGGCCATATACCCATCAGAGCGGGTGGGCAGATAAGCGGGATACAGCGGTTCCGAAGACATGATTTGTTTTATGTATGTAACTTGTTGTTGAATCAAGCTTTTTCCGTGGTCACGGCAAGTCTAAAAGTCAGGATAGATAAGTAGACCATCTTCGGATGGAGACTTCCGGTCGATGATCGGGGTTTGGCCGACGAATTTAACCGCTTATGGTAATAGAGTTGCATGAAAGCGCAAAGCTCGCCATTTACAGGGCTGATGAACGAAATCTGGCTAACGGTACCCGATGACTTTCAATGGCCAATTAATGCGAATGAATGATACGACGATGAGCAATTTTGACCTTACTTGAGGGAATCTTCAGTCCCGGTAGTTCACTCTGCCGTCGTCACCCACAACTTTAATAGTCTACAAAAGCGTGTATTTCAATGCCTAATCTCGATTGAGATACTTAAAGTTCGAGGAACTTGCCATTCCCCTCTTCTTGGAAGCCCTAGAACGTTGGGGTGTACAGTCTAGACTGATGTAGCGCTCGCTACGTAGTAGTGCTAATGGAGTAGCGGTAGTGTGGCTGGAATTCTAGTTAAACCGCCTTATCACCTCTCATGTCGATCACTTTTTTTTTTTAACTCCCTCAATCTCTTTGTCTTTCATCGTCGGGCGCTCAGGCGAAAAAGACAAAGTGACTATGTCTCCGCCGTCGAGTCTATCGGAGCGTCGCGATGAAGCAATGACAGAATCAACGTCATGGCTGGCCAAGATCCATCCGTATTTCAAGAACCCTTCGCATGTTCTGGTGTTCAAACTGGATTGCTTATTACTTGTCTGGGCATTTATAGCTGGATTATTCAAGGTACGCCGCGTTCATGCTTGACAATGATAGAAACAAACTAACGTTGAAAAAACAGGACATGGATCAATCTGCTACGACGGCTGCATTTGTCTCAGGCATGAAGGAAGATCTCAACCTCTACGGTAATGAACTTGTAGAGTTTACGACATATTTCTCCATCGGTTATGCGCTCTTTATCGTCCCATCGCAACTCATCCAGACTCGGGTCCGACCATCTGTCTTCCTACCAGTTTGTGAGATTATTTGGGGTCTTTTTACTTTATTCACCTACAAAGCCCCAAACGCCAAAACCATCTTTGCGCTAAGGTTTTTCCTCGGTGTTTTTGAGTCTACATCGTGGCCTGGCATCGTAAACTTGATTTTTAATTGGTATTGTCCCCAATACAGCTATCAGTAGAAATCTCGTGACTAATTTTACATCAGGTATCGTCCCGAAGAGCTTGGAAAGCGACTGGCCATTTTCGGAGTCAGTGGTGTCGCAGGAAACATGTTTCTCGGTATCCTCCAAGCTGCACTGTACAAAAACCTTGACGGTGTCTCGGGCCACGCTGGTTGGCAATGGCTATTCATCGTCAGCGGTATAATGACAATATTCTGGGGTTTCATGGGTCTGCTCGTCATTCCTGATTCACCAGCAATTACGAGAGCTCTCTGGCTCACTGATGCTGAAAAAGAGCTTGCTCGTCTTCGCATGAGCGACTGTGGTGTCAAAACATCTGGCATCATCCCATTCAAGACTCTTGTTTATAAACTCAAACTTCTGGTCTTGAGTCCATTGTCATACTTGTTTCTCGCAGCATATCTCCAATTCGCGTGGAGTCAGCGCGCAAACTCGTACTTTCTGCTCTTCCTCAAAGGGCTGAACAATGCAGACGGAACGCCGCGATATTCGGTATATACGGTTAACCTGATCCCACTCGGCGGTTACGCTATCAGCATAGTTTGCAATATCGGCCTCAACGCCCTCAGCGATTGGAAAGCCTGGCGCTGGCAAGTCAGCATCGGGGCTGCAGCGATCCAACTTATAGCAACTTCTGTTCTCTCAGGCTGGCCCGATTCTTGGAGGACGATCATGGGCTTTTACTTCCTTACATTTGCCACTGCAGCCTGGGGATATGCATTGCTTGCTTGGTTGGGTGATATCTTGAGAAAGGAGCCCGAAGTCCGATCCATTCTGGTGGCCATTGCCATAACATTGGTCTATGTCGGACACGCAACTATTCCTCTCCGCGCTTGGCGCGTGAGTGATTCTCCCAGGTATCCAGTTGGCTTTCCCTTGGCTGCTGCGTTCAGTGCTGGAAGTATCCTTGCTATATTGGGGATTTTGTTTTATGTGCGAAGATATCCTCAGGTCATGGGCCGGGGACTGGATCCTGCTAATGAAATTGCTGTGGAGGAAGAAGGCATTTCTGGGGACAATGATCGAAAGCAACCGGACGAACGAAGTATTCAAGTATAATGGCAAAGCTCGGGTTCCTCCCTTTCATCCTTGGTATTTTCCGCAAGTCTAACCTTAGCTGAGCGAGATCTGTCCGATATAGCGCTATCCGTACCTGTATCCGAATATTTGGAAGATATATGTACCTACCATGATCCCTGCTTTTTACACGCTTCCCTGCAACTAATAAGATTTGTCAACTGATAATTGGGAAAGGCTCTTCTGGAGGATCTGAAGACAGCTTGAGAATGTAACTTGAACGGTACACAATCAGGATATAACATGGTACATGAAAGGTGATAAACACCATTTTCATAAATTTGGAAATACGACAAACAGCAGCAGTAGTACATTCTACTCATATATTTTTGTGGAAAACGTCATCTCAGGCTGGTCAGTGACTGGCTTGCTCTAGAATCGTAGGCAAACGCTAGATACAAATGACCAGAGTCTAACAAACAGCCTCTGCCAATACAATATGACATCCCTTGTGGGGTTAAATGCTATAAAATATTTGGCCTCTCTTTATGTTTTCCGTCACTGTTTTCTTCGCAGTCTTTCTCAAACACAACCTCGGGCCTTACTTGAACGAAGAATACAATTTAACATAGTTTGTAAGTCTAGAGGCTAGCAGAAAAGAGGTATTGCAATAGCCTCTTCCTTCTCCCTTCTTCCTTCTGCAACATACTACAAAAAACAGGAAGGAGCGATCAAAGCGGTGGTGCCTAGCCACTCTCATCTATCAAGTCCCAGCTTTCCCCTCCTTCGCCCTATCAATTCAAAGCTTTCCCCCCTTCCCTCTTTTACATTTTCCAACATCGGAGCATCACACATCAAGCACCATGTCTGAAGAAGCTCTTGAATGTTCGTTTCCCCATAACTATCCACATTACACAAAATACTGACAATCTCGCAGCCTTTGCGGACGCCGAAATGCGCCAGATCACTGGTCACATAATCGATCGACCGAAACGCAGAGTGCAGCTCACCGTTCAGTGGCATCGCCCAAACGACGTTATCGCGACCACTTCGACCTTCTCCGAGGCTGCCGTTCAAGAGATCGACGAAAAGCTGGTACTCGAGTACTGGAAAGACGCTGGCGGGCGTAGCGAATCTACCAACCTCGGCAAGAATCACATCTTCAAGATTGTTTCAGAGAGACCTCGATTTTAGGTTATTCAGTGGGTCGGCTACTCCAAGGAAGATGTCACTTTCAACTCGAAATACCGCATCGTCAACATGCCTGGCGTCGGAGAGGCTATCGTAAAATGGCGGCGAGGGCTATCGCAGATAAAAGTACGTTGAATATTGCGTAAGCCTGGCGCTATTAGGAAGCAGTCACGATGGCTAACTCGGATACAGCTGGTCGGGGTGGATCGTTGGCTTCTAGGGTATGAGTACCAAAGAGTCTGGCCTGCTTGGCACCGCGAGTTGCCCGAGGTGGACTGGGACAACATGGACATCGAACTTCTAAGGCACCGTGACTCATGAAGTTCTAGGGCGTCATTTTAGGCTACTTTAGACGAGTCTGGAGGTCCTTTAGACTAGTAACTGTTTCCACGACCCAAACTTAGGAGATAAGAAGATCGTTGAGGAATTGTTACCCTTCACCTTTTCACACCCAGAATACCGTACATTTCCATGAGCTTGAACGACGACGTTTTGCTTTCCCCCGAGGGGTAGGTAGGGTAACCTGCCATTTCCGTTCTAACTTGAAATCTCCAAAAGGCCTCAGCAAATCAATAGTAGCCTCTTTCTTTAGGCCTGGATTGTACACAGAAGGGATCATCACGAGGGAATTTGACGGCGTGCATTGGTCCAAAGCCAGGATTATTCAATTTTCTGGAAATGTATGGTAGCTAGGGAACAAAAAGAGATCTGATGATCGGATATTCGGATATCCGGCATGCAATGAACATTTAGACGATGGGGTCCATGATATGAGATTGGAAAGTGAATCTATAGCGGATTAGGCTTAGACATAAGCATAGTTACTAAAGAAGAAACGTGATAGTCGAGTTTCACCAGAATTGACCAACGTTTAATTGAGCCTGTTTCAAACGATCCTTCGGATCCTTAAATCATGGGCTCGGCAATAGCGGCATTTCTTCTTATAGATAAAAAATGTTCAGCTGAGTCCGTGCAGACCCATGGTGTGCATCAAATGCCGATCTTTGAGATGATTATGACGACTCGATAAACGAAAGAGGAAGTTCGTCTGTGTCTGTTAGAGACATATATGCAGCTTATGCCTGCGGTGCAGCACAAGCGTGTGAGGCTGTGAAATTGAGGGGTGAAGGGGGCATAGTATTCTCGCAGCTAAGCTATCTAGATATTTAAGCAGAGGATTCGGCATTTTTTTTGAGTCGCAGTAAGTAGTTGGCATTGTCATTGTCTGATCAACAAGTTTGTGCGACAATGTTTTATTCGCCACTAGTATCCCTCCTGCTCTTCGGCTCAACTGCCACAGCATGGCTTCCTCACGAGCGTGACCTGGCATCGTTCAATCAAACTGCTAGGTTTGAACAACTCGGAAAGCGATTCAAACCAAACTTGGCCAACGGCATCACCAAGATCCGCGGCGTGAATTTTGGCGGTTCGTACAAGATACTCTCCCCTCCGACAGCATCTGCTAACACACCCAGGCTGGCTTGTATGTGAGAAATGGCTCCAAACAGATACCTGGGCAAACGTCCTCCAATGCGGCAGCTCCGAATCCGAATTCGACTGTATGAACGATCACTACAAAGGCAATAATCGCGAAACGGGAAACAAGCGGTTTGAAGAACACTGGAAGACGTGGATTGATCCAGCTACAGTCCAATCTGTTCACGACGTTGGATTGAATACCATTCGGATTCCGATAGGATACTGGTCCTACACGGACATCGTGGATAAATCGTCCGAACCCTTTGCGGATGGAGATCGAATGCTACCGTATCTCGATGCTGTCGTCAAGAAAGCTGCTGATCTGGGTATCTATGTCATCATCGACCTTCATGGTGCGCCTGGTGGACAGCAGGAAGATGTTTTTACCGGCCAGAATAACAAGCCGGCTGGGTTTTTCAACGACTACAATTTTGGGCGCGCGGAGAAGTGGCTTGCTTGGATGACGGATCGTATTCACACGCACCCTGATTATTCAACCGTGGGTATGATTGAGGTTCTCAACGAACCTGTTTCGCGCCACGATGGAGGTAACCGATACCCTGCGCCGGGTCAAGATCCGGGTCTCATTGAGAAGTACTATCCTGCTGCCCTCAAAGCCGTTCGTGACAAGGAAGCCAGCCTCCGAGTATCGAACGACAAGAAACTCCACGTTCAGTTCATGTCTAGCAAATGGGACTCTGGCGATCCTCGCACGCAATCGTCCGTAGCCAACGATGCACTCACAGCTTTCGACGACCACAACTACATTGGTTTCGCCCTAAACGACAATCAACACAGCAATGCGGACCCTTACAAGCTGATGCACAGCGCCTGTACCGATTCGCGAGTTGTAAATGGCCAGGACTTTACAATTACCGGAGAATGGAGCATGACGTCGGACTACGACTGGAAGGATAAGGATTTCTTCAACAAGTTTTTCACCGCGCAGCAGCAGTTGTATGAGGAGCCTGGTATGTCTGGGTGGGTGTACTGGACGTGGAAGACGGAGACGAATGATCCTAGATGGACGTATTCGTATGCCACCTACCTGAATTATGTTCCTACTGATGCTGCAGGATTACAGAATAATGTTTATCGAGATGTTTGTGCTGGATATAGATAGGGAACCGTACATTTCCAGGACATTGAACGATGGTAGCACGCTTTCAAAGACGAGTATAGGCAAAGTGAGTTGCTATTTTCGATCCAGCTGGTGATTTTCTAGAGGCTTGAGCAAACCAGCCGTAGCCTCTTTCATTTCAGTCATCAAGTCTAAGTAGATTATAAACCTAGAGAAGTATTCAATATAGGGCAGATCTGGTGGTTTACATTAGTCCGACGCTTCCGTCGGTTCCCAGATGAATTATCATTGTACAACCGTCTTTATCTTTGTTCGCCTCCGAATGGCTCATCCATTCAACCTCTCAAAGTTAGTTCACCAATTCATCGGCTTCAAAACTGACTCCGAAAAGCTGCGCCTCTGACGTAGAGCAGCGGAACCTCTCCGTCAGTGACCTCACGACTACCTAACCAATTAACACCTTGCAAAGAGTCACAGTGTGAAAGAAATACCAAACCAATTACCTATCAGAATGATCGAGATTCAATGTTTAATTTGCTGGGGAATTATCATCCAAAACATCTATGTAGCCAAATCATGCATACAATCCAACATCCTTCCCAAACAAAAAGGCTACGCAAAACTTGTCATTTCTAGTTTACCATCCCACATTATGTACAACATCCTTCAAAACCTTTGCTTACCAAGGCTTGACCTTGAGCATGCTGCCCTCTTCAGCAAGAGCCTTGTGGAGATCGAAAGCGTTAAAGAGGAGGTGAGGCTCGTGGCCCATACCCTTCTTGAGACCCTCACTCTCGGCCTTCTCGTAGTAGTGGGTCAGGATAGGCTGGTACTTGGGGTGAGCACACTTGTTGATGATGACGCGGGCACGCTCGCGGGGAGAAAGACCGCGAACATCAGCAAGACCCTGCTCAGTAACGATAACATCAAGATCGTGCTCAGTCTGGTCAATGTGAGTGCACATGGGGACGATGCAAGAGACACCGTGGGGGTCAGTCTTGGAAGGTCGGCTGGAGGGAGTGTGCATGATGGAGTACTTGGCGTTACGGAGGAAATCGGCTGAACCACCGAGACCGTTGAGCATACGGGTTCCGCTGACGCAGGTAGAGTTGGCGTGGGCGTAGATGTCGACCTCAACAGGGGTGTTCATGCCGATAACACCAAGACGTTTGATGATCTCGGGAGCGTTGGAGACAGCCTGGCTTCGGAGGAGGATCTTGTCAGCGTAGGCGTCCCAGTTGTCGTAGAAACGCTTGAAACCGTCGGGAGAGAAGCGGGTAGAGGTGGCGGTAGCGTAGTCGAGCTTGCCAGAGTCAAAGAGATCGAGGAAGGTATCCTGGATAACCTCGGTCCAGACCTTGAGGTTCTTGAACTTGGACTCGTTGAGACCACCGACGATAGCATTGGCGACGTTGCCGATACCGGACTGGAGAGGCAGGAGGTTGGCGGGCATGCGACCCTGAGCGACCTCATGCTCGAAGAACTCAATCAGGTGGCCGGCGATTTGACGAGAGGTGTCGTCCATGGCGGCGTTGGGGCCGGTAGCATCCCAGTAGTCGGACTCGACGATAGCGACGACCTTGGAAGGGTCAACCTTGACCGAAGTGGAACCGATGCGGTCCTCAACGGCGGTGATGTTGTAGGGTGTGCGGTGGGGAGGGACGTCGGTAAAGGTGATATCGTGGAGACCCTTGAAGGAGGGGATGGCGGTGTTGACCTCGATAATAATCTGTTGGAAGACAATTGTCAGTTCAATTCTCTTGTTTGCAATCTTGGCAATGACGTACCTTGTCGGCCATTTGGATCAGCTCGGGAGTGGCACCAACTGAGGCACCAGGGACGAAGCTGCCATCCTCAAGAATGTCGGTAGCCTCGACAACAGTGACATCAAGGTTGCTGTTGGAACGGTCCTTGGTGTAGAAGCCCTGTAAAATAAAGTCAGCCGTTTTGCTCCTGAATCGGAGCCACAAAGTGGAAAGAAAGCTCGGTGGGAGATTAAAGCGAGGCCGAAGCGCCAAAATGGTGGGGCTTCAACGGGCAAAAGGGTAAATTCTGTCTTTGAACGTACGTAGACGAGGTCAGAGGGGAACATGGACAGATGCTTGTCGAAAAAGTTGATGCGTCCCGAGTTGATTCCCTTGGCAATATCCTTGCCGACCTGGTGAGGGCTTCGCCTGTTGATCATGTCGAGAGCAGCCCATCGGTTCTCCGTCTCGGAACCTGCCGAGGCGCCGACAAAGAGGGAGTACTTCATCTTGCTCTGGAGGTTGTTCTGCTCAACATAGTCGGCCATAGCAGCGGGGACCTTCCTGGAGTTGGTAAAAAGACGTTGTCAGCGCAATTGGTCTTGGGTTTGTTTTGCGCCAAGCTCGGGTAATGGGAGCAGAGCATTAGGTCATAATAGCCGGCGGGGAGGCACAGCTTTCCCAGCTTCTCACTTTCTCGTCAAGCAATTTGGGGGAGTCAAGAGAACTTACTTTGGGTATCCGACAGCGGTAAAGCCAGACCAGCCGATATAAGAACCATTGGGAAAGTGGTGCATGAGGTCCTCAGGTCGCGCAAGCTTCTTGAGGAGAGCGGGATTGCGCACGCGCGCCTTGAGGGCGGCAGAAGCAACAGGAGAAGCCATGATTAGACTCTGACAGGACGCAAAGAAGAAGAAAAAGAAAAGGAAGAAGAGGGGAGATTGTCCAACAAAGGGGTATACAGAGGGAGGAGGAGGTCAAGGGGATAAATAGACTGGAGAGTCCAAGTGAGATGAGAAAGGAAAAGAGGAATGGAACAAAAAGAAGAGCTCCAGTTGATCTAGCCTCTAGCCTGATGGTGACGAAGTGGATCGGCGAATCCACTGGACCTAAAGCGGGGATGAATGGATTTCAGTGGTTCAAGGGTTCGGTTACAGTGGATGCTTCACTAAATGTTTCATTCTCCAAATCTCAGTCATGGACCTAGAAAGTCAACCTGTCTTGATATCCCCGCATGGACTGTCTTTGTACTGTACATATAGTGGCTTGACTGCCTACGGGTTTAGTGTTGCACAAGTGTCATACGGAGTACATTGCCAATAACAAATTCGACGGGGACGATGGAGTTACTGCGATACCTGCAAAGTACTCTTCCCCAAGATCTACCGACGATGCCGAGAAAAGACTGCATCGGGAGCGGTACTATTAGGCAATGAATCCGGGAAAAGATGCGTCAATCGAGATGGCCTGATTGTCCAACATTGTCATAATCCTTGACTTCTCCGGTCTTGTCTCTTTGAACAAGTTTTATCTTGAAGGATACTCTTGACTCTTGACATCAATGAATTCCATCTCGATACACTGAACAGCATCAGTATAATATCCCTCGCCACTTAATATGTCCATCTTGAACCCCCCGAAACCCCCGTGATTCCTGACCTCCGAATGCCGTAAAGTGGATCACCCTTCTTCTCCAAAAAATGTGGTTCATCTTCCGTCCGGCCGAACTGAGCACAGACCAATATCGGTATCATTCGGTTACAACCATGCCGAGAGTCGGACACCACTAGAGATACAAGAGACCAATTAGTTTATAAGTTTGAGATTTGACTTTATGATACCCCATACTTGGCCTTACTGTATGTGTTGTAGCATTGTCAACGATTCTGGGGTTAATAGCTGTCCTATCGTTGGCCAAAACAAGTCTCAATCAATGGCCTTAGGATACCGGAAAAATTAGGTGGCCGTTATGAGTACAAGAGATGAAATAAGTACGTGAGTCTATACTTTTTAGGTCAGACTTTTTAGGCTATTCATCTTTATATCCTGAATGTTAGAGACTAACGTTTCTGGAACCCAGTAGCTGACTTTAACAATCTGTATTTCATACTTGAGGCTCCATTTCGAACTCACACGATTGCCCCGAATGTGATGAATGACCAAGTACTTGGAGATACCCTCAAAGAGAATGTAGTTATATTCTGACTACTGATTGTCTTGACCTATCATCGCTAGTCCTTTGTCGTCTACCACGTTCTCAAGCTCAACAAAACACACAACGAAAGGCTTCTTACAACATCTGCTGATCAATTTTTCTAGTCTCATCTTCGATGATCCTGACTATACTCGCTCTCTCCTCGGCAGTTGCCTTGATCGGAGGCCAACCCATCATTGACCCAATGACGATAGGTGGCACTCCCCACGCCATCAACCTCGAAGCCATCTCAAGTTCCCTCGCGTTCCATGACCTTTCCAATACGATGTTTTTGCCGTTCTCCCGGTACTAACTGATCATGCTCGAAAGACTGAACCACCGCCAAGCGTCATCAGGCTTACCCAGCACACGGTGCACATTCGTATCCTAGTGGCGGTTGACACGGCAGTCTGGATTTGGCATCAAGTCGTCTGACATTTCTGGTAGAAATCTGGAGATTGTCCAGCCTCGGGTTGGGTTGTAAAGTTGGTTGTCGGCATTACGCCTCAGACGCTCAACAGGCACGTAGTGCTCAGTGTTAAATGGAGGAGGTAGATCCTCCGTGCGTCTGGGCTGGCCGGAATTATGTTGTTCGCTCGTTATTGGTCTGCTGTTAATGAAATCTCTGTAATTGGTGGAGTATGTTTGTCTCTGTCTCTTTGCAGGTTCGTTTTGCTTGGTAGTTCCCTTTCGCTTTGTAGGTTCATCTTGCTTCGTGGGTGGTGTTTGATCTGCTTTCCCAGCGACTTTCTTTCTGGCTGCTTCCTTTTCGGCTGCTGCTTTTTCTTTTTTGATTTCGTCCATTGCATTTAGTACTTGACGAACATGGTTGTCGGGAAAGTCCACCGGGTTATTGTAATCGCGAGGCAGATCCACTGTGGGCGAGCATAAAAGTCTTGTGCTTGATGAGTTCTGGTTGTTTCCCGTGCTTTGTAAGTGGTGTTTGATCTATGATGTTGGTTGTTGAGTTGCCTTGTTCAAGTTTTCCAATCGTATCTAGTACCTGATCAAGATGCTCTTTAGAAAAGTTCAAAGGTGAATTGGAAGGTAGGTCCTTTGTGGTTGAATTCAGATGCCGCCTGCCTTGGCCGCTGAGCACTTGCCCACACACAAAAACAGTTAAAGATAAGGTAACCGCGATTCATCTTCTTGTTCGTATCCGTTCAGATCGCAAAATGCTTTTAGTTTAGTACCTTAGCAGTGTATTTACTCACTTGCAGTTTTGAGTTCGAGGTACACCCACAATTCTGCCATAGCTCTGAACTATAGTCGGCAAACACACTCGAGTGCCTGACACGGAGTCAAGACAGTCGTGATTACAGATGGATTCTACAACACATACATACAACCTGGCTGTGTAGATTGACTTGGCGTCTTCGTTGGTCGAGTGATCGACCAGTAGTTGTGAAGATCTTGAGCAAATTTAATGAATCAAGCCTTGAGGGTGAAGGAGTAGTTGCTGTGCATGTGACTCAACAAACCTTTCTGACATCAGTTACTTACATTATAAAGTTCAGTTGTTGCTTTGCTACTCCGCCAGTCGCGTATATGTTCTTGTTGGGGAGGTTAGCCATCATGAGATAACTTTATTGATATGATTTATCGACCCATGCTTGTGAATCAGCCTTATTGAAGGTTGTCCCGATTTTCGAAGCCGAAGCCCGAAGTCTAGCCTTCTGCTATACGTACAGCTGTACTATAAAAACAAGTCAAGCGCTAAGATGAACCTTATTATCACACAATACAAAAGCACAGCTAAACAGCCCGCTTCTGCTTTCTCCACACAACCTAAGAATCAGCCTTATAATACGCAACTTTGGAAGGTTTTGAAAGTTCACTCTCTAGTAGTCAAGAGTCCACCATTAACTAGGGTTAGGGGATGCAGAGGTGTCAGACGAAGAGGTTCCTCCCAGTTGCTAATGTAGCAAGATGAAGCAATACGCCTTTAAAAGTCCATTACTTACGACTCCAACAATACAAACTAAAAACTGCATTATCAATGCCAACAATACAAAGTCAGCAAGGCTATAAGGCCGTAGCATTAAGTTAGATTCTAATGAAACTCTGTCTTAAGACAAAAGCTCTATTTGGTGGCTCTTCACTACCTCTGAAGTCTAAGACTCCCCTTGCTCTGCGGCTCTGATTCACGGAAGGTGGGGATCAAAGAGCAACCTTATTCTTACACAATACAAAAGCACTGCGAGATCTGCCATGCAGACCGCTTCTTCTTCTCCATTCAGCACAATCTAAGAAATACCAACATACCAAGCCTCTTTGTCAGTCAGTCTGTCCAGCTTGTCCTACACGCCTTGATCCCTGTTACTGATACCGATATTAGCTACAAGAACACAATGCCCGAACGCATAAATGACTCGACACATACAGTAGTCCCGGCCTTTCAGTGGTCTGCGGCCGCATCATCAGGGTCCCACGTGGCGATCTCATTATTTCATTCAAGACGATCTCTGGAGATTCTATATTCACTCGTGTTGGCATCACCCGACCTCGAACCACCGCCTTCCGACTTTCCTCCGCTTTTCATGCCGACTCCTGTAACTGGCAGCCCCAGACCACTGGTAGTCACAATACATATCTACGGGTGATGTAACCACGACCATCAACTCTGAGCATCAGCATACTATCATTATACCGGCAAATCTATCTACACCATTACTACTACCTCTTCGACCGACAACATTTCCGCCACTCACATCATGAAGAAGATCTGCACCGAGATCAACTGGCTCGTTTCCAGATCTCTCCACAAGAACGACAAGTTCTCCTTCGATGATCTCGAGTTACCATGAGATTTCTGTCTGAATCATTAAATTACGAAATGATTACGGCTCTTCGGTCGCATATTTTCATAACCTTCTTCGGCTGTTATACGCCTGGCAGATGCCCCGACTCTCTAGTCAAGGCCTACACAAGAGTTCCGGGGCGCATAGAAGCTGTTCAAGGGGATCAATAGGTATTGAGTCGGTCAACAGACTGTTTTTCATCAACATCCCAAGTCATCTTGACGGGCTATAATAGCTGTTGGAATTGCCGTCGATTACAGAGATGTTTCTGCTAGACATAGTGGTCACAGTTAACAGCTTGCACGGGTTTCAACACAGTCACAAGCGTCTTACATCAACCCGGCTGCAGCTAGCCCAGCTGGATCTACCTGAACGGGTAGCTTCCTTCGCAACGACTCTATACACCAAGACAACAGACAGCATTCCAGTACAGCAGCAAGATCACCTGTCTAGTGGTCTATCGAATTGATTAAGCAATCCAGCCCAAGGCTGTGGTTCAATTCACTGCCTTGACTTCTTGACAAAGAAGAAGCAGGTCGTCACAAGCTTGTGAGATCGACACTATAATGCTTGAACAATTGGTTGCAATGCTATATCGCATAGAAGACCGTGTTGAGCGCCATCATCGTGTCCCAGCCACCGTTCAAAACAGCCGTTTGGTTTGCCAGGTGGACAAGAGAGCCACGGGGAGAGTTATCCCCCAGACATTGAAGTGCGATTGGCCACAGGCTCGCCTGACCACGGACAGATGAGAATTCTAGTCACTGCATCACTCAAAATGAGAAGAAATGCCACCGACCGGAAGATGATTAAACTCGTTCATTGCGTTGCCTAATACAGGACGGTTGCTATTAATTGTAATGCGACAACTCGTGCACCGCGCAAGGTCAAGGAGTTACAAGACCTTCATGCTGACTCCGTCATCCTGGGTAAGGCGAAGCCTCGGCCTAGGCACAGATCATCCTACCTTGCCTCTTTTTGCTAGGTCTCTTCTTCCTCCTTTGCCTCTTCCTTCTGAGCGCCTTGCATAAGCGTGAACCTCAGTACCTGCCAGGGTATTATACAGCGGGCTACAACACTCACTGAGGGGAGCCACATTCCCAAAGCATTTAGCCCCTGGCGAAAACTGATACTGGTCTGGACTGGAAAGGTGCACTGAAGAGAGCCCCAGATGACTAGTCAAGCCCAAGTCTGGTAACTTACTCGCGAGATCGACATGAGGCTCGCAATGGAGAGGCAAAGCCAAACACCAAGGTCAATGGCATGAACGAGTTGACCGGCTCCCCTTTCGCTA